>JAGTTD010000017.1:26417601-26962601 GCA_018398585.1 Simmondsia chinensis | reverse complement strand
TTGTTGGGGATAGCTTGGGTCTCTCTGATCTTTGTTCTTCAGCCGATTCGTCTTCTCAGGTATTCGAGGATTTGAGCCGTGCTATTGTCCCTGACGGGGTTATTGAGGCCCCGCGTGTTTCGTCCCTTGAGCCCGTGCTCTGTACCTTGAATGGGGAGGCAAGCGTGCCCAGCTTCGTTTCGCCGAACCGTTTTGAGAGTTTGTCTCCTGATCGCGACGACGCTGGTCGTCACCCTCCAGCGGAGCGTCGTGCGACTCGAGCCAGCTCTCGGGCTCGTGGTGGTCGTAGATAGACCTTTCTCTCTCATCATTTTTCTATGATGATTGGCTCTTGGAATGTTCGGGGTTTTAACAACCCCTCCTCCATTCGTGCTGTTCGTGAGTGGATTCGCTCCCACTCTCTTGGTTTGGTTGGCCTCGTTGAGACAAAGACTAACCCTTCTGATGTTGAGTCTGCTGTCTCTAGCTGTATGGATGGTTGGTGCTCTCTTTTCGCTGGCATTAGGCGGTCTTGGTGTCGTCTTATTGTTTGTTGGGACCCGGGGATTTATTCTGTTTCTCTTGTTAGAGAGGGAGACCAGTTTATTACTTGTCGGGTTCAGGATGCTCGTAGGGATTGTAGCTTCGTTGTCACCTTTGTCTATGGTTTTAACGAACCGGGACCTCGCCGTGAGCTCTGGAGTTATATCAGGAGTGCTTGTGTTAGCCTCCAAGGGACCCCTTGGCTTCTCCTTGGAGATTTTAACACCTTTCTTCGTCCCAGTGATAGTTCAGGTGAATTCTCTTCCTGGCCGGGCCATATGGATGACTTTCAGGATTGTCTTTCTGAGTCAGGACTCTCCCCGCTTGCTTTTACTGGCCTTCGTTTTACTTGGGCCCGAGGAGGTGAGGGTGATGACATGCTCCTTAGACGTCTTGACTGGTGTTTAGCGAGTGAGGATTGGCTTCGTTCCTTTCCTGTTTCTCTTATGGAGGCTCTTCCCCGCACTAATATTTCCGATCACAGCGCTTTGGTGGTTAGAGGGCTTGGGGATCGCCGCTCTCGGCGCATCCCTTTTAAGTTCTTTAACTTTTGGGCCGACCATGAGGACTTTTTGCCGACTGTTCGCCGTGTTTGGAATTCGCGTGTTGATGGCTCTCCCATGTTCCAGCTAACCCAGAAGCTTAAAAAGCTGAAGGGTGAACTTCGAGCTCTTAACACCAGGCACTTCAGCCATATCTCTGCTCGGGTAGAGGCAGCCAGAGATGCTTGGGTGACAGGTCAGAGGGCTCTTGACGTTGACCCCGATAGTACTCTTCTGAGGACTGAGGAGCGTCGGCTTTCGAGAGAGCATTCCAGGCTTTGTCGTGATGAGGAGGCTTTCTATCGTCAGAAGTCTCGTATTCAGTGGCTCTCTTTGGGTGATCAGTGCACCCGTTTTTTCCACAGATCGGTTCTCCACAGGCAGTCGAGGAACAGAATTGTTTCTATTGTGGGTGCTGATGGGTCTCGAACCTTTGATGAGGAGGAGATTTCTCGAGCGGGTGTGTCTTATTTTCAGGAGCTTCTTTCTGAGCCTGGTGGCCCCCTTCAGGAGGATGTCTCTGCCTTTTTCGAGGGTAGATTGGATGAGGATCAGGCTCGCCCTCTTGTCCTTCCGATTTCCGATGCCGAGATTAAGGATGCTTTCTTTTCTACCGGTGATGATCGTGCTCCTGGTCCGGATGGCTACTCCTCCCTCTTCTTCAAGAGGGCTTGGGAGATTGTTGGTGCTGATGTGGTGCGAGCTGTTCGCTCTTTTTTCGTCTCTGGGCGCATGCTAGGCGCCTTGAACACGACCCGCATTAGTTTGATTCCCAAGGTGGAGTGCCCGTCCACTTTTGCCGACTTCCGTCCCATCTCCTGTTGTAATGTGGTCTATAAGTGCATCACGAAGATCATTGCTAACAGGCTGAAGGGCGTCCTTCCTGGGCTGGTTCATAGTTCTCAGACTGCTTTTGTCCCGGGTCGCCGTATTTCTGACAGTATTATGATGACGCAGGAGCTTATGAGAGATTATCACCGTCGTGTCTCCTCTAGATGTGCGCTGAAGGTTGACTTTCGCAAGGCGTTTGATACTGTCAGGTGGGACTTTATCTTGGCTGGTATGAGATGCATGGGTATTCCTGAGGTCATGGTGGGCTGGGTCCGTGAGTGCCTTTCCACCGCTCGGTTCTCGGTCGCCATCAATGGCGAGCTTCAGGGTTTTTTTGGCTCCAGCCGGGGTATTCGTCAGGGGGATCCTCTCTCCCCTTATCTGTTTGTCATAGCCATGGAGGGTCTTCGAGGTATTCTTCGTCAGGCGGCTACTGACCGTCGTTTCCGTTTCCACCCGGGATGTCGTCAGACCCGTCTCACTCACCTTTGTTTTGCTGATGACCTCATGATCTTCTGTCGGGGAGATTTTGGCAGTGTGACTGTGATTCGGGAGTCTTTGGATCGCTTTGCTGCTGTCTCGGGCCTTGTCTCGAACTCAGCTAAGAGCACGGTTTTTCTTGCTGGGATTGACCCTGATACGGAGCGCTCCATTGTGGACTCGCTGGGCTTCACGATTGGTCATTGTCCTGTAAGATATCTTGGAGTGCCGCTCATCACGACCCGGCTTCGGTTTATTGACTGCAAGCCGCTTATTGATCGCATCCTCTCGCGTATTCGGCTCTGGACTTCTCGTTCTCTTTCTTATGCTGGCCGCTTACAGCTTATCAGGTCCGTGCTCTTCTCTATCCAGGTTTATTGGTCCTCAGTCTTCATGCTTCCGAAGGCTATTATGAGTCGGATAGAGTCTATCTTAGCTGCCTTTCTCTGGAGGGGCACCTCGCTCGGCCGTGGTGGAGCGAAGGTGGCCTGGCGGCATTTGTGCTACCCTCGAAAGGAGGGAGGTCTTGGGATTCGGCGTCTCGAGGAGTGGAATCAGGCTTCGATCATGAAGCACATCTGGGTTCTTCTCACCGACCCTTCTTCGTTGTGGCCGCGCTGGGTTCAGGTGAACCGGCTTCGGGGGCGTAGCTTCTGGACTATCCACATTCCGAAGTCGGCTTCTTGGTGTTGGCGTCACATTCTCCGGCTCCGTGGGATCTCCTCGGGTGCTTTTCGTCATGTCATAGGTGATGGCCTTGATACGGCTTTATGGACGGACTTCTGGCTTCCATGCGGTCGGCTCTCTGAGAGGTTCTCTGCTCGTGTTCTGACATCTACTGGTCTTCCCTGGCGTGCTAGAGTTTCTGATATTATTGAGGGGGGTCGATGGCAGTTTCCGCAAAGCCGCTCAGAGCTCCTTCCTATCTGGGGTCTGGTGGACTATAGTCCTCGGGTTGGTGTTGCGGATTTTGTTCGTTGGTTGGGCCACCCCTCGGGGACTTTCACCACCAAGTCTGCTTGGGAGATGATTCGGAGTCGGCGAGCTGAGGATTCAGTCCATCACTTGCTCTGGTTCCCGTTGCATGTTCCGAGGCACTCCTTTGTGCTTTGGTTGGCTGCTTGTGAGAGACTGTGGACTCGGGATCGGATGGTTCGTCATAGAGTACGCGGTGCTGATCTTTCGGTCTGTGTCCTTTGTGGTGCTGGGGATGAGTCCCACAGCCACCTCTTCTTTGCCTGCTCTTTCTCGGCTTCGGTCTGGGGAAGAGTTGCTGCCCGCTCTTTGATCTCCTGGCCCGTTCTCCCGTGGAACGAGCTCCTCACCTGGGCCTCTTGTCATCTCCGGGGACGGGGTGTCGATCACTCGGTTGCCCGCCTCTGCGTTTCAGCGTCCGTCTACATCCTTTGGTATGAGCGGAACTTAAGAATCCAGAGGCGTCAGTCTAGGCCATCCGCTGCTGTGATTGAGGAGATTACTGGTATTGTTCGGAGTCGTTTGCTTGCTGCCTCCTCCCTTCGCGATGCTCATCGCCATGCTGACCTTCTGCGAGAGTGGGGGATTGATGTTTAGTGTACTCTTGTTTCTTTGTGTTGGCTTTTGCTGTGTTTGCTTTTCAGCTTGTTTGCTTCCTTTTGGGTTTGCATTGTAGGCTTCGGCCGTGTCTTGGGGTATGCCCCTCGTCTTCCTGTATATATCCTTTTTGATATATAATATTCATCGCTGATTTATCAAAAAAAAAAAAAAAAAGGTAGAATTTACCTTCTACATTGATTAGATATGGTAGTTCTCAGTAGAATGTATTTCCTATTCCTTCTTATTACTTACTGTTTCCATAAAATGTTGTGGCATTTTTTTCTGCCTTGGTCTTTTGCTTGTTCACAAGATAGGGGTTCCTCTATATAGTGTAACTTGTTTTAATTGGCTTTGGCATTTTCTGATGGGATGTACAGACGAGAAATGCTATCCCAGGAACCTATTCAGCTCCACAACGGTCAGCTAGTTCAGCTGCTCTTTTGGTTGGTGACCCTACCATTATGCGTGACAGGGCAGGAAATCTTGTCCTGCCCAGAGCAGATGTAATGAAACTGAGAGATCGTTTGAGAAATGAAGAGTTAGCAGCGGGGTCATTGTTGGCTCGATTTAGAAATTGTGTGGCTTTTCAGCATGAAGCAGCTGAAACCCTAAACCCTAAACCCTAAACCCTAAACCCCTAACCCCTAACCCCTAAACCCTAACCCCTAAACCCCTAAACCCTAAACCCCTAAAACCCTAAACCCTAAACCCTAAACCCCTAAACCCTAAAACCTTTTTTTTTTTTTGATAAATCAGCGATGAAAATTATATCTCAAAATGGATATATACAGGAAGACGAGGGGCATACCCCAAGACACGGCCGAAGCCTACAATGCAAACCCAAAAGGAAGCAAACAAGCTGAAAAGCAAACACAGCAAAAGCCAACACAAAGAAACAAGAGTACACTAAACATCAATCCCCCACTCTCGCAGAAGGTCAGCATGGAGATGAGCATCGCGAAGGGAGGAGGCAGCAAGCAAACGACTCCGAACAATACCAGTAATCTCCTCGATCACAGCAGTGGATGGCCTAGACTGACGCCTTTGGATCCTCAGGTTCCGCTCATACCAAAGGATGTAGACAGACGCTGAAAGGCAGAGGCGGGCAACCGAGTGATCGACACCCCGTCCCCGGAGATGACTAGAGGCCCAGGTGAGGAGCTCGTTCCACGGGAGAACGGGCCAGGAGATCAAAGAGCGGGCAGCAACTCTTCCCCAGACTGAAGCCGAGAAAGAGCAGGCAAAGAAGAGGTGGCTGTGGGACTCATCCCCAGCACCACAAAGGACACAGACCGATAGATCAGCACCGCGAACTCTATGACGAACCATCCGATCCCGAGTCCACAGTCTCTCACAAGCAGCCAACCAAAGCACAAAGGAGTGCCTCGGAACATGTAACGGGAACCGGAGCAAGTGATGAACTGAATCCTCAGCTCGCCGACTCCGAATCATCTCCTAAGCAGACTTGGTGGTGAAAGTCCCCGAGGGGTGGCCCAACCAACGAACAAAATCCGCAACACCAACCCGAGGACTAAAGTCCACCAGATCCCAGATAGGAAGGAGCTCTGAGCGGCTCTGCGGGAACTGCCATCGACCCCCCTCAATAATATCAGCAACTCTAGCACGCCAGGGAAGACCAGTAGATGTCAGAACACGAGCAGAGAACCTCTCAGAGAGCCGACCGCATGGAAGCCAGAAGTCCGTCCATAAAGCCGTATCAAGGCCATCACCTATGACATGACGAAAAGCACCCGAGGAGATCCCACGGAGCCGGAGAATGTGACGCCAACACCAAGAAGCCGACTTCGGAATGTGGATAGTCCAGAAGCTACGCCCCCGAAGCCGGTTCACCTGAACCCAGCGCGGCCACAACGAAGAAGGGTCGGTGAGAAGAACCCAGATGTGCTTCATGATCGAAGCCTGATTCCACTCCTCGAGACGCCGAATCCCAAGACCTCCCTCCTTTCGAGGGTAGCACAAATGCCGCCAGGCCACCTTCGCTCCACCATGGCCGAGCGAGTTGCCCCTCCAGAGAAAGGCAGCTAAGATAGACTCTATCCGACTCATAATAGCCTTCGGAAGCATGAAGACTGAGGACCAATAAACCTGGATAGAGAAGAGCACGGACCTAATAAGCTGTAAGCGGCCAGCATAAGAAAGAGAACGAGAAGTCCAGAGCCGAATACGCGAGAGGATGCGATCAATAAGAGGCTTGCAGTCAATAAACCTAAGCCGGGACGTGATGAGCGGCACTCCAAGATATCTGACAGGACAGTGACCAATCGTGAAGCCCAGCGAGTCCACAATGGAGCGCTCCGTATGAGGGTCAATCCCAGCAAGAAAAACCGTGCTCTTAGCTGAGTTCGAGACAAGGCCCGAGACAGCAGCAAAGCGATCCAAAGACTCCCGAATCACAGACACACTGCCAAAATCTCCCCGACAGAAGATCATGAGGTCATCAGCAAAACAAAGGTGAGTGAGACGGGTCTGACGACATCCCGGGTGGAAACGGAAACGACGGTCAGTAGCCGCCTGACGAAGAATACCTCGAAGACCCTCCATGGCTATGACAAACAGATAAGGGGAGAGAGGATCCCCCTGACGAATACCCCGGCTGGAGCCAAAAAATCCCTGAAGCTCGCCATTGATGGCGACCGAGAACCGAGCGGTGGAAAGGCACTCACGGACCCAGCCCACCATGACCTCAGGAATACCCATGCATCTCAAACCAGCCAAGATAAAGTCCCACCTGACAGTATCAAACGCCTTGCGAAAATCAACCTTCAGCGCACATCTAGAGGATACACGACGGTGATAATCTCTCATAAGCTCCTGCGTCATCATAATACTGTCAGAAATACGGCGACCCGGGACAAAAGCAGTCTGAGAACTATGAACCAGCCCAGGAAGGACGCCCTTCAGCCTGTTAGCAATGATCTTCGTGATGCACTTATAGACCACATTACAACAGGAGATGGGACGGAAGTCAGCAAAAGTGGAGGGGCACTCCACCTTGGGAATCAAACTAATGCGGGTCGTGTTCAAGGCGCCTAGCATGCGCCCAGAGACGAAAAAAGAGCGAACTGCTCGCACCACATCAGCACCAACAATTTCCCAAGCCCTCTTGAAGAAGAGGGAGGAGTAGCCATCCGGACCAGGAGCACGATCATCACCGGTAGAAAACAAAGCATCCTTAATCTCGGCATCGGAAATCGGAAGGACAAGAGGGCGAGCCTGATCCTCATCCAATCTACCCTCGAAAAAGTCAGAGACATCCTCCTGAAGGGGGCCACGAGGCTCAGAAAGAAGCTCCTGAAAATAAGACACACCCGCTCGAGAAATCTCCTCCTCATCAAAGGTTCGAGACCCATCAGCACCCACAATAGAAACAATACGGTTCCTCGACTGCCTGTGGAGAACCGATCTGTGGAAAAAACGGGTGCACTGATCACCCAAAGAGAGCCACTGAATACGAGACTTCTGACGATAGAAAGCCTCCTCATCACGACAAAGCCTGGAATGCTCCCTCGAAAGCCGACGCTCCTCGGTCCTCAGATGAGTACTATCGGGGTCAACGTCAAGAGCCCTCTGACCTGTCACCCAAGCATCTCTGGCTGCCTCTACCCGAGCAGAGATATGGCTGAAGTGCCTGGTGTTAAGAGCTCGAAGTTCACCCTTCAGCTTTTTAAGCTTCTGGGTTAGCTGGAACATGGGAGAGCCATCAACACGCGAATCCCAAACACGGCGAACAGTCGGCAAAAAGTCCTCATGGTCGGCCCAAAAGTTAAAGAACTTAAAAGGGATGCGCCGAGAGTGGCGATCCCCAAGCCCTCTAACCACCAAAGCGCTGTGATCGGAAATATCAGTGCGGGGAAGAGCCTCCATAAGAGAAACAGGAAAGGAACGAAGCCAATCCTCACTCGCTAAACACCAGTCAAGACGTCTAAGGAGCATGTCATCACCCTCACCTCCTCGGGCCCAAGTAAAACGAAGGCCAGAAAAAGCAAGCGGGGAGAGTCCTGACTCAGAAAGACAATCCTGAAAGTCATCCATATGGCTCGGCCAGGAAGAGAATTCACCTGAACTATCACTGGGACGAAGAAAGGTGTTAAAATCTCCAAGGAGAAGCCAAGGGGTCCCTTGGAGGCTAACACAAGCACTCCTGATATAACTCCAGAGCTCACGACGAGGTCCCGGTTCGTTAAAACCATAGACAAAGGTGACAACGAAGCTACAATCCCTACGAGCATCCTGAACCCGACAAGTAATAAACTGGTCTCCCTTTCTAACAAGAGAAACAAAATAAGTCCCTGGGTCCCAACAAACAATAAGACGACACCAAGACCGCCTAACGCCAGCGAAAAGAGAGCACCAACCATCCATACAGCTAGAGACAGCGGACTCAACATCAGTAGGGTTAGTCTTTGTCTCGACGAGGCCAACCAAACCAAGAGAGTGGGAGCGAATCCACTCACGAACAGCACGAATGGAGGAGGGGTTGTTAAAACCCCGAACATTCCAAGAGCCAATCATCATAGAAAAAATGATGAGAGAGAAAGGTCTATCTACGACCACCACGAGCCCGAGAGCTGGCTCGAGTCGCACGACGCTCCGCTGGAGGGTGACGACCAGCGTCGTCGCGATCAGGAGACAAACTCTCAAAACGGTTCGGCGAAACGAAGCTGGGCACGCTTGCCTCCCCATTCAAGGTACAGAGCACGGGCTCAAGGGACGAAACACACGGGGCCTCAATAACCCCGTCAGGGACAATAGCACGGCTCAAATCCTCGGATACCTGAGAAGACGAATCAGCTGAAGAACAAAGATCAGAGAGACCCAAGCTATCCCCAACAAAAGAAGGAAGCGATCCAGAGTGAGCAACATGGGTAGCCGAAGAACCAGAGAGGGCGACTAAGGAGCGTCGTGACCCAGTTGGGGCCACCGTTTTGGAAGGGCCTCGCACAGCCCCTCCCCCACTCCCCATGGCCGGATCCCGAGGGGTCACAGCCGCCCCCACCCGAGATGAAGGTGAGGACCCGCTAAGAGAAGGAGAACCCGAACCCACAACAGGACTCGAAAAATCTCCCTCGCCTCCCTGGCCCGAACTCAAAACAGGTCCGGACCCAAACGCCAAGCCCGGACTGGGCCGAACAGGGGGCAGAGAACCCCCTGAATCAGGACCAAAACCGGGAAGCCCAGCGTCAATGGGACGCTGGGCCGTAACCTCACCCGGGCCCAAATGGCCCGGCCTCACCCGAGGCCCAACAGAGGCGCCCGCTTGGGCTTCCTCAACAGCAGCGTGGGCCAGGCCCACAGCCCCAATTTGGGCCTCAACAACAGCAGCAGCAGCTTCGGGCCCAGCAGGCCGGCCCACATCATCAGCAGCAGCAGCGGGCTCAAAGGCCCGGATACCAGCAGCAGAAGCAGCAGCGGGCCCAGTGGGCCGATCAACAGAAGCAGTAGCAGCGACCGGCAGGGCCGGAACAACCCGATCACCCCCCACCACTTCAAAATCCGACCCAACCTCAGCACCACCAGCATCTCCACCGGCCACCTCCTCGCCCCCACCGGCGTTCCTATTTTTCTTTTTCTTTTTTTTCCTTTTTCTGACCACCGGAACCCATTTTGGAGGATTCTCAATAGGAGGGGTAACAACGTTCGAGGTAGGACAAGTATGGCCAAAAACCCCGCATTTTCGACACACTTTGGGAAGACCCTCGTACTTAACACTGACCGAAAATCTAGAACCATTATATTCAACGAATAATTTCTTGGCCGGCTCAACCTTAGGTTCAATTTCGACACACACCCTAGCATACTTCATCATGGTTCCATCCAGGGTTGCTTTGTCCATGTAGAGCGGCCTCCCGGCCCCACTAGCAATGTTACTAAGCGCCCCCTCCGTCCACATCGACACCGGAATGCCATGTAGTTGAACCCATATTGG
This sequence comes from Simmondsia chinensis, assembly GCA_018398585.1. Lineage (NCBI taxonomy): Eukaryota > Viridiplantae > Streptophyta > Magnoliopsida > Caryophyllales > Simmondsiaceae > Simmondsia > Simmondsia chinensis. The sequence continues at coordinate 26,952,704 of JAGTTD010000017.1, read as the reverse complement.
AAGTTTAGTAACGTTTTGCGAAGGGACAAAATTATCACTCCAACGGTTAAGAGAGAGAAAGTGACCCTTGATGTACCAAGGGCCACCACGAAGCACATGCTCGGATGCCGCCAAAGATTTGAAGCAAAAAAATAAGCATCCCCATCAGAGATAACACATTCAAGACCCTTTGATCCCCAAAGCATATTGGCAATTGCAACACACCGAGAGTAAGCTACCCTACCGCCAATAATATGACCAACTAAGCAGCGGTTCCATTTTTCACGACCCGGGGCAACATCATCATCAGTTATTGTAGTTACAATCTCGCCATTAACAAGTTTAGGCTGAGTGAAGTGTAAAACACCCTCCCGGGGAGGCGCACGGACAGTATCGGCCCACGACAGGGGACCAGAAGCACCCAAACCACCGCAAGCACCGGATGCACCGGCCTCCGAGGGGCTTGCGGCCTCCAAACCACACCGAGACGTCACCAGAGGACACGCCTCAGCCATGGCGCGACCAGACCCACGAAAATCCAGGAAAAAAGAAAGACCCCAAATTAGGGTTAAGGTAAGGGCGGCCGCCGCTCGCCGCCACCCACACCACCACCGGTACCGACCTGGTCAAGACGACCACCAGGCACCGACGAACCACCAGGGAGGAGAAACGAAGGAAACTTACAGGTGAAAGCCTCCAAATCAGAAGAGCGAAATCGGGCGAAAATCACCAGGAGAGAGAAAAAGGTCCGTACGCCGCCGCCGTGCCACCAATGGGCACCGGACCACCGCCCAAAGGTCGAGAAGGGAGAGGCGAGTTGACTGGGTAGGGTCGCCGGTGATGGGCTGCCGGAAAGGAAGCCCGGAACGTCCTACGTCGCACACCAGCGAAAAAACGCAACCCTGTCACCCTCTCTCACTAATTTCACCCTCGACGGCCACCGGAAACCACCAGCGGGCACCACCACCAGGAAGTGGAGATGCCGGCGAACACTCGACCACAGACCCCGACCCCGACCCCGAGCACCGAGCCACGCGCCCGCACGCGCGTGCCCTAGTCGCTGGAGAAAAAATCGCCCCAAATCGCCCAGGAATCGCCGCTGCTAAAGTGGCGGCGCGCGTCCCTCCCTCCCCCCCTAAACCCTAAAACCCTAAACCCTAAAACCCTAAACCCCTAACCCCTAAAACCCTAAACCCTAAACCCTAAACCCTTAAACCCTAAACCCTAACCCTAAACCCGGAACCCTGGAACCCTGAACCCAAAACCCTAAACCCTAAACCCTAAACCCTAAACCCAAAACCCAAAACCCTAAACCCCCAAAACCCTAAACCCTAAACCTTAAACCCTAAACCCTAAACAACCCTAAACCCCAAACCCCAAACCCTAAAACCCTAAACCCCTAAACCCTAAAACCCTAAAACCCTAACCCCCAAACCCTAAACCCTAACCCCTAACCCCTAAAGCCCTAAAACCCTAAACCCCTAACCCCCTAACCCCCAACCCTAAACCCTAACCCCCTAAAACCCTAAACCCTAAACCCTAAACCCCTAAAACCCTAAACCCTAAAACCCCTAAACCCTAACCCCTAACCTTTTTTTTTTTTTGATAAGGTCAATGTATATATCAAAAAAAAGCGCACCGATGTACCTCCATACATGAGTACGAGGGGCATACCCCAAGCTGGCCGAAGCCTACAAGCAGTCAGAAAAAAAAGCAACAAGCAAAAGCAACAAAGAGTTTATACAAAGAAACATCAAAGGAAATTCCTAAGTACAAACTCTACCGAAAGGAAAACAAAGCGAATGAACGCCAACAGGAATCAGGATTTCTTCTTGCCCTTGGACTTCTTGTTCTTCGCTGTAGGCTGCGTATGCTTCCTAAGCCTCAAACAACTAGTCTGAGGCGAAACCGCTAAATTCATATCATGCAAAACAGAAGTCCCAGCATCCATAGAAACAGTCACCCGAACTAAAGGGGATATGGATGGTACTTGTGGTCCATTATTATAGACCGAGCTTCCCTCAACATATCCAGCACCCACCTGAACCATCAAAACTTCTCCAGACAAGCCGAATCCACGAGGCCCAAGTGAGGAACGATCCCCCTAGCGTAAGAACGACCAGGGGGAAAGAAGGAAGACCCGTGGGGGCCTGATGGATTCAGGCCCAACACGGGCCCAGCTCAAAACTAGGAGGCCGGTATTAGACAGGCCCCAAAGGAAAGGGACAGGTGTTGTGGGCCCAGCCCAATTATTATTATTATTTTTTTTTTTGAAACCCCCATTTACATGAGAGTTAAGAGGGTCAAGGCCTGTGACGATCCATTCCAAGGCCCAGCGAACTCAGCCCAGTTGTAGTCCATCACTACCCATAACCCAAAACACCAAGGTGGGCCATAAGTGACAAGCCCATGGAAAGTAGAGTACTTGCAACCAAACCTGGGCCCGAAATCCCCCTCCCATCAGGCCCGGACGCCCCACAACGTGGTCCCATCAACAAGCCCAATACAGCACAAACCCTAGCACTCCAACAAACCCTAGCCGCCACTAGCCGTCACCCTTACGAGCCCCCGCCCGTCCTAGCTGGCGGTAGCAACCGGCCACCAAGGAAGAGGGAGAAGAGAGGACGCAAAAGCAAGCCATCAACGAGCAAGAAAACCAAGAGACACCGACCATCCTCATCAACAAACAACATCATGCCCGGAGAAGTCGACCGAAGAAACTCAAAATCAGCCCACAATCGTAAAGAGGTGGGACCAAACCAAACCAAATAAGGAGAGACGCATAAATTAAGGGGAGAATCCAAAAAATATGCACTCTCCAAATCCGGCATCGTTTGAGGGAGAAATTAAGGTTTTGGCCGCACACAACCACTGTGCGCCGCCACCCCGCCTTCACCGGCCAAAACAACCGACCAAAGGGGACCCTAATTAACAGGAGACACCACACGTAGGAGGACTAAAGGAAACTTACAAGCGAAAGCCCCAAAATCTGGAGAGAGAAATCGTAAACCCCAATTTCGCCAGGAGAGAGAAAGTGGCCGCCGCGCCGCCGCCAAGCCACCAGTGGCCACTGGACCACCACCAAAAGGTCGAGAAGGGAGAGGCGAACCACCAGGGACCGGTTGCAGGTGATGGGCTTGCCGGAGTGAGCCGCTAACGTCCTACGCTTTTCACCCAACTAGCCTAACCCTAGCACCCTCTCTCACGCTTTTCACCCTCAACGGTCGCCGGAAACCACAAGCGGGTACCACCACCAGGAAGTGGAAGCATTGGCGAACACAACACCACCGGACCCAACCCCGTACGACACCGCACGCGCCCTCACGCGCGTGCCCTAGTCGCTGGCGAAAAATCGCCCAGATTTTGCCCCCCTGTCGCCAGAACTCGACGCGCGCACAGTGTCTCCTCTCCTCCCTCCCTAAACCCCTAAACCCTAAACCCTAAACCCTAAACCCCTAACCCCAAAACGTAAAACCAAAACCCTTAACCCCCAACCCCCTAACCCCTAAACCCCCAACCCCCAAACCCCTGCCCCATACCCCCAAACCCCTAAAACCCTAACCCCCAACCCCTAATCTCTAAACCATAAACCGTAAAAAACACCTCGGTACGACACCGGACACGCCGGTGGAAGATGTGCGGACTTCCCCACTCACGGCCCACGCGCCGCCTATGCACGGCTGCCGAAAATTGCCTTTATAGAGCTTCTCTCTCTAGAAGTTTACAAATGACCTCCCTCCCTTAACCCTAAGCCCTAAACCTGAAACCCCTAACCCTAAATCCCTAAACCCAAACCCTCAACCCTAAATCCTAAACTTTAAACCCTCAACCCTAACCCCAAACCCCTAGACCCCTAAACCCCCCAAACCCCCAACCTCCCACTCCCAAACCCCTCACCCTAAACCCCTAAACCCTTCAACCTTAACCCCAAACCCTAAACACTGTTATATTAAAAAGCACAACCTCTAAAATCTGAGGTGTCTAAAATTCAGGCGTCCTAAGTTATTGCTTGAGGTTATGTCTGGCCCCGATTTTTTATTTTCACATGCATTAGGCCTCCATAAATTAAATATTTTATGGCCTTTTTATAATTTTATTTTATTCCAAGGCCATTCAATCCGCCACAAAAAGAACATTAAACCTCATCAAGCCTTTTAATTAATTAAATTAGTTTGTAAGTGGGCCTCTCTTATTATATCAAGGGCCCAATAAACCATATTATTAACAAGCCTTACCGGACTAGTTTTCTACTTTCTTATTTCCTTTTCCCTTCATCTAGGGTTTAAGAGCTTCACTGTGAACTTCACGGCACCCACAGGTTTCTCGTCCACGTCTCTCTCTCCCTTCCCCCGGCCAAACGTTCTAGGTTTCTCTTAAATCTTTGTGTCTCATGACAATCCATGGTCACCTCGACCACCGACGATGTAGCGGAGCCACCACTGGTGTCAGGCCGACGCTCTAGAGACGACCCACTGCCATATATTTCGCTATCAGCATCAGAGTCGCTCAGCCATGCCCTCACCCCTTTTAGGCGTCTCCCAAACCCAGATCAGCATAAAAAATGGCTCCTTCTCAGGATTTTTGGTGGGACCATCGAAACGCCGTCCAGAGAGGGGCTCCTTCTTTCTTGCCCACCGCCGTTGTATCAAGACTCAACGCCTTCGTAACGACCCTCCGCACCAACACAACACTTAGGTTTGGTTTTTTTCGCCCCCTTTATTTTCCTCCAATTTTCTAGTTAATGAATGTGTGTGGGATTCTATTTATAGATCATACAAATTTAACTTCAAATTTTATACAAAATCTCATGTATAATAATCAAATATTTTTCAGATCTAACCACACAAACATGTTTTAATCACTGACAAAAGAAAATTACCACCGCTTCAAATAGCAAATTAAAATATGCCCAAATATTGCTCAGTCATTAGGATAGGAAATAGAACTACAATTTAATGATCATGGAAAGGAACAAGGTGGGAAGAATATATTTAGATTTAGAAGTTCATTGTTATCTTTCATTAGTGAAATGACCATATATATAATGAAGTAGTACTATGTAACAATCACTAATGAATGAGGATATTAACAACCCAATTCAATTAGGGAAATCAATAGTGCCTTATACAAAAGTCTACCCAATTATATCAAGTGAATGCGCTCCCCTATTGGGACATAATTTCCACACTGAAGTTGAAGCACATTCATGAAGTAGGTGTATTTTGAGTATGTGGATGTAGATTTTAAGTAATTGATTGGTGATTTTCAGTAAGTGGTTAGTGATTTTGAGTACTTTAGATGATTTTGAGTAATTGAGTAGTGATTGTAAGTAATTTGTTGGTGATTTTGAATAACTAGATGGTGATTTTGAATAATTGAGTTGTAATTTTGAGTAAGTGGGTCATTTTGAGTAAATGTATGGTGATTGTGAGTAATGTGTGATTTGAATAAGTGGATGATTATTTTGAGTAACTAGGTGATTGTGAGTGATTGAGTGTGATTTTGAGTGAATGGGTAATTTTTGGATTGATTAAGTGGCGACATTTAGTAAGTGGGTATTTATGGTGGAGAAGTTTTTCTCTCTTTGGCAAATGTTGGTGGCCCCAAGTTCAGTTGACAATATCCTTATGATGAAATTCCACAGCATAAGGAAGAGGAAAGACGTCTTAACGCTATTCTCGTCAACCAAGATTGTTATTCTTTGGTGCATATGATTAAAAAGGAATGCCACGATTTTTAAGGACCAATATACGCAATTCACTTTTTGTGGGAAAAGGTGGTCTTTTTAAGATCTTTGTGGGCCACGAGCTTCAAGGCTTTTGTTGATATAGCCTTAGCTGATTTGCAGAGGGATTAGAGGGTTTTGTGTTTTTAGTTGCATCTTCATTTATTTTTTTTTTGCTTGTGTTTTGAGGACATCTTATCCTTAATTCTTTATATATTCTTCCTCTTGATTAAAAAAAAAAAGAACAAATTAGTAATTAGTAAGTGGGTGTTGCTTTTGAGTGAATGGGTGATTTTGAGGTAGTGTGGTGATTTGAGTAAGTGGGTATTGATTTTCAGTGTGTGGTGATTGTGAGTTAGTGGAGGCACTACTTTGAGTAACTGAGGCGCTATTGTGAGTAAGTGCATGATGATTTCTAGTAAATGAGTGATTTTGATTAAGTGGATAGTTATTTTGAGAATTAGGTCATTTTGAGCAATTGAGTGCTAGTTTCGAGTAAGTGGGTGATTTTGTATAAGTGGATAGTGATTTTAAGCAATTGAGTAATGATTTTAAGTACGTGGGTGGTGATTTTGAGTAAATGAATGTGGATGGTTATTTTGAGTAACTAGGTTATTTTTAATAAATGGGTGGTGATTTTGATGAAGTGGGTGATTTTGGGTAACTAGATGGTCATTTTGAATAAATGAGTGGTGATTTTGATTAAGTGGGTGATTTTGGATAATTGAGTGTTGATTTTAAGTGGGTGAGTTTGAGTAACTAAGTGCTTATTTTGAATATGTGGGTATTGATTTTGAGTAAGTGTGTGATGATTATGAGTAACTGGATGGTCATTTAGAGTAACTGAGTGTTGATTTTGAATAAGTTGGTGATTTGAGTAACTAAGCGGTTATTTTAAATAAGTGGATGATTATTTTAAATAATTAGGTGATTTTGAGTAAGTGGGTTATTTTTTTGCAAGTTGGTGATTTTGAGTAAGTGGGAGGTGGTTGAGTAATTAAGCGATTTCGAGTAATTGAGTGGTGATTCTGTGTAAGTGGATAATGATTTTAGGTATTTGAATGGTGATTTTGAGTAAGTGGGTGGTGGTTGTGTAATTAAGCGATTTTGAGTAATTGAGTAGTGATTCTGTGTAAGTGGATAGCGATTTAAAGTATTTGAATGATGATTTTGAGTATTTGGAGAATAGTTGAGTGGTGATTTTGAGTAATTAGGTGATGTTAAGTAATTGAGTGGTAATTTGGGTAAGTGGATGATTTAAGTAAGTGGATGGGGATTTTGAGTAATTTTGTGGTAATTTTAAGTTATTGGAGGCTGATTTTGAGTAATTCAGAGGTGATTTTGAGTAAGTGGTTGGTGATTTTAAGTAATTTAGTGTTAATTTTGAGTAATGAAGTGATGATTTTGATTAACTGGGTGGCAATTTTGAATTAATTAGATAGTGATTTTGAGTAAGTGGATAGTTGTTTTGAGTAGTTATGTAATTTACGTAATAAGGCTGGGGGTGACCTCCTGGGAAGTCCTCGTGTTGCCAACCTCATAAGGGTAGGGGTCCTTAGAAATTGCCTTTCGACAGGGTTACACCTTGAAGGAGTAAGGCTGCGTACATTCATCCCTCCCAGACCCCGCTCATATATGGGAGCCCTTGAGGCACTAGGTTTGTTGTTGTATGTAATTTACATAATTGAGTGCTGGTTTGAGTACGTGGATGGTGATTTTGAGTAATTGAGTGGTGATTTTGAGTAAATGGGTAATGCTTTTGAGTAATTGAGTGGTGATTTTGAGTAATTGAATGGTGATTTTGAGTAAATGGGTAATGATTTTGAGTAATTAAATGGTGATTTTGAGTAAGTGGTGGATTTTGAGCAGAGATTTGAGTAAGTGGGTGATTTTGAATAGTGTTTTGGGATTTTGAGTAAATGAGTAAATTTGAGCAAGTGAATAGTTATTTTGAGTAACTAGGTGATTTTGAGTAATTGAGATGTGATTTTGAGTAATCAAGTGGGTATGTTAATTAAGTGTATAGTGGTTATGAGTAATGGGTGATTTTGAGCAAGTGGATGGTCATTTTGAGTTATTAGGTGATTTTGACCAATTGAGTAGTGATTTTGAATAAGTAGGTGATTTTGAGTAACTAGAGAGTGATTTTGAGTAATTGAGTGGCGATTTTGAGTATATGGGTGATTTTGAATGATTACGTGGGTAATGATTTTGAGTAATGGTGGTGATTTTGAGTAATTGAATGGTTATTTTGAGCAATTAGGTGGGTTTGAGCCATTCAGTGGTAATTTTGAGTAGGTAGATGGCGATTTTGATTAATTAAGTGATTTTTTTAGTAAGTGGGTGGTGATTTTGAGTAATTGAGTGGTGATTCGAGCAATTGAGTAGTGATTTTGAGTAGTTGAGTATTTTTGAATAAGTGGATAATTATTTTGGATCATTAGGTGATTCCGAGTAATTATGTGATTTTAGTCATGTTAGTAAGTGGGTAATTTTGAGTAGGTGGATGGTGATTTTTAGTAAATGGGTGCTGATTTTGAGTCAATGTGATGAATTTGAGAAAGCAGATATTTATTTGAGCAGCTAGGTGTTTTCTTGCAATTGAGTGGTCATTTTGAGTAAATGGGGTGAAGTTGAGGTACTATATGATACTATTGAGTAATTGGATGAGTATATGGGTGATTTTGAATGAAGGTGATGATTTTGAGTAAGTGAATGGTTATTTTGAGTAATTAGGTGGTTTTGAGCCATTGGGTGGTGTGTGACTTTGATAAGTGGATGGTGATTTTGAGAAAATTGATGATTTTGGGTATCGAGGATAAGTTGAGGGAGCAACGTCTGCGAGGGTTTGGGCATGTTAGGAGGAGACCAACCATTGTCCTTATTAAGAGAAGTGAACAACTCCATACTACAAGTGGAAGGAGAGGAAGAGACAGGCCAAAGAAGAGTTGGATGGAGACAATTCGACATGTCCTCACCCACCTCAACCGAAATGAAGAGATGGCCCTAAATAGAGCGGAGTGGAGGGCTAGCATAGGCGTAGCTAATATTGCGGTTTAAGAGAGAGGAGCGCAACTAAGATCGTACTAGTGCCCATAGACTTATATGTATGCCTGCTTGACTTTATTTGCTATTGTTGTGTGTTGATTGCTTGTTGCTCTGTCGCTAGGTTGCTTTATTTCTATTGTTGCTTCATGCTTTCTGCTTTCTATCTGTGTACTGTTGCTTTTATGCTTTCCAGGTTGGGGGTCTTCGGACACAGCCTCTTTTTATGGTAGCACCCTAAAGGGGCAAGGCTGCGTACATCCCACCCCCCAAGACCCTGCATATGCGGGAGCCCTCATGGCATTGGGTTTGTTGTTGTTGTTGGATGGTTATTTTGAGTAATTAGATGATTTTTGAGTAATATAGTGGTGATATGAGTAAGCGAGTGATTTGAGCGGGTTTTGATTTTGAGTAATTAGGTATTTTTTGTAATTGAATGATGATTTTGAATAAGTGGATGATGATTTTGAGTATCGGGTGATTTTGAGTAACTGTAATTTGACTAATTAGTTGATTTTGAGTAATTGAGTAGTGATTTAAAGTGAGTGGGTGATTTTGAGTGCCTTCATGGTGAATTTGAATAATTTAGTGGTGATTTTGAGTATATGAGTGTCCATATTGAGTAAATTTGTGGTGGTTTCGAGTATTGGGTGATTTTAGTAATTGAGTGGTGATTTTGACTAAGTAGATGGTGATTTTGAGTAATTGAGTAGTGATTTTTAAAAAGTGGATGATTAAGTAACTGGATTGTTATTTTGAGTGGTGCCCTATGATTGAGTAAATGAGTAATTTCGATTATTCTTACTCTGTATAGGTGGGGAGTATTCTTGGGGAATGGGAACAGGCAGTGAGAGGACAAAGGTTTGGAATCGAGAGGTGTTACAAGCAGCAATCGAAAACCTCAAGAGGATGTGGAGTTCCAAGGTCACAACCTACATGTTGACTGCGAACTATAGCTGATCAATAGCTTATTGGAGGTGATATAAGTAATGTGCTTTGTTGCTACTAATCAAATTTATTCTTTTTGTCTTTTTGATGGTGCTAACCAGAAGGAAAGTTGTTTCCAAAGGCCCCAACCCTAAAGGGAGGGAAATCATCCAGGGACAACCTATGAGTAACATCAAGAGAGGCAAAACAATAAATTCATTAAACGAGTTATATAAAATCCTAGAAGGGAATCTCCATCAAAAGTATTGTCCTATGGAAAGCTTTTAGGGCCATAAAGATCCTCAATCAAGTGCCCTTGCGTCCTATGCAATGGAGCTATGATGGTGTCCATGTAACTATGTTGAAACGGTTAGCCATGGCTTTCATTTCAATCATTGAACTTGTTTCTTTACATCCACATGGTTTAATATGTAGTTCTTTCACTAAATAATATATATTCCTATTTATAGGCACAGATGCGTAAGGTAATATTTGAAGCTAAGTTATTGCATGAACTGATTGGCTTTGTCGTTGCAAATAAACTAAAAGGAAATAAAAGTATAGTGGGAAGAAATAAACAGCTACCTCCTGGATTTGTACTGCTGGATAGCTAATCCACCGTAGCTGTTCACCAACCAAGGAGTCATGGATAAAATGGGAGGATGGAAAATATGCGACTGAGCAAAGCCCGACTAGGGTTGAGTGTGAAAACCAAGCTGCACTGGCTAATAGAAGAAGAAGATTGTCTACTGCGGTGAATAAATCAGGCAACATTGGTAAAACTAGTCTTTTTTTTTTTTTTTTTTAATCTAAGGTAAAACTAGCCTTTATTACATCTAGTTTGGTTCTGCAGGCAATAATGAAGGCCAGTAGGTAATTAATGGCGTTGGGCTCAAGATGAAAATGACAAGAGGGGCCGTTGGATTCAACTTCAAGTATCGTACTTTATTTTCAAATGATGTTAATTATGTGCAACTTGAGTATTTTTGACTTGATGCATTTTTCACTTAAATATTTATATGTATGTATAATAAAGTATTATGAGGGTTGAATAACATTTCTTCGACTATGTACTTTATTTGAATTTATTGATTTTTTTTTGGCAAATTTTGTACAACTTTATCATAAAATATTAATGAGGTACATAAATATACTAATCTATAATATACATGGGTCCCCGGTGTTTTCAACAATTAAGTAGATTTATTGTAAAAGTGGATTGCATTATAAAGGAACATATTTAATATTTATATGTTACCGAAATTATGTATAGTGTTTGCATTTTTCAATAGTAATTCATTGAATTTTGGCAAGAGTACTTTGTTGTCATAGCGAAGCCTTGACAAAGCCCGCCTAAGTGATAAATGCGAACCTTAGGTGCTTAAGTGATGTTCTAAAACTTTTAGAGAGATGTTAATGTTAAGGCTTATTTTGTTAATACTAATGCATTTTGTATCTTTTAAGTTTATTTTTCCATATTGCCTTTTCTTTAGTTCTTATTTAAGTATTTCTCCAAATCTAGCATGAAAATTGAAATATATATATATATATATATTATTATGGGATAACAATGCATTGCAAATATAAAATATAGAATATTTTTTTTTGCCAACAGGCAAGCACAGTCTCATTAATATAATAAAGCTTTACAGAAATACAAACTAAATTAACAAAAATCAATGCAGGCCGACAAGAAACGCACAACCCAGCCCACTTGCATCAAAGATTACTACCAAATTTTCAACTCAACCAATTTACATCTATATTTTCAAGCCTAATCTTTATGTACCTCTTTACTATATCAATTACTTCATTATTTGAAGCTGCAGCATCTCAAAATCTTTGCGAGTTCCGCTCCCTCCATGTTACATAAACTATAGGTATAAACACCATTCTCTGTATTTTATTTGCAATGAGGCGATTTTTAAACATCACTTTGTACTGCCCTCAACACTCTTGGATTGAGCCAATGAAGCCAATTCCACGCCAAGCACAAATGTTTCTCCAGGCTCACTCAACCAACCCATTTACAACGAAAGAATAAATGGCCAATACTCTCCTCACCCAATTCACACAAAGAACACATACTTGCAAAGCTAAACCCGAGTCTTTTAAGTCGGTCATCCGTTAACAAGATCAATATAAATAAAATATTACTAACATATCAAATATATATTTATTATTATACTTATATTTTAATAATATGTAATGATATTTTTTGAGCTAATTACATATATATAGTAGTAGTAAAATACAACCCGAGTAACTTTTATAAATCTACTTAACTACCTAAATGAGTTAGATGTATTGAAAATGGGTTGACTCCTCCTAGCTTAGATTTAAACCAATTACTGAAAACAGTAAATGTATCAACCCCAATTTAACGTGTTTGTAAAACTTTGATATCTTAATGTCATATTAGATTGTACTTGTTGTAATATATATATATATATATATATATAATAACACAATAATAAAATATAATTAAACTGTAAAAATTAAAGTGTAGAAATAAGAATGAATATTTTAGCAATATTAATTTAGGTGTGAATGTTTGGGGCACATTTTTGTTGACATCACCCTTAATTTGTCAATACTAGTGAATAAAATGTATATTATAATTGTGACTCGAAAGTATAAAATATTATTTTTAATAATATTGTGAGATATAATACATTGTAAGTTTCTAGTTAGAGATAAAATGCACGGTTCTTAGAAAAAGGAAATTTATTAGCTAGATAACCTAATATTTAAGCATTTTTATCTAAATGCCCTTATATTTTAATATATGTAAACAATAAGATGTCATTGATAAAACGAAAAAAAAAAATTGATATTCTATGGTTTAAAAATCTTATGCCTTTTGATTAAAAAAAATAAAAAATTCTTATGCCATGAGGTTCAGTACTTGTATCACTTAAATACATTGTTCCAAAATTTGGTGGATTGTCCTTAAAAAACATTATGTGGAATGATTCCATATGTCCTAGTTTAAAATTTGATGATATTTTATGCTGAAAAATATTGATATGGAACATGGTTTAGACAATTTTTAGGTATCAATTTCATAATCTAATAAATGTATGCCATAGTCTATTGAATTTTCTCAAAAAACATTGACATGAATGCATGTCATAGACGCACTGGACTAAGAGCGACCTCCTGAATTTTTAATTTCATTAAGAATACCTCATAAACTATTGATTAAAGTTAATGGGACTCCCAACTTTTACAACAACAACAACAGTAGTCCCAGTGCCACAGAGGCTCCTGCACGAGCAGGCTCTGGGAGGACTCCCAACTTTTAATTTATAAAATCATTTTTCATATTATTAACTAAAATTAATTTGATCTACCAACTTTAAATTTTAGGGAACATACCCGTGCCTCAAGGGCTTCCGCCTACGCAAGGTTGGGGGGGCGGATGTACGCAGCCTTCTCCCTTCAGGGTGTTAACCTGAAGAGAGGCTGTTTTCCAGTGCCCCCAACCTGAGGGTGAGGACTTCCCAGGAGCTCACCCATCCTGGTACTACTCTCACTCAAGCATGCTTAACTTCGGAGTTCTAATGGGATCCGGTAACGGCGTGTTGGTGCCCTCTTTGGTACCAACTTTAAATTTTACTAAAATATAAAAATTAGATATATTTTTTAGTTGTTAATAATTTGTTTGAAAAACAAAATCGCCACGAACATAAATCATGACCCTACACCCAAAATTCAATCCTACCCTCCCAAAAATCATGTGCACTAACTCTATTTGTAGAACAAGAGGAGGAGACCGAATGGGTGGAAGTCGCAGCACCATTGCGCTCCTTCCACGCATGGTAACCCGACTTCACCGTGTACAAAACGTTCTTAGAGAAATGCCAAACGAGTTGGTCATCATCGTCCGGGTTGCCAATGGGGAGAGGCTGGATCAGTTTCACCACATCCGAGGGGAACCACAAAGCAAGATTGTTTTCATCCCATCTACGGCCCTCCGAAGAATTGATCTCCCTAACCCAAACAGGAGCCAAAGGCGGAGGAAAACCAAGAGGGGCGATGGGAACGGACGGCAGCCAAGGGTCACGCCAAATGTTAATAATGTTACCGCTGTGGACGTTCCATCTAAGACCCACTTTCAAAAGCTCTCTCCCTTCCAACAAACTACACCAACCCCAAGAAGGAGAGTGACCAATGTTAGCTTGGAGAAACGAGCCCTCATTGAAATAGATACCTTTAAGAGTATGAACCCAGAAGGCATTAGGGTTAGAAATCGCTCTCCAAGCTTGTTTGGCGAGGAAAGCAAGGTTAAACCCTTCCATATCTCTGAAACTGAGACCCCCCACCAATTTGGAACAGGAAATGATAGACCATTTCACCCAATGGATACCTTTTTCGTCACAAGACCCCCCTTTCCACCAAAAGCGAGCAATCATAGCATTGATATGTTTAGCGAACGAAGCCGGCAATTTAAAGCATTGCATAACAAAGGAGGGAATGGAGTTGAGCACTGATTTGATGAGAGTTTCCCTTCCTGCATGAGAGAGTAATTTGGACTTCCAACCCTGGGACTTAGAACGTATTCTTTCGTAGATTGAGTTGAGCGCCACTTTTTTTGATTTGCCCCACAAAAGTTGGAGCCCAAGGTACTTCTCATTAGCCCCCATGGGACCAACTTCAAGAAACTCCATACACCGATTACGGGTGTCCGCAGAGGAGTTGGAGGAGAAAAAGACCTGAGATTTCTCAAAGTTCACTCTATGACCTGTAGCATTACAAAGAGAGTTAATAACTTTTTTGGCAACTTGACATCCATGTTCAGAGGCTTTGAAGAAGAGTAAACAATCGTCAGTGAAAAGCAAGTGAGATAAGGGGGGGCATGCCCGTCGAATCTTAAAACACTTCCATTCGCCCCTAGCCACCTCCCTCTCAATGAGTGTCGATAGACATTCCATGATAAGAAGGAAGAGGTAGGGGGATAGGGGGTCTCCTTGACGAAGACCTCGAAAGATAGGGAATCCTTCCAATCTTCTTCCATTAACAATGGGGCTGACTTCAACTGTAGAAACGCACTCCATAATTCTTCTAGAAAAGTGGTTAGAGAAACCGGATCGAGCAAGAATTTTTTCCAGAAAAGACCAATCCACCGGATCGCAAGCCTTTGAAAGGTCCAGTTTCAAGGCAAGGAAACAAGAGTCTCCCTTGCACCTATTTTGAAGTGCATGAAAAGCCTCATGGGCCACCATAATATTATCCTGGATTTGTCGTCCTGAGATAAAAGGCAGATTGGTAGGGGGAAATAATGTCCCCCAACCATAGCTTAAGCCTGTTAGCAAGAATTTTAGCTATAATTTTATAGTTATAATTACACAAGCTAATAGGCCTAAACTGATCAACATGCTCCGGGGGAGAAACTTTAGGGATAAGAACAATATTAGTGTCATTAAGGCGCCTAAGAAGGAACCCACTTGAGAAGAAACTATGAATTGCGTTTTTAACATCTTCCCCAGCCACATCCCAAAAAGAAGAATAAAAGATACCCGAGAATCCGTCTGGGCTCGGAGCTTTGGATCCACTAAGTTGTTTAATAGCCTAATGGATTTCCTCTTCTCTCAGAGGGCTGTCAAGGGACTCATTCATCACTGCGTTAACCTTTGGATGAAGGCTACTCAGTACCTCTTCCACATGAGAAACCGGTTCGGCTGCATATATGTCCTTGAAAGAGGAAGAGAAAATTCTGTTGATAGAAATCACATCATCAACCCAGTCACCGTTGTTATCCTTTATCCGCGAAATATGATTGACACGATTGCGATGGAGAGTAGAAGTGTGGAAGAATTTGGTATTCTTATCCCCATAATTAAGCTAGTTGATCCTGCATCTTTGCGCCCAGTGCCTTTCTTCAGCTTCTCGCCACTTACGCAATTCCTTAAGGATTTTGGTTTCCTCTTCGGCCTCTTCTTGGGAGGAGGAGTGGCTTTGTAATTCGGTAAGTCTGGCTTGAGCATTCTCCAAGAATCTACGCTTCTCCTTGGATTTGTTGGAGCTCCAAGCTTTAAGGGTCTTCCTACAAGCCTGTGTTTTTTGGTCAAGAATAAACGTTCTCGAGCCTTGGATAGGTAAGTGCCAACCCTTAGTGACAGTGGATTTACAATCATCTTCGAGTAGCCATTTACTTTCGAACTTGAAATCTTTGGGGATGGTCCTCCTTTCCCCCTCAGGATGGAGAATCAAGGGGGAATGGTCGGACTCCTCAGCTGGATGAAGAATAACACTAGCATTGGGGAAGAGGGATTGCCACTCCAAGTTACACGCCACTTTGTCAATACATTCTTTGATGTTGAACCCACCCGGCTGTTTATTGGTCCAAAAGAAGCTACAACCCTTAGAAGGGAGCTCAAAAAGGCCACAATCATCGTAGAAATCAAGAAGCCACCTTAATTGGTGGTCAGTGGGGGGGCTGCCATAAAGTTTGTCAGAAATAGAGGAAATAGTATTAAAGTCCCCAGCAATGGCAAGAGGGCCTGAGAAAACAACACAAACATCAGACATCGATCTCCAAAATGATGCACGCAGATTGCGATTCGGTTCACCATACACAAAAACCTGGGTCCAATTTTTTTCAAAATTACAAAGGCTTACATCAGCGATAATATAGCGATTGGAGCAAGAAATGATAGAGATACTGACATCCGAGGAGTACATTAGAGCTAGACCACCTGATAACCCGACTGGGTTCACATAAAAACAAGAAAGGTAGCCTAAGTTTCTGGCAACTTTTTTAACAACACTTGACTTCTGCTTTGTTTCCATGAAGAAGATCATACAAGGCCTGATTTTAGCTGGCAACCCCTTGAGAGCGATAAATGTTGGGGTTGGCCAAGTCCCCTACAGTTCCAGCATAAATGCTCATGGCCCCCGAGGCAGACATTTAGAGACAGCCGCCTCAAACCCGAGGAAGAAAAAGAAGCTTCGCTAACTTACCTTAAGGGAACAAAGCTTTGACAGAGATGACTTTTACCAGGCCCACAAAGAGTCATTTCTCCAGGAATATCATACTGGATCGAAATCAGATGGGCTAAGGCTTTCGACCCCTTTGCTGAGTTCACCAATTTGTTTGTTTAAGGTTTTCCCATTTGGGGTTTTTTGGAAATAAATGGATGAAGAGGAAAGAGAATGGGTTGACGGCAACAGAGAGACGTGGAAGGCGAAAATGAATAGGGGAAAGGGAAGCCGGACGACGCCAGCAACGGCGGAGCACCAGGCTCTAGGGTTTTCGCCACTGGGGGCGAACGTTTAAGCAAGCAAGCTCTCTCTCGAGTTTGGGACCTTAACACTTGTCCCTGGGTTAAGCACTTCATTTGGGGATCCCTCTTTAATGCTCTTGCCACCAAGGAAAACCTCCATGCTCACCGTATGGCTCATGACTGTCGTTGCCCTCGATGCGATGCTCATGGTGAATCGATTGAGCGCATCCTGTTCTTCTGCCCCATTGCGCGGGCCTCTTGGTTTGCGTCTGAATTTGGGTTTCGTCCTCCTGTCATTGGCTTCCGTGGTTTTGTTTGGTGGTGGGAAAACATTGTTGTTGATTTAGGACTTCCCATTCAAACTCTTAGTAAAATTGCTCATCTTTGTTGGGAAATTTGGAAAGCCCGCAATTCTTTTTTGATGGAAGGGATTGTCAGGGACCCATTGGAAGTGGCTCGGACAGCTTCCCAAAACGCTGCGAAGTTCATCCAAGTGACAGCCCAAGCGGCTACAACTGTGTTGCCTGACCTGGCCAGGTCTGTCCTCGTCACTCACCCGCAGAGGTGGCTCCCCCCCGGAGGACCCTCCATTAAGATTAATTGTGATGCTTCTTGGAAGGATCGGGGAACTTTGGCTGCGGTTGCTTGTGTAGCACGCGATGTTTCCAGGTTGATCGTTGGTGGATGGTGTAACTCGGTTCATGCGGACTCCCCTCTCATCGCTGAAGCTTGCCATCCGTGGTGCTTGCTCTTTGGCTCTTTCGCAAGGATGATTATTCAATGAATTCCTAGCCTGCGGGCTTTGTTCTATTCAAAAAAAAAAAAATCTATTTGTAGATTTTCTATTTTAGAAAGTTACTTTGTTAGCAATTTTTATGTCAACTCCACTATTAAAATGCTCTTAGCGAAACCTCTAATTTGAAAATTATTTTAAACAAATATCTCAAATAATTGAAATTATGTAGGTATGTAACTTTTTTCTTTAATAATTTGGTGTACTTTTGATAAAATTAAAGTAGTTATATTAATTTCGATCAATAGTTCGGAAGCATCTATGATAAAATTGAAAGTTCGAGCATTGCATGAATTTTAATTTAATAGTTAAAAGTGTCTTTAATAAAATTAAAATTTGGGATGCCAACCAAATTTCTAAAATGTATTTTATAAAATTAAAAGTGTAAGATGTTACTTTGATTTGATTCAAGAGTATATGTTCTATATCCTCAAATAAATATATAATACACTGACTCCTATAGTATACGAATAGCTACATAAACTATAATTTATTGAGTAATTAAGTGGTCAAAAAAAAAAAACATTAAAAAATGAACAAATCTAAACAAATCTATCTAATATATAATAGAGGAGTTTGAGCTCCTCCAAAAGCCCTCACTCCCAATTTTTTTGGGAAATCGTACGGATTGGACCCCCCAGCCCCCCCTTAATGTTTTTTAGACCGCTTTAATCATAAATAGACTCTTTTGGACAAAAATACCCTCCCACCTCACCCCCCCCCCCCATCCGTCCCCTCTCTCTCTCTCTCTTTCTCTCTCCTCATTTAATGCAAGGAGGCAAAAGTACACTCTTTTGACCTTTCACTCTCCTTTTCTTCATTTTTTTTTTCCTTTTGAATTTTTTTTTGTCAAAAAAAAAAATATAATTTTCAAATTTGCCCTTTCTTCTTCTTCCCTCCCAGACCTTGTTTAGGCGTGCTTGAAGTAATTAATAAAATCATACACTGGGTATGATTCCTTTTAATGGTGTAAAATGAGCTTATTCAGGTGTATCACAAGAAATTAGGGGTAAAAGACTTATCATACACAATGTATGATAGGTTATAATGGCATAAAGTCAACTTTTGCTTTTTGTTTCAAGTAATTAGACGTACAGTTGGATGAAATCGAATCATACACTGGGTATGATG
Source organism: Simmondsia chinensis (assembly GCA_018398585.1). Lineage (NCBI taxonomy): Eukaryota > Viridiplantae > Streptophyta > Magnoliopsida > Caryophyllales > Simmondsiaceae > Simmondsia > Simmondsia chinensis. The sequence goes on along the minus strand of JAGTTD010000017.1, from coordinate 26,933,875 downwards.
CGTTTTAATGGTGTAAAATGAACTTATTCAGGTGTATTCCAAGCAATTAGTGGTAAATGACTTTTCATACACAATATATGATAGGTTATAATGGCATAAAATCAACTTTTGCTATTTTTTCAAGTAATTAGGGGTATAGTGGTCTGAAATCGAATCATACAATGGGTATGATGAGTTAAAATGGTGTAAAATGAACTTATTTAGGTGTAGTTCAAGCAATTAGTGGTAAATGCCTTGTCATACATAATGTATGATAGGTTATAATGGCAAAAAATCAACTTTTGCTTTTTTTTCAAGTAATTACTGTTACAGTGGGCTGAAATCTAATCATACAATAGGTATGATACTCTGAAATGGTCTAAAATGAACCTTTTCAGGTTTTATTAAAACAATTAGTGGTAAATGACTTATCATACACAATGTATGATAGGTTATAATCGCATGAAATCAACTTTTGCTGTTTTTTTTTCAAGTAATTAGATGTACAGTGGGATGAAATCGAATCATACACTGGGTATGATGCGTTTTAATGGTGTAAAATCAAGTTATTCAGGTGTATTACAAGAAATTAGTGGTAAATGACTTGTCATACACAATGTATGATAGGTTATAATGGCATAAAATCAACTTTTGCTGTTTTTTTCAACTAATTACTATTACAGTGGGATAAAATCGAAGCATACAATGGGTATGATACATTTTAATGGTGTAAAATGAACTTATTCAGGTTCTTTTCAAGCAATTAGTTATAAATGACTTATCATACACAATGTATGATAGGTTATAATGTCAAAAAATTAACTTTTACTGGTTTTTACTTCTAATTACTGTTACAGAGGGCTGAATCGAATCATACAATGGGTATGATGTATTTTAATGGTGTAAAATGAACTTATTCAGGTTTATTTCAAGCAATTAGTTGTAAATCACTTATCATACACAATGTATGATACGTTATAATGGCATAAAATTAACTTTTGCTGTTTTTTTCAAGTAATTAGGGGTAAGTGGTCTGAAATCGAATCATACACTGGGTATGATTCGTTTTAATGGTTTAAAATGAGCTTATTCAGGTGTATTACAAGAAATTAGTGGTAAATGACTTGTAATACACAACGTATGATAGGTTTAATGGCATAAAATCAACTTTTACTGGTTTTTTCAACTATTTACTGTTCCAGTGGGATGAAATCTAATCATGCACTGGGTATGATGCGTTTTAATGGTGTAAAATGAACTTATTCAGGTTTATTTCAAGGAATTAGTTGTAAATGACTTCTCATACACAATGTATGATACGTTATAATGGCAAAAAATCAACTTTTGCTGTTTTTTCAAGTAATTAGGGGTAAGTGGTCTGAAATTGAATCATACACTGGGTATGATTCGTTTTAATGGTTTGAAATGAGCTTATTCAGGTTTAGTTCTAAACAATTAGTGGTAAATGACGTATCATACCCAATGTATGATAGGTTGTAATGGCATAAAATCAACTTTTGCTGTTTTTTTTCAAGTAATTAGGGGTACAGTGGTCTGAAATCGAATCATAAACTGGGTATGATGCTTTATAGTGGTGTAAAGTGACCTTATTCAGGTATATTAGAAGTAATTAGCGGTAAAGAGCTTGTCATACACAATGTATGATAGATTTTATTGGCATAAAATTAACTTTTGCTATTTTTTTTCAAGTTATTAGGGGTACAGGGGTCTGAAATCGAATCTATATACGTGTAGTTCAAGTTTTATTGGTGTATGATGCACTTCATACACGGTATATGATGGGTTATATTTGTGTAAAATCAACGTGTATTTGTGTATTTTAGTAATGTGTATTTGAAAAAAAATATACATTTTGAGTATAGTAATCCGTACGATTTTCCTTCAAAAAGGCCCTCCCATTCACCCCCCCCCCAACCCGTCCCCTTTCTCTCTCCTCATTTAATGCGCAGCCGATTACTGTACTTTAGCCTCTCTCCACTCCATTTTCTCTCTCTTCATTTAATGCAAAAGTACATATTTTTACTTTATGTCATGTAACTTGCTTCTCACTCTATTCCTCCCTTCTTCTCATTTTCCGCCCATTTACTCACCTCTTATTCATGGTATTTGTTACTTTTCTCTTAATCTGAATTCCCCAAGTCCATTTTTCTCTCATTTTTCTCTCAATCTGCTACAATGGGCCCTCGGAAGAAGAAGAAGAAGAAGCCATTTTAAGATCGTGTTTGAAGCTTCGTGGCATTGCTGTAGGTTCAACGTTGAGTCCTTACACACATTTCACGGTTTTCAGATCAGATACTGAAGGTAACATGACCATTTGCTGACATTGTCGTTAACGTATCCTTGTCCTATGAGGTCGGTGTGTTACAAGTCGTTTATGGTTTATGATTGGTTTAAATGATGTATTATAACTTTCTTTTGGTGTGTTTGAACTCATTAGTGGTGTATGATTAGTCATACATCGTGTATGATAGGTTTTAATGGTGTGAAATCAACTTGTTTAGGTGTGCTTCATGTAAATAGTGCTGTATGATCTATCATACACCATGTATGATAGGTTTGAATGGTGTGAAATCAATTTGTGTTTGTGTATGTTAAGTAATTAATGGTGTATGATCAGTCATACACTGTGTAGGATTGGGTTTAATGGTGTATAACCAACTTGTGTTTGTGTGTATTAAGTAATTAGTGGTGTATAATCAATCATACACTGTGTATGATTGGTTTTAATGGTGTATAACCAACCTGTGTATGTGTATGTTAAGTAATTAATGGTGTATAATCAGTCATACACTGTGTAGGATTGGGTTTAATGGTGTATAACCAACTTGTGCAGACGTTTTTTAAGTAATTAGTGGTTCATGAGCAACCATACACTGTGTATGATTGGGTTTAATGGCGTATAACCAACCTGTGTATGTGTATGTTAAGTAATTAATGGTGTATAATCAGTCATATATTGTGTAGGATTGGGTTTAATGGCGTATAACCAACCTGTGTATGTGTATGTTAAGTGTATAATCAGTCATACACTGTGTAGGATTGGGTTTAATGGTGTATAACCAACTTGTGCAGACGTTTTTTAAGTAATTAGTGGTTTATGAGCAACCATACACTGTGTATGATTGGGTTTAATGGCCTATAACCAACCTGTGTATGTGTATGTTAAGTAATTAATGGTGTATAATCAGTCATACACTGTGTAGGATTGGGTTTAATCGCGTATAACCAACCTGTGTATGTGTATGTTAAGTGTATAATCAGTCATACACTGTGTAGGATTGGGTTTAATGGTGTATAACCAACTTGTGCAGACGTTTTTTAAGTAATTAGTGGTTTATGAGCAACCATACACTGTGTATGATTGGGTTTAATGGCGTATAACCAACCCGTGTATGTGTATGTTAAGTGTATAATCAGTCATACACTGTGTATGATTGGGTTTAATGGCCTATAACCAACCTGTGTATGTGTATGTTAAGTAATTAATGGTGTATAATCAGTCATACACTGTGTATGATTGGGTTTAATGGCGTATAACCAACCTGTGTATGTGTATGTTAAGTAATTAATGGTGTATAATCAGTCATACACTGTGTAGGATTGGGTTTAATGGTGTATAACCAACCTGTGTTTGTGTATGTTAAGTAATTAATGGTGAATAATCCATCATACACTGTGTATGACAGCTTCAAAGGGTGTATGATGAACTTATTTTGGTGTCTTTCAAGTACAGAATGGTGTATGGCTTACCATACACCGTGTATGATAGCTTTGATTGGTCTAGGATGAACCTATTTTGGTGTCTTTCGTGTATAGAATGTGGTATCCTTAACCGTGGACCGTGTATGATTGCTTTAAAAGTGTGTGATGAACTTGTTTATGACTGTAACGCAAATCATACACCATGTATTCTTTCTTAAAGTAGTGTTATTTGTGTATTATGGTTTTAAACCAATCATACACCGTTTTTAGTGGTTTCAATGCTGTACTTTCATTCCACCCTAGTGTGTTTCATGTCAATTTTGCTTTGATATCATGTTTTTTTCTTGTCCACAGTAATGGGTGATGCTGCTATTGCATGCGTTTTGTACGGTGGCTACTTTAGGGAGAGGGCAAAGTACGCTGGTGAAAAATTGGCTTATATTTTTGTGGATGAGAAAACTGACTTCGCTGGTTTGCAAAGGACTGTGGCGGAGGTGATTGGTGCTCAGTTGGATGCGGGTTCAAAGATGCATTTTCAATCTTTCACCGCTGTTCCGGCCGTGCCCTTGTACGATGTCGTTGACGATAGGTCCGTTATGTTTTGGAAGGCACTAGCCAAAGAAGATAGGGTGAAGCATCCTTTGATCGTAACTGTAGAGTCATCCGGTGACAGGAATCCTAGCTTTAATTGGCAACGAACTCCCTTTCAAACAATTCCCGATGGTGACGAGAATAGTGGCCGTTTGCACCCTGAGGTTCCCGAGACTTCTGGTGGATGTATGGATGCGGGGATGGAAGAAGCAGCCCGTGTAGATGCATCTGATGTAGATTTGAACATGCCTACTGTGACGGTTGAGGCAACAGCAACAGGTGGAGATTAGGAAAATTCCAATCAAAGTGCATGGGATAATTTGGACAATATCAATTTATCCCAGGTGCAACCGACTGTACCTGATGCCTCACCTCCAGAGGGGCACACTTATGAGCATCGTAATATTTCCCGTAAAAACCCTCTGATTGTCGAACCTGAATTGGAACGGAATGCGGAACCCAGCGGTCAACCGAATGTCCACCCTGACATCCAAGCTGCTGGTGATCCTCGTTCTGATGATGAGGCTGGCTCCGGTGATGAGAGGAGCAGGATCAACGAGGTATATGCGCAGGGCCGGATGGTTGAGGATATTGAAGTCGATCAAATATTTACGACGAAGAGGGGCTTGTTGACTAACCTGGCAGTGATTGCGCTTAGGGAAAAATTTGAATTCAGGAGCTACAAGTCGAACAAATCCTTAACGGTTGTCCGCTGCGCACAAGAGGGCTGCACATGGAGGGTTCGGGCTACGTGTGTAGCAGATGGTGGCTGCTGGATGGTTACAAAAGTAGAAAAGAACCACAACCACCCTAGCGATCTCACCACTGTTAGACACAGGCAGGCAACCAGTTGGGTCGTCGGGGAGTGCGTCCGCAAGAAACTTGTGAACCCCGGGAGAGTGTTCAAGCCACGAGATGTCATAGATGACATTCGAAGTTGCTACGGTGTCGATATCAGCTACAGTGTTGCTTGGAGGGCGAGAGAGTTTGCATACGACAATGTTAGATTGGGTACGGCCGAAGAGTCCTATGCATTCTTGCCTGCCTATCTGCAAGTCCTCAAACAGACTGACCCCGGTGCCACATTTTATTTACAGACAGATGATGAAAGTAGGTTTCAGTACCTCTTCATTACGTTTGGTGCTTCACTTAATGGGTACCGGTTTTACCGGCCGGTTGTGAGCATTGACGCAACACATCTGAAGGGAAAGTACCGGGGTGTTTTGTTCATGGCCGTTTGCCACGATGCCAACCAGCAAATTTTCCTGATTGCTATCGGCATCGGGGATTCAGAGAATGATGCATCGTGGCATTGGTTCCTTAGTAGGTTGAAGGAAGTAACTGGGGAGCCTGCTGGCCATGTCATTGTATCCGATAGACACCGAAGCATCCAACGCGCGGTGGAAGAACTTTTCCCTATCACATTTCACGGGCTCTGCATGTACCACTTGCTGAACAACTTGAAGGCCAAATTCAAGAGCAACAGGAAGCATTTGGATCAGTACTACTACAAAGCAGCCAAAGCATACAACATTCAAGAATTCCATAGTTTGTTTTTCAGTTTATGTTGTGCTGTACCCGGGGCTAAAGATTACTTGGAAGATGTGGGACTGGACAAGTGGACTCGTTCCCACTCCCCTTGTCGTCGGTACAACATAATGACGACAAACATTTCGGAATCCATGAATGCTGTATTGGTCAAGGTACGTGGCTATCCAATTACAGCCCTTGTTGATGAGTGTAGGCTACTGTTGCAGAGGTGGTTTCACGAAAGAAGAGCCAAGGCTGAAGCTTGCATCGGTACAATGTCCCCCGACGTCGAAAAAAAATTATAAGACAGATTCAAGTTAGCAAGAACGATGACGGTAAGCTCCGTACATATTGTCTTATTTTCTCATATTTTTGTATTTTGCATGCACCTTGGTTGTTTGACGCGTTTGTCTATTATTGTGGTAATGCAGATATTGCGAGCTGATGATCATACGTTCGACGTCATCGATTGAGAGAAAAACTTTGTAATAGATATGTCGCTCTGGACATGTACCTACCGCAGGTTTCAGCTTGAGCAGCTTCCATGTGAGCATGCGTTAGCAGTGGTACAGCACAGTCCTTATGCTCTGTACAACTTGTGCTCGCCGTACTACAGTAGAGAATATTGGTACGAGTCGTATAGAGGTGTCGTCTACCCGATGCCACACATAAGTGACTGGCGTATCCCTCGTGATGTAGCTGACATGAATCTTCTTCCACCCGACGTTAGAACCTCTTCTGGGAGGAGGCGGAAGAGGAGGATTCCGTCTGTCGGTGAGGAGCGTGTTCATCAAAGGTGCAGTCGGTGCAAGGAACACGGGCATAACCGATCCACGTGCAAGAATCCAATTGCTCTGCATCCTAATGGCGAATGCACCTCATCCAACTCCGGCCGTCCATCTCAAGTCCCTCCTCCAAATTAACTTATAGTCTTCAAATGTATAAATTTTACTTGTGACATACCTATATAATTTCGTTTTACCATAGGATTTACATTGTACATTACCATAGGATTTGCGTTGTATCCAGTGTACTGAAAATTGTCGGAAGGTTGTGATGTGTACGTAATAGGGTAATGAAAAATGTGTATATTTCCATACTGTTGTATATTCCTATAATGAAAGCTGTCAATGAATTGATTTGAAGTTGGTCCCAATTGTGTGTTCTAAGTGGTTGATGTGTTTTTCAAGTGTGTTACGATGCATGTCGACATGCGTGGATGGTGTATCGCCACACGTATCAGCATCAAAGGTAAGTCATACACCACTAAGTAGTTGAAACACACTTGTAGAAGTTGATTTCACACCATTAAGACTTGTCATACACTAAGTATGGTAAGTCATACACCACTAGGTAGTTGAAATACACTTGTACAAGTTGATTTCACACCATTAAGACTCATCATACACTAAGTATGGTAAGTCATACACCACTAAGTAGTTGAAACACACTTGTACAAGTTGATTTCACACCATTAAGGCTTGTCGTACACTAAGTATGGTAAGTCATACACCACTAAGTAGTTGAAACACACTTGTACAAGTTGATTTCACACCATCAAGACTCATCATACACTAAGTATGGTAAGTCATACACCACTAAGTAGTTGAAACACACTTGTACAAGTTGATTTCACACCATTAAGACTTGTCATACACTAAGTATGGTAAGTCATACACCACTAAGTAGTTAAAACACACTTGTACAAGTTGATTTCACACCATTAAGACTCATCATACACTAAGTATGGTAAGTCATACACAACTAAGTAGTTGAAACACACTTGTACAAGTTGATTTCACACCATCAAGACTCATCATACACTAAGTATGGTAAGTCATACACCACTAAGTAGTTGAAACACACTTGTACAAGTTGATTTCACACCATTAAGACTTGTCATACACTAAGTATGGTAAGTCATACACCACTAAGTAGTTGAAACACACTTGTACAAGTTGATTTCACACCATTAAGACTCATCATACACTAAGTATGGTAAGTCATACACCACTAAGTAGTTGAAACACACTTGTACAAGTTGATTTCACACCATTAAGGCTTGTCATACACTAAGTATGGTAAGTCATACACCACTAAGTAGTTGAAACACACTTGTACAAGTTGATTTCACACCATTAAGACTCATCATACACTATGTATGGTAAGCAAAACACTACTAAGTATTCGAAACACTATAATTGCCACAACCATCAATGAAATTGTGTACCAAGCAATATAAATGCCCTTGTTGATTTATATGGATGAGGCTGACCGGTTGGGTTGGTTGGTGGTTGAACATTGAATGTTCAGGGGGTCATAATGGACTACAAAGCAAGGCATTTAATAACCTCAACTACCACCTACTTTATCATACCCCTCTCCCACGGTTCTCCCCCTATAAAGGGATGAGATGGACAGGAAGCCAAGCATATACGGTCCTCAATATATCGACCCGTTTAAATTCCTAATGTAAGTGGCTCTAGCAGCGGCGGTGGTGGGCCAGTGACAGCTGAGACACAAAGAGAGGTGGCACTTCTACGGATCATGTTTCATCAACGGCCTACCAAGCAATTAGTGGTGTATGATCAATCACACATGGTGTACGGTGTACGATGAGTTGTAATGGTGTGAACTTCATCCGCATGATAAGGATCTTGAACTTTGTATGCATGCAGTGGATGCACTTTACAGACAACATATGCAGAGGGACAACTATATGTAGTTCCAGCAGTTATATATGTCCAGTTTGTCATGCAAATTGTATGCAGGGTTTTAATGTGTGTCAAGTTCTACGTATCATACACAGTGTATGACGAGTTTTATGTATGGTAAAATCACGGGCTGTGTATGTATTTTTAAGTTTGTTGGAAATTATTGGTGTCACACCATTAATACGCTGTGTATGATGAGTTATATGGGTGAAAAATCAAGTTCTACAATTGTATTTTAGGTACTTAGTAGTGTATAACCAATCATAAACGGTGTAGGATGAGTTTGAATGGTTAATAACAACCTTTGCACGTGTGAATACATCAATAGGAAAATACAACAATATCGAAATATCTGTAAACTTACATACAACTTTGAATATAATGAATACAATGTAAATTCTTTGGTACAAGTATACATTTTTATTACAACATTTGAAAATACATCAATAGGAACATACAACAACATCGAAATATACAATATTACATACAACTTTCAACATAATGAATACAATGTAAATCCTTTGGTACAAGTATGCATTTTTATTACATACAACTTTCAGTATAATGAAAACAATGTATAATGAATAACATAATTTTATGGACATGCATGCAATTAAAGCCGTTTATTCCTTCCGTGTCCGTACAAGTGTACGGAAGTATACAGCCGCAATTTCCCCATGTGCTCTTGCGTGCATTGGGAGATGCTCAGTCCTTTGGTAAGCAAAAACTCTATGAACTTTACAACAAAAATTCCACATTCTGACCTGCAGTTAATATTAATACAGACTTCACAGTCAGAAATTGTACATCATTGCAAGTAATGACTATTTTGCATCCACTTCATAACCAAAAGTCCAAATGAACGGAATAGTAAAATTGCATGGGAAGTAGATGTCATACCCCCCTTGTTGTGGACATTCATTCCGTTTGTAAGTTACCGAGAAAGGCTTGCCCTTGAACTGTATGAGGTCCTTTCGGACATCCCAAAAATTAACCAACGCTAGAGCATGTGGAAGCAATTTTGCAATTGGTTCCACATGTTCTAATCTTGCTGCCCTGGATTTGGCGGCGTACAAGGAATCAAATACCTGTATCCGCCAATCATTAAGATGGATGGCAGCAAGGAACCAATGTTGATTAGGTTGATTAATGGGCATGTATATCCGATCCACGTTGTGGCAGCTGACCCCATACGTGGCATCCCCGGCAAGGAACTTAATGATCAACGAATCAAAGTCAGTAAAAGCTGACTCAAGCGGGATTCCACTGTTTTGAATCTGTTTTAGTAGGGGTCCAAATTGAGGAGCAACAGTTGTGTCCGCGCATGTTTCCCTCTGGTCGAATTGATCTGGCCACTGATGTTTCTTCTCCAAAATGTAGTGCAGAATTACATCCATTTCCTGCGATTCAAAACTAATTAGTTGAGACAAGTTGATTTTACACACATAAATAAGTTCATTTTACACAGTTGAACCCTATGACTAATCATACACCACTCTTTATTCAAAACACACTAACACAGGTTGATTTTACACCTTTAGCATCAACCATACACGGTGTATGGCTAGTAATACAACACTTACTTAATACACAATAACATAAGTAGATTTAACACAGGTTGATTTTACTTATTAGTTGACACACGGCAAAACTATCATGATGGGAAACATACCTCATCAGTAAGCCAGGCGTCCTCGTTTCTCAATCGATACCAAAATTGACCCGTCGTCACAGTCAAAACAGAGAAATCCATTCGTTGATCATTAGGTAACGGAAAGGGGGTCTTCAAATCTCTGTAATATACAACACCAAGCACGATATATAAGCATACCATAAGAAAGATGATTTCAGACCACTGTAACAGTAATTACTTGAAAAACGAGCAAAAGTTGATTTTATGCCATTAAAACCTATCATACATTGTGTATGACAGGTCTTTTAACACTAATTTCTTGTAATAAACCTGAATAAGCTCATTTTAAACCATTAAAACGAGTCATACCCAGTGTATGATTCGATTTCAGACCACTGTAACAGTAATTACATAAAAATAACTGCAAAAGTTGATTTTATGCCATTAAAACCTATCATACATTGTGTATGCCAAGTCATTTACCACTAATTGCTTAAAATACACCTGAATCGAATCATTTTACACCATTAAAATGCATCATACCCAGTGTATGATTCGATTTCAAACCACTGTAACAGTAATTACATAAAAAAACTGCAAACGTTGATTTTATGCCATTAAAACCTATCATACATTGTGTATGCCAAGTCATTTACCACTAATTGCTTAAAATACACCTGAATCGAATCATTTTACACCATTAAAACGCATCATACCCAGTGTATGATTTGATTTCAGACCACTATAACAGTAATTACATAAAAAAACTGCAAACGTTGATTTTATGCCATTAAAACCTATCATACATTGTGTATGCCAAGTCATTTACCACTAATTGCTTAAAATACACCTGAATCGAATCATTTTACACCATTAAAACGCATCATACCCAGTGTAGGATTCAATTTCAGACCACTGTACCCCTAATTACTTGAATAAAACAACAAAAGTTGATTTTATGCCATTATAACCTGTCATATATTGTGTATGACAAATCATTTACCACTAATTAATTAAAATACACCTGAATAAGTTCACTTGATACCATGATAGTGCATCATACACAGTATATGATTTTCTTTTAGACACCACTAATTACTTGAAACACACCTAAGAAAGATGCATTCTAGAAACTTTTACATACAAATTATCAAAAAGTATCGTGCAAAATCACACTCACTTAGCGACCGTTGCGTGGAAACTTTTGTAAAAATCTTCAAAATCTTCTATGTCTTTGTCGGAGGGAGGCTGGAATGGATTGAAGGGTAGAACTGGCTCCGGTCCAGGATGGGTAATTTTTGCCCGTTTGCTCTTACCCTCCGCAGTCCATTCCTCACCTTTGTACTTGGGGTTTGGCTTGGGGTCCCTCCTCTCTTGCCCCAAACTATACACTGTCTCGGACAATGTCAACAAGTTTTCAACGCCTTCGACATGCGGTGACGATGGTTCCTTGAAGACATTTTCCTCGGCCCTAGATGGCATAGCACATAGCAAAAGTCAATAAGCATCAACATGCATGAAAACATAACAAATTGGGACACTAACAAGGAATCTAGTGTCTTACCCAGTACGTACAGGAGAAACTATTATGGCTTGCTCAATCGGGGATGGATGAGCGGAAGTCGATGAACATAAGTGCGGCGATGCGGCCTGCGCTTGACGGTCTGAGAGCAGCTCCTTAATCAGTGCATCCTGAGCCTCAAACCGTCGTTCGTACATTTGCAGCATTCGCTGGTGCGCTTCAAGCTGCATCCGTACCATTTGCACCTCTTTATCCATCGCTTCGAGTCTCTCCATAACCTGCAATAAGTCCTCCAAATTGGCATAATCAGCAAATTTGAATAATGTAGTATCCACACGGATAAAAATACGATTAAATAAACATAAAATAATTCATCATACCGATTGGTCCGCCGAATTGGTTGACGTAGGATACGGGTCCTCCCTGGATGCCGGCAACGGAGGTTGAGTTGCCAATGGTTGTGGCTCCTCACCAAGCTCTGCTGGCATTGCCATAACAGGAGATTGAAACCCCTCCTCAGCATCCTCAGCATAGGGAATGCCTTGTAGATTAGGCTGACCGGCTTCCGCACTCGTCAGTCTAATCGGTTCGGCATTCGATTGCTGATCAAAGGAAGATACATCATATACACGTTAGTAAAATTACAAAACACACTTCTAACCCAAAATATATGAAACATACAGTAGTAAAACAATAACAACATAGTGTATTTATTACCTGATCAAATACCGTTGAGAGCAGAGCGGAGTACGGAGCCTTAACGGACATCTTTCAGTTAAGGATCTGCCCAAGAGGCTGGTCGCCAACCCTCACCGCCCCAACCTTGGCAAGTTCTGGAAGGGTTTCCAGGGCAAATATGGAAACCACATCGTAGAACCCGTGGACGGAGTAGGTATTCTCCAAACCGTGGTGCATTCTTGCAGCGAAATCCTTGAGCTTCCGCACCAAGAATTTCCAGCTCAAGGATCCCCATGCAACACGATTGAAAGAGTCCACATCGTCCACGAGGGCCAGGATGTTCGGGTCAATGCTCGTTCGCTTGCGTTTGGCGAAAAGTAGACCCTCGACCAGGTACGCAACAGCAAGCTTAACCTGGTCCTCCATGATGGAGCAGGTTCTGCATGCATCAAAAAGCTGCTGCCTAGTCATCCTCCCCCTCATGCCATACTTGGCAACCAGCCTGTTGGGACCACCGTGTACATCTTCCACACCGGCATATCTCAAGCCGGTGAGAATGCAAAACTCCCTCCTCCCAAGGTGTACTACCTTCCCACCAAATAAGAATGATAACTCCTCGGGATTGGGGTTGGCCACCTGGTGGAGAAGGACAACGTGAATGAGACTATGCCAGAAGCTGACATTGGTCTCACTCAGCCCAAGCAGATGCCCGACATTGTATTGTGAGGCAAGGGCAAGCTGTAATACAAAACACTTTTAGTTAATATGGTATCATAAATGTCATTGTCAAAAGTCAACATAATTAAAATGGATACAGTGTCAAACCTTGGCTTCGTCGTCCTTCAAGATTTCCTTTATCTCCGTAACAACCTTGGTTGACAAACCTATTCGGTTGATTTGGAGGAATTTCCAGAAACCCCTCGGGAAAATGTAATCAACCTCAACGGCAGGACGGCTCTTCCTACGTGTGTAAAATGCCATCTGAAATAAAAGCAATACACCATTAACTGAACACAAACAGACACACTTTGGTTCTACACCATTGAAATCAATCATACAGAGTGTATAATTGATTATACACCACCACTAATTACTTATAATACAGAAACACAAGTTGGTTATACACCATTAAAACCAATCCTACACACTGTATGGTTGCTCATATGAAACATGCAGAAGTTCATTATACCACAAAGGTCGATTTTACGTGAAAAAAACCCACAAAACATGCAGAAGATCATTTTACACAAATAAAAACACTAATCACAAAGCCACTAACACCAAAACCCTAAACCCTAACAAATACTATGCACTATGTTCAGGAAATGGTACGAAACAAACGGATATTATACATTGGAGCACCAAAACCCTAAACCCTACAAAAATAGCTCTTACTCACCTTCGAAAATGGTGATTAAAGACTGGAGCAGCTATAGATCAAGGATGAAGGTGTGAAAACAGAGGTCAGACCCACGGGAACGACAATCGCAGCTGAAGTAGAGGAGAAAGAGGATGAACAAATTCGGAAAGAGGAGAGAGAGAATGAACGGGTGAGAGAAAGAGGAGAGTGACCCGCCACGGGTATGAAGTGCATACACGTACCAGCTCCGCCGGTGATTGTCCCGTACCCCCACCAGCCTTATTACCCGCGGGTATCCATTACCCACCCCGTACCTCTTTAATGTGCATAGAAAACAGTTATCTATACCAGTTTCTATCAGGTGGAGCCCATTGCCATCCCAAAATCTCTTAGTCAAAAAATTAACCACCACCAACTTTTCTACCAAAATAAATCAGAGCGTTATACCATGCGTCACACTGAATCACCAATTCAATATCTTTTAAAATCGAATTTTTTGAGTTTGATTTTTTTGTGATAGTTGGGTTATTTTGATAAAAACCCGAGCACACTACGCTAAACATATATTCATGCATAAAGCGGTAAATTTTTTATTTAAGACTTTTCTTATGTAATCCAAAAACAGGGCACGTGTTAGACCTTCGACAACTCAAAAAAAAAAAAAAGAGTTTTTGTATTTAGTCCACGAAGTGCGACATTTCGCGTGCCTAGTGCAAGAAAGGATTTATTTTAATCTGGTGAGTTATATAAATTTTGACTTGGGCTTATAAAATCCACGCATTATACAACAAAACTAAGGTATGAAAAAACTTAATTCATTAAAGTTCCAAAATTAAAAAGGAAAACATATTTTCAAATTAAGATTTTTTGTATTTAACCTATAAAACAATAAAAAGGGTTTTTTTTAAAAAAAAGGGCTCCCGAGAACCAAAAATAATAAAGAAAATATTAAGGCAATATATTATTATTTTAATAATTCTCTTATGTAATCCAAGAATAGGGTACCGGTTACACCTTCAACAATTTCGAATTAAGACTTTTCGTATTTAGTTCATAAAAGATTATCAAGTAACCTCCCATAACCAAAAATAAAAAGATAATATATTCTTAATTTAAGACTTTTTGTATTTAATCCAAAAAAAATAAATTCGTAAAAGAAAAAAGAACAAATAAAGTCCCTGTTAAAGACTTAAAATAAAAAATATAGTTTGTCTTATTTTTTATGAAAATTTTTTACAGTTACTACTATAAAAATTATGTAAATTAAATAATATTATGAACAGCTAATCAAATAAAATGTTAATTCGATACAAAAAATCACGACTATAAAATATAGTAATCAATAAATACTAATGTGACATGACATATGACAGGGTCCGGACACGTAGTACCGTAAAGGAAAGGCCAGTCCCTGGGGAAATATGCAAATCAAAGTTGTGGCGCGTTCGTGATGCACACGTTGCCTGACGTGGCAGTGGTTGGAAGCCGGTCATAATATGGTATTGATGAAAAAAAACTGAACCGAAAGCCCAAACGGTGCTCCTCTATTTCTCGTCAACGTCATCATCGCAGCACCCACCGGCAACAGCCCTCAGCGAGCCGAGACAGAAAGCCGTCGATTCCACCATTTCACTCAAAGCTTCAGAGAAGTCCTCCCTTTGTCACACAAAGTTGAATCTTTCAGTCGTAAGATATTTGAAGTTGATAGAGATCTCCAGCTTGGTTTTCGATTGGTGAATATTTGAATATTTGAAGTTCATTCTTTCTAGGGCTTCCGCGAATTGGAACTTGGATAAACATACAAATTAATCAAATGAGATGGCATTGCTCCGCAAATTGTTTTATCGTAAGCCTCCCGATAGACTTCTTGAGATTTCTGAGAGAATTTACGGTGCGTTAACTCCTTACTCCCCTTTTCATCCTCTCTCCCGCTGGTTCTTATATATTTTTCCGTCCTTTATTGATTGAATTTGATAATACTGTGGCAATAATAGCCTCCCCCTCGTCTCCTGTTCGATTCGCTTGTTCTTTATTTAAATTCTAATCTGCATGTTAAAGATTCTTTGTTCCATCCTTGAAACTTCGCCTCTACATGTTTGCAATTGATGACATTCAGGCACGTCTTTGTCCAGCCGCATATGTTTTATGTTTTAAGTTGGTTTAACAGGATTCTGAGTACCGTCGAACATAATGTTTTTACTCAACTTCAAGCTGCGAACAAAAGAAATTGCATGACAAAAAGTTAATATTATGCTTACCACTATTCTCTGAAGAATTTTATGAACAAATGGACAAGAGAGGTGGATACTTGCTCATGTGTGGCAAACTTGATTGACTTTATTCGTCTGGCTGGTGCCAAATGCGCTTAATCATCAGGCAATCACAGTTATAGCAATAACAAGGTGCTGCTGTATGACTTAGTATCATGCTACATTCGTGAAACTTGAACTTATGATAACACAATGACAACAAACCCAGCACTTGAAACGCTCTTGCCAAGGCGGGGTTGGGGGGGTTAAATGTAAGCAACCTTACTCCTAAATGGTACTATCCTGAAGGTGAGGATATTTCTGAGGGCTCTCAACCCTAAAGTGCAAAAATGGAATAATATTTCTAAAATTAGGTTAAAAGTCAAAGTTAAGTCAAATAAAGCAATATTGGACATGCAAGCATTAATAGAGCATCAGCAATAGTGAGCGTGGAAGCTTAAGGGTGCTGTGAGCTGGCATCGTTGTGCTACTCACATATAACAGCTATGTCAGCCACATGTATTTTTGACTGCCGTTTAGCTTTATCTAAGGTCATCTGCTCATTAAGATTTAGGTGGGTAGGGTCTTGTCTAATCGTCTCTATCCAGATATTCTTTGGCCCGCCTCTACCTCTCCTCCAGTGTGTAATATGTAGTTGTTCACATATCTTAACAAGGTCGGTAGTCGGTCTCCTCCTACCATGTCCAAACCAGTGCAAGTGTTGCTCCCTCAACTTGTCCTCAATTGGAGATATGCCTAATTTACTTCTTATAACGTCATTTTTGATCCTGTACTTCCTAGTATGTCCATACATCGCAACATCTTCATCTCTGCCACCTTCAACTTTGGTGCGTGGTACCGTTTAACCGGCCAACATTCAGCACCCTAGGACATAGCTAGTCTCACTGTTGTCACAATCTTGAGATTGTGACGGCCCAAGATGATGCCTTAGGCCCAAATCTTGAAAAGAGTTAGATGAGAAAGAAAGAAATAGAGTTGAGATGAGAAAAGAAATAGAATTGAGAAGATGAGAAAATAGAGAGATTAGATGAGAAAAGTAGTAATCTTTATTATTTGACTTGAATGAATGATACAAATTTAGAATACAAGGCTATTTATAGAAAATTACATCAAATGCCCAAAATACAAAATAAGCCTAAGCTCCCAACGGCTAGTAGGGGAGCGCCTAACCTCCAACGGCTAGTACAGCTGGCAAGGCGCGCCTAGGCACGGCTCAGGTGCGGCACGGCCCTTGGAAGGAGGCTGGGGACGCGGCTGACACGGGACTGGCGCACGGCACTGGGACACGGCGCCTGGGACTGGGACACGGCACTGGCACTGGACTGGGACACGGGAAGGCAGCGACCAAGACCTTGTCATGACATTGTCAAGGCACGCGACAGCTCGGACCTGGGCAGCGACCTGGGACAGCTTGACACTCGACCCCGACACGGACCACGGACAACCTGCTTGATATCTAGACAATGTCAAGGGAAACGAAAGGGTCATGACCATGAAAATCCCCAACCACCCCCCCCCCCCCCCCCCCCCCAAAAAAAGCCAATCCTTGCCCTCAAGGATTGAAGTCCAGAAACTGGCCGTTGATGAAGGTCCAATCCTCCCAAGTCGTGGCGTCCGGAGGCATGTTCTCCCATTGTACCAGAACCTGGGTGTGCTTCTTGCCACGGTGCGAAAGAGTACGTCTCTTGAGTACCTTGAGTGGGCGAACCTCGGGGTGGCCATCCGGGTCACACCGAGGCAAGGAAATACTGGGCACCACATTATCACCTATTTTTTTCTTAAGATGAGACACGTGAAAAACGGGATGAATTTTTGAATCGTTAGGTAAATCCAACCTATAAGCAACCTGACCAACCCTAGCTAGGACCCTATACGGACCATAATAGCGAGGGGCGAGCTTGAGGTTACGCCTCATAGCAACAGAGGTTTGGCGATACGGTTGGAGTTTTAAATACACGAAATCGCCTACATGAAACTCACGCTCCGTTCTATGCACCTGTTGCTTGTAACGATGCTGGGCCTCGACTAAGTTCTCTTTTAATAGGTTGGTCATAGTTTGCCTATCACGAACCAAGGTTTCTACCCCGGGGGACGAGGACACACAAGGGTAATCAAGAGCCAACAACCGAGGTTCATAGCCTTACAAAGCAAGGAATGGTGTAGACTTAATAGAGGTGTGGTAGTTAGTGTTATACCAAAATTCCGCTAACGCTAGCCACTGAGCCCAAGCCTTCGGTTTGTTTAAGGCCATAGCACAGAGGTAATTTTCCAAGCATTGATTTACTCTCTCGGTTTGGCCGTCGGATTGGGGGTGGTAGGAGGTACTCATGTTGAGCCCCACGCCCGCCAATCGAAAAAGTTCCCTCCAAAATAGGCTTTGGAAGGTGCCATCCCGATCTGATATAATGCTTTTAGGGAGCCCATGTAAACGGTAAATATTATCAACGAAAAGTTGGGCCACCTTAGAAGCCGTGAAAGGATGCGATAACGAAATAAAATGTGCATACTTAGTAAGACGATCAACAACAACCAAAATCGTATCCTTACCCAAGGACTTAGGAAACCCCTCAACAAAGTCAAGGCTTACGCTCTCCCAAGCTTGGGACGGTATAGGAAGCGGCTGAAGGAGGCCGGGGTAGGGAACGTGCTCGGCCTTGGTGCGTTGACAAACATCACACCTAGAAATCTACTCACGAAAGCTCGACTTCATGTTAGGCCAAAAGAAAAGACGTTTAGCACGAATAAGGGACCCATGGACACCGGAATGGCCGCCAACGGGGGAGTCATGCAAAGCGTGCATGAGCCGTTGACGGAGGTCGGTATGCTCACCCACATAGACACGGTCCTTGTAACGTAGGACACCGCCATGGAATGAGTAGGGCCCTTGTCCTTTAGGATCAAGGGTAGCCCGTGTGATAAGGTCCAAGGCCTGAGCATCAGTTTCATAACTAGCGTCGACCTCGCGGACCCAAATTCTACCTCTTCATCACGCCTAGATAAGGCATCAGCCGCCCTATTCTCAAGGCCCTTACGGTACAAGATATGATAACTTAAACCCATTAGCTTGGACATTCCTTTTTGTTGAAGTTGTGTAGTTATACGTTGGTCCAAGAGGAATCTAAGACTAGAGTGGTCGGTTTTAATGATAAAATGATGATCTAACAAGTATTGTCGCCACTTGGCCACAGCCATCAAAACCGCCATAAGCTCCTTCTCATAAATAGACAAACCTAATTGGCGAGGTCCTAAAGCCTTGCTAAGGTATGCCAAGGGTCGCCCGTCTTGACTAAGGACGGCCCCAATACCAACTCCACAAGCGTCCGTCTCAAGAACGAAAGGCTTGGTAAAGTCGGGAAGAGCTAGGACCGGTGCCGACACCATAGCGTGCTTGAGAGTCTCAAAAGCACGTTGAGCATCCTCATTCCAATGGAATTCTCGTTTGGAAAGGAGGCTAGTCAACGGTTTACTAATCGCCCCAAACCCCTTGATAAACTTGCGATAGTAACCTGTGAGGCCTAAAAATCCCCTAAGGCTCTTTATGCTTTTTGGTTGAGGCCAAGAGGTCATAGCGTCAATCTTGCTAGGGACCGTTGCTACCCCTTGCGGACTAATTATGTGGCCAAGATATTCGACATGATCAATACCAAAGACGCACTTGCTCATTTTAGCATACAACTCATTAGCACGCAAAGTGTCAAGGACCGTACCAAGATGCACAACATGAGAGGACATACACGGACTATAAACCAGGATATCATCAAAGAAAACGAGGACAAATTTACGGAGAAAAAAAGAGAAAACCTCATTCATGAGCGCCTGAAAAGTGGCCGGTGCGTTGGTAAGACCAAACGGCATGACCTTAAACTCGTAGTGCCCGTGGTGGGTGCGAAAGGCGGTTTTGGGAATGTCTTCTTCACGAACCCTGATTTGATGGTAACCTGCCCTAAGATCTATTTTGGAAAACACACATGCTCCACGCAACTCGTCAAGCAAATCGTCAATAACAGGAATGGGAAATTGGTCCCGAATTGTTATACTACTAAGTTGACGATAGTCGACACAAAAACGATAGGTACCATCTTTCTTGCGAACTAGAAGCACAGGAGAGGCAAAAGGGCTACGGCTAGGGCGAATTATAGAAGAAGACAACATCTCCTTAACTTGCTTTTCTATCTCGTTCTTTTGACTATGGGGATATCGGTAAGGTCTAATATGTATGGGCTTAACATTGGGATGGGTGGGTATAGCGTGGTCATGGGTACGGTTGGGGGGAAGTGACCTAGGGACGGCAAAAACATCACTATAGTTCTCAAGGACCGGCCGTAGGTCGGAATGGACATAAGGTTGTTGTTCCTCACTACCTATAGCCAAAAATAAGTGACCAACAACACAATTAACTTTCTTTTTAATAAACCGGGCAAGACTTTTTTCAGACATAGCGAGTAAGGCAGCATTATCAGAAGTGCCTTGCAAATGTATTGCCTTACCATCCTTAACACAAGAAAATTTAAGGTTTGTAAAATCAAAGGTAACGGGTCCATACCTTTGGAGCCAATCGACTCTAAGAACCATGTCGCTACCTCTAAGGTCAAGCACCTGCAAGTCGTCCGAGAATGTGTGGCTTTGCACCTTCCACTTGAGACTCGGGCAGTTTTGGTAACTCGTCAAGTTCTCACCGTTTGCAATGGTGACAGTCATCACTATGGTCGGAACGGTCTCGAGCCTGAGTTCGTTGACGACTCTTGAATCAAGGAAGCTATTGGTGCTCCCACTATCCACTAGGATTGTAAGGGCCCGTTTCTTGATGGAGCCCTTCAACCTTAGTGTGTTGTGTGTAATGCGCCTCGATAGGGCATTCAAAGAGATCTCCATAGCACCGTCCCCGTCCTCTTGAGGGATCTCTTCCTCAATGTCAACTAAGTCCTCTTCATCCCCGTCTTGGGCTTCTTGACCTTCCATACATTGCAACTGCTTGTTCTTGCACACGTGCCCGGGATAGTAACGTTCCTGGCACCTAAAACACTATCCGGGTTCACGTCTGGGAGCGTTGGAGGCGAAAGACTGCACTGGCGCGGCCCGTGCTGGGGCGCCCTGGGACACGGGCGCCTGGGACTGGCCTGGGCCCTGGTAGGACGTGCCCGGACCGGATCTGTAGGAGGAGGCTAGTCTGGATCCTGACGAGGCACGGCTGAAACCAGGCCTGGTACCCGTGGCCTTGTTTATCTCGGCCATGGTGATTTCTTGCAACTTGGCTTGCTCAATGGCGTAACTCATTTCCGTAGGCCTGTTGGCCTTGACGGCTGCTCGTATGGCGGGCTTTAACCCACCAATAAAACTCGACACAAAATAAGAATCGCTCAAAGTAGGATGGTAGATCATCATCCAACTTCGCAATTCCTCGAATTGTACTTCGTATTCCTCCACGGTACCCAATTGCACGGTCTTGTTGAATTGTTCGACGACATCTTGCATGGACTTGTCACCAAATCTTTTGCAAAGTTCGTCCACAAAAAATTGCCAAGGCATGATGGGGTTTCGTAGTTCCAAGGCATGAAACCAAATATCCCCATAATCATGCAAGTGCGAGGATGCCAAAGCAACCCACTCATCCATTGGGACTTGATGCCAACGGAAGTATTTCATACACTTGCGGATCCAAAGTCTTGGGTTCTTGCCATCAAATTTTGAAAAATCAAGTTTAGGGTTATAATGGGCGGAACAAGAACGAGCACTCACGGTATTACCACTATGTTCCCCATCCTCGGAGCGGGGGTGAGGTCTTTGATCATGGGCACGGCGTGGTGGTGGTGGTATAAGTCCGGATCCTCCTATATGAATATAGTTGCCCGAACCCACCTGATCTTGTGTTGCAATTTCAGGCACGGTTTCGGGACGCCTTTCCGGAATTGCCATAGAACGTACCGACTCGGCCAAGGATGCTACGGTTTCTTGAAGTGAACGATGGTCTTCTTGAATCTTACGTTGATTTTCTTGAAAATCACGTTGGCCTTGTCCAAAACTTTCGACCTGATTTGCTAGGCGATCAACCGTTCCCCTTAATCCTTCGTTTGACACACTTTGGTCACGGATCAAGGCATCAATTCTATCAAGTCTTCTTTCAAGTGATGAATACCGTTCTTGAGATTCGGCGGTCTCCTCAGATGAAGACATGTTGCGGGCGTTGCGCGTGACAGCCAGTTTTGCACGATCGTAGTTGCTCTGATACCAATTTGTCACAATCTTGAGATTGTGACGGCCCAAGATGATGCCTTAGGCCCAAATCTTGAAAAGAGTTAGATGAGAAAGAAAGAAATAGAGTTGAGATGAGAAAAGAAATAGAATTGAGAAGATGAGAAAATAGAGAGATTAGATTAGAAAAGTAGTAATCTTTATTATTTGACTTGAATGAATGATACAAATTTAGAATACAAGGCTATTTATAGAAAATTACATCAAATGCCCAAAATACAAAATAAGCCTAAGCTCCCAACGGCTAGTAGGGGAGCGCCTAACCTCCAACGGCTAGTACAGCTGGCAAGGTGCGCCTAGGCACAGCTCAGGTGCGGCACGGCCCTGGGAAGGAGGCTGGGGACGCGGCTGACACGGGACTGGCGCACGGCACTGGGACACGGCACTGGGACAGGGCGCCTGGGACTGGGACACTGCACTGGCACTGGATTGGGACACGGGAAGGCAGCGACCAAGACCTCGTCATGACATTGTCAAGGCACGCGACAGCTCGGACCTGGGCAGCGACCTGGGACAGCTTGACACTCGACCCCGACACGGACCACGGACAACCTGCTTGATATCTAGACAATGTCAAGGGAAACAAAAGGGTCATGACCATGACGACTGTCATCTTATAGTATTTACCGGTACTGAAACTTGAACTTGTGATGTTTATTGCAATCTTCCCATGCCTTGTTCAGAGCTTTCAGTGGCTTGTTTACTGAAGTTTCTTATAGTGGTTGCTGAAAGGTGAAGTACATTGTTACTTGCTTAATTCAAGCCGCTTTGGCAAGACATGCTATTCATCTGCTATCTGGTTAGTAGTTTCTGACACCTGGTTATGCATCTTTTCCCACTTCCAAAAAATCTTCCTTGATCATTTTGCAGTACATTAACTATCAAAACATGATCTGAAACCACCATGGAGAGAAGCTTTCTCACTGCTTTTATGGGACTCATTTAACATTCCTTGCGTCTGCTGACTGTGTTTTGCCTCTGGTTAGCATCTTGATCTTGTCTAGGTTTGGATCTTATTCTAGGTGAAATGTGTCTCCCATAAGCTATGCATCTTTAGCAAGGCCCAGGTTGTGGATGTTATAGTTAGAGGATCGACTGGTGAAATAAAGGAAAAGAAAAAAATAAAGGCAGATGTGGGAGTACAGAAATAGATGGCAGTGCTGTAAGAATAGTAGGCTGATTCAAGGTGGTGGTGAGATGCTGGAGTGATGCAAGATCTCTTGTGTGATAGTCACACTTGCTGGTCAAGGTCCTCAATATGTTTCCTTTTGAAGATTCTATGAGCATAGCTGGGTATAAGCCTTTAAGCGAGAATCTGACTGTATTCCAGTACTCCAGTTACATGAATATTCAATCTGGCAGACAGGGCATCTTATAGGAAAAAGGAAGATGATAAATAATAAATGTTTTGATATAATCTTTAAGACACCTATTGCAGAATTAGCTTGCACTAAGATTTTTATGTGACATTCTACTTCTCTGTAGTGTTTGATTGCTGTTTCACAACTGATGCGTGGGAGGAGAAGAACTATAAAGTTTACATAAGAGGAATAGTTGGCCAACTTCGAGAGCACTACCCAGATGCTTCATTATTGGTTTTCAACTTTCGGGAGTCTGGGGCTGAAAGTCAGATGTCGAGAATTTTGTCCGAGTATGATATCACCATAATGGATTACCCAAGGCATTATGAGGGTTGCCCAATCCTCTCAATGGAGTTGATCCACCACTTTTTGCGTTCAACTGAGAGCTGGCTTGCCCTTGGGCCACATAACGTGTTGTTAATGCACTGTGAAAGTGGTGGTTGGCCAGTTTTAGCTTTTATGCTGGCTGCACTTTTGATCTACAGGAAGCAGTATACTGGGGAGCAAAGGACTTTGGATATGGTTTACAAGCAAGCTCCTCGTGAACTTTTGCCATTACTGTCTCCCCTAAATCCCATTCCTTCTCAGCTTCGGTATCTTCAATATGTATCAAGGAGAAATGTAGCTTCAGAGTGGCCTCCATTGGATAGGGCATTGACTTTGGATTGCATAATTATTAGATTTATTCCTGATTTTGATGGAGAGAGGGGATGCCGTCCTCTATTTCGGACTTATGGACAGAATCCTTTTGATGTTGATGATCGTACTCCCAAGTTACTTGTCTCAACTCCAAAGAAAGGCAAAGCTGTCCGGCTATATAAGCAGGTGATGTTCTGTTCTTTTATCTCTGTCTAATGTTTTGAAGGTGACACTTCTGTTTTCTCTTCTCCTGACGATATTCTTTATTACTGTGATATTAGCACCTATCTTTTTTATTTTCTTCGTTACATTACCAAATCATTCCTTTTTCTTTGTTTAATTTAATTTAATTTTGTATTGAGGATCGTGTAAGATTAACTATTCTACCTAAGCTTGCTTCCTAACTGCTTTCAGTTCAGCGTTGCCTATGAAATTGTTTATGTAGTGATCTTTTCTTGACTGGACTTTCAAGTTGGCCATAATTTAGTGTTACTGGACATGCAAAACCGTGCCTGATAACACCACAACCAGCAGAGATGAAGTAGATGAGGAATTAGAGAGAGGTATACAAAGCGAATATTAATAGGGTATGATGCTTCTGTAAAAAAAGGTGCGTACAAGGCAAGCTGAAAGTATGATTATGTAATATGCCTGAAACCTTCCATACGGGGGGAATTTTAGTAAGGCATGGAATTACTTGTAGTAGGTTACATGGCATTCAAGCAAGAAATAGGAAACTGATACATACTAAAGGAGTTTTTATACCAAAACCAATTGGCAACTGGGAAACATAGGGCTAGAAGAATTCTCTTTTAGTATCATAGTTTTAGGAAACTACAAAAATGCTAAGTTTTCATACTCAAAAATGCAATTTGGCTTTTTTGGAGTCAGATTTGCGTTTCCACCACATATGAAACTTGACAGAAATACGATTCAAACGATTATGGAATCATTTTGATTAGAAGATACATATCAAATGATTTGTTGGCTAATTATATCAATGGATTTAAAGGATGATTAAATGGTGCAGACATGTTGGAGTCAGTTTTCTTGATCTTATTCATTGAAGTACTCAATTTTCTTAGTTATTGATTAATATTGAATTTGCTAGGGTAAATTGCATATTAATACCCTAAGGCTTGATATATTAATCTTTTGAACTTTGTGAAATAATTTTTTTAGTCCAAAAAAATTACATGTATTTAATAAAATAATCAAAATAGTGATGTGTAAGGGTACAAAACATGCCCTACTTTCATTCTTTGGACTATTTTATTAAATACACTTAACTTTTTGACTAAAAAATTATTTCGCAAATTTGTGAACTAAAAATTAATACACTATACCTTAGGGTACTAATATGTAATTTACCCAATTTGTTTTGATATTTATGCTTTAATACTTCAATCAATAACATTTCATTAGTTTTCTTTTATATCTTGTATATAGTAATATAAGTGCTCCATCCATTTGCCCCCAACCTTAGGAACTTCTAGATTGCCCGCTCCATCGTTCCACTTTGTGCAACTATGTTATTAACAGATAACTTATTTATTTGATCCTTAAATATTCTAGTAAAATACCTATGAAAATCATACAATAGTTTCTTATAAAATCTCCTAGCTATGGATGTTTGGCTCTCTTTCCTCTTTTCCTTTCTTCATGATCTTCAATTTGTATTTATTTTCTATGCAAACTCAATGCTTTCTAGAGCTTTTACAGTGCGAGTCTTACGCAATTGATTGATGCAATATTTCTCTCTATAGTTTTGATTTCAACCTTTAGTTTGGCATTTGGGTTTGAAATTGGATTGTGGAATTGCAATTTTCTTCCTATTCTAATAGAAATGGAACTAGGACGGATTTGAAATTCCATTGCTTGGCTAAACAAAGTATAGGAAGTTGGAATTGTAATTCCGTAACTAATGTCTAGAGTTTTGAGTCAATCGAGTTAGATCATTATGGATTTTGAGTCGATTAGGTTGGATTGGATCACTTCTCAAGTCATTTTGAGTTTTGGGTCAACTTAGTTAAGGTTTTAGTTGGGTCGTACCATTACCATGCTTCAGTCGTATTGGATTTTGAGTTTAATTAGATGGCTTCAGTCTAGGATCTGTAGTAGCATGGGTTGGTTTTGAGTTGGGTAGGATGACTTAGGGATGAAGCCATCTTGGCTTTAGGTCTTGGTCAAATTATGGTCAGACTGAGTCGTGCCATGTCATGTTTAGTTTTAGTCATCTCTAGCTTTTGGGTTGATTAGGTTGGGTTATCTCTGGTTTTGGATCTGCTTGATTGGGTCCCATTCAAGTCATACTTGAGTCAGGTAATGTCATTTTAGGTTTGAGTTGTATCGGATTCCGGGTTTATCGGTTTGGGTATTTCCAACTTTGAGTTAGATTTGGTCAGGCAGATCAATTCGGGTTTGAGTCATTCAAGTAAGGTTACTTTGAGTTTTTAGGTTGGGTGAAGTGTTTCGATTTCAAATCATCATGTCTTTCATGTTCATTGAGCGGGATTATTTTCGATTTCGGGTTAGTAGAGTTAATATGGAATTACAATTCCTTAACCCTTCATCGAGGAATCTGAATGTATGATTTTTAGTAAAACCCAATTCCATGGAATTGGGCAATACAATTGTAATCCCAATTCCATGGAGTTGGGCAATACAATTGTAATCCCAATTCCAATAGGTGAACCAAGCAATAGAATTGAAATATTGGACTGCAATTCCAGTCTTAGCATCAATTCCATGCGCCAAACAGGACTTTAGGGTATTTATGTATTTTCCCCTGTTGAAATTTGAAGTCACATTCCTCTTAAGAGCTTGATGATTTATCTGTGTACAAATGTTCTCTAGAAGAGTATCTTGACTATTGCAGGAATCAGATTCATCATTTGAACTCACTATCCTTTGGTGCAGACAGAATCTGAACTAGTTAAAATTGACATCAAGTGTCATATTCAAGGTGATATTGTGCTCGAGTGTACAAGCCTGAATAATGATATGGAGCGAGAAGAGATGATGTTTCGGATTATGTTCAACACAGCATTTATAAGGTCCAATATATTAATGCTTAATCGTGATGAGATTGATACATTGTGGCACACAAAGGATCACTTCCCGAAGGAATTCAGGGCAGAGGTTTGTCTTGTAACCCAAATTGCATCATCTTGGTTTCTGTCTCTCATAACAAGATGACTCTCTTCCCCTCATTCTCTCTCTCGTGGTATGTAGGTTCTCTTCTCAGACATGGATGCATGTGCCTCTACCGTTGCTGCAAATTTGTCTTGTTTTGAGGAAAAGGAGGGTCTTCCTGTTGAAGCATTTGCCAAGGTTCAAGAGTTTTTTAGCCATGTGGATTGGCTTGACAGTGGAGCTGATGCTGCACTAGATATGCTGCAAAAAATACACTCAAGACGATTTTCGCAAGAAAATTTGGACCATGCTATTTATCAGGGTATAGTGAGTAGCTCGCCATTGCAGAAATCAAGTCCGCAGAGCTCAAAAGCGGAACACAGATATGCAGAAGATGGTAATTCCAAGGTTCTAAAAGATCACGAAACATCTGTAGCTGTAGACAGAAGTGAAAAGAAGGTTGAGCACAACAAATCTCAGATTCCAGAGGGCCACGAGCAGGTTGCTTCTGTGTCCCAACCAAAACCAGACTATAGCCTTTTGGTGGATGAGAGCACAATCTTGATTTCTGAAGGTGCTCCTTCAGAAAATGATTTTAGTCCTCAAGGCATAGAAAATGATAAATCAATGTCGACAGGTCCTATCCTTTCAGATCCAGTGACTTCCATGCCCCCCACAACTCCGCCAGTCATGTCTCCTGCACGAGCTTCCCTGGTTACTTCACCTGCAAAATCTCGGGCTCCTATCCTCACATTTTCACAAGTAACTTGTCCTACTGGTTCAGAGGTGGATACACCTGCCAAACATACATATGCCATTCTTCAGGGTACATCTCAACTGTCAGATCCCTCACCACCAGATTCTCTGACAGCACCAGCCACAGACATGAAAGAAATGAGTTCTACAGCCAGATCTCCAACTCCACAACCTCCTGCTACTCCTGCAAAGGAAGATTCAGGCTTAAGAGCAGGGCCTCTACTTTCTTCCCCAGTGACTGTACTTGCTGGCCCTAATCCTGCAAATAAGGACGCAAGTGTAAAAGCTGTTCCTACTCCAGCTCCGCCACCTGCACCACTGTCTTCTACTCCAACTCAGGTTTCTACATTCACAGTTGGATCTGCTGCACCTCAAGCTCTTGCTCCAGGCTCAAATAAAAGTTCAGTTTCACTTGCTGGACCTGCACCACCCCTTGCTTCTCCTTTGTTGACTTCAAACAATAATTCATTACAAGCTGGACATCCATCATCGCCACCTCCTCCCCATACACTGCCTTCTGGGTGTAATACCGGAAATTCTGGACCTCTTCCACCTCCACCCCCACCTCCCCCTCCACCTCCTCCAACGCTGCCTCCAGGGTGGAGCACTGAAAAAGCTGGACCTCCACCACCCCCACCTCCACCGCATATTCCTTCTAGGTATGATACTGCAAAAGCTGGACCTCCAATGCCCCCGCCACCTCCTACACCACCCCCAAAGGGTAACTCATCAAAATATGAGCCTCCACCAGCCCCGCCCCTTCCTCAGCACTCTGTGTTAGGTCCTACTGGCTCGCGCTTTGTGCCTTCGCCACCACCACCTCTGGCTCCTAGATTTCCACCCAAAAGTTCTGACTCTGTGCCCTCTGCACCCCCACCTCCTGCTGCTTTGAGTAAAGGGTTTCCAAAAGCTGCTCCACCTTCTGCTCCACCTCCCTCTTTTACAAAAGGACGTGGTGCAGTACGTTCCTTAGGTCCAAAAAATTCACAGGCAAAAAAATTGAAGCCATTGCATTGGTTGAAGCTGACTAGAGCTGTACAAGGGAGTCTTTGGGCTGAGACGCAAAAGTCTGGGGAGGCTTCCGAGTATGTCTTGCTGCGTGAGAATTTATATTATGTAGGATTCTAATATAATTTTTTTCTAATGAACTATGTGTTTGTTTGACCGTAGTGCTCCAGAGATTGACATGTCCGAACTTGAAAGCCTCTTTTCTGCTTCAGTTCCGAATTCAGATCGTGGCAATACTGGTGGAAAGTCTATGCGAGGTGGTGCTGGGCCCAAATCTGATAAAGTGCAACTGGTAATCTAAGATTCTGTTCCCAAATATGCAATAATTATTTATAATGGCGTCTTTTATTTTCCTTTTTGCTGTCTGTCTATCCTTGTTTTATTTTTCTTCAATATTTGCAATTCTTTCATATTCAGCCAAAGGGTTGTCATGGCTGAACAAGTGAGTTGTGCATGTTGGTGTGAGAAGGAAAAGGATCAAGGAGAGGTGCAACTGTTTGGGACCTTCCTAGGAAGGGCAGAGAAACAAAGAAGCAAGGAATCGATAGCAATAAAAGTTGATTCTTTTAGTCTTACACACCATGCTTTTTGTTATTATTTTTATTGTGTTCATGGCTTGAAGATCTATTGCATTGAGATAAAAGCATGGAACCAATTTGCAGTCATGTAACGGTTACAGTCACACCGTTGCAGAAGTGGGTGTTGTGAATGTTATGTAACATGTTGCAGAGATTGCGTTAAGTTTTCAAGGGAGCATAAGTTACTTTCAAGTGATTTTGCGAATAATTGAATGAGTAGGCATACAATTATTGATTTTTAACCCCTTTTGATAGTTTTCAACATTAAGTAAATTTTTAAGTATGCTTTAGGGTTATTTTATGTTGTAGATTCTTGTACTACGTCCAATGTATTTAGTCGTCGTATTTTTACTTGTATCAATTTAGTCTTAAAGTAATATTGGCAATTGAAAATTTTAATGGTCAGGCTAGTTTTGGGTTTGAATTGAGTTAACATATGAGTTTGTATTGGGTCACTTGCTTTTGACATGAGCAGGTCATTAAAGCTTACGTCATTAACTTAACTTTAATTTATGATAGGACTGACATTATGCAAATTGTACAAGCACTAAATTGATACAATTAAAAGTAAAACAACTAAGTTGACACATTGGGCAAAATACATGATCTTTAGCATAAACAACCTTGTGCTTTACTCAGAGATGACCCCCAGTTTGATACGACCTGCTCCTGGCACGAGCCGTTGTCGATCCAGGTTGACCTGTCTATTGTAACGGCTTGAATCAGTTTTTTTTTTTGTTTTAACCCGGTTCAACTCGAAACCCATGACCCGGCTTCCCTTGTCTAACCTGCGTCGGATATTTTAACAGATATTTATGATCTCTTGTGTTATGCATGCCACCTTTTTACATTAATTCCTGTACTTGTGTATCTTTTATTCATACATTTGTACATGGAATGTGTATTGTCTTCTTCTGCTCGCAAGATCGCTGTCGTGCTTGTACACTTACATTTTGTCAATTCGTGCAGATTGATCACCGCAGGGCATATAATTGTGAGATTATGCTTTCAAAGGTGAAAGTGCCATTGCCGGAATTAATGGTGGGTTTGTGAATTTTACTAGCGGTATGGTTAGAACAATTAGATATTAGATCCTTGGTTTACAAGTATTGCTTATTTGAAATTATTCTCTGAAAGTGTTCAATGTTGCAGCATAATGTTCTTTTGCTTTTTCTGTGTAAATGATGCTTACCTATTAAATTTGCAGAATTCAGTGCTTTGTTTAGAAGAATCTGCTTTAGATGTTGATCAAGTTGACAATCTCGTAAAATTCTGTCCAACCAAAGAGGAGATGGAGATGCTCAAGGTCAGTCAGTTGATTTATTCGGTTGATCATTTATTCTCTTCATTGTAATATCTTATGATTTGAATGAATTATGCTGCCCCGCCATGGATATCTCATAAAGGCAACTCCGTGGGGTTCATATCTTCCTGTCCACTTCATGGAACTGTTTTTCTTCTCTTCTTTATAGGTTCCTGTTCCTTTTAGCTATCGTCATTTATGGTTTTTTTTTTTTTTTTGATCAGAGCTACACTGGAGATGTTGATAAACTGGGGAAATGCGAACAGGTATGTATTTTTTTTTTTTTATCTTCCACAGGGAAGTCTGTTTGTCCTTGGAACCTCAGGATAAGAATTTGACATGGAGCAGTATCAGTTGCATCCCCTGATTTTGCTGTAAAACCTGTTTGGACGGCATGTTTGCTTATGAATACATTGTTACTACAACTTTGTAAAGACAAGAAGCTATAATACCTGCTTCTATCAGGGCCTTACATTTGGCATCCTTGTAAGAGCATGTGGTGGTGGTTTGACAGTCAATATTCTCTGTTGTAGTACACTAAGCAACAGCATATTTCCTGCATGTGGCATGAATGCATAATGACAGCAGTTCTCATTAGGACCAAAGTAACTGAAATGTCAAAACTTAAGAGCTTCGCATATTTTCTCTCGTTCAGTTACTAGAGATTGCTAGCGTTATTTAATTTCTGAGAGCATGGGTTGTGTCTGCTTTTATTCTTTGGTTTCAGCCTGCTATGATACATGTTCCCACAATTTGTGTTATTTCGATGGCAGTTCTTCTTAGAATTGATGCGAGTGCCGAGAGTGGAGACTAAGCTTAGAGTTTTCTCATTTAAGATGCAGTTCCGTACCCAGGTCAGTGGACATGGACTTAGTAGTCGCATTGAGTTAACAGAATACGTTCTTCTAATGGCTTCTGGATGGTGATAGG
Source organism: Simmondsia chinensis (assembly GCA_018398585.1). NCBI lineage: Eukaryota > Viridiplantae > Streptophyta > Magnoliopsida > Caryophyllales > Simmondsiaceae > Simmondsia > Simmondsia chinensis. The sequence continues at coordinate 26,901,916 of JAGTTD010000017.1, read as the reverse complement.
TTTCTGACCTTAGAAGTAGCCTGAACATTGTGAATTCTGCAGCAGACCAGGTAAGTTTTTTTCAGCATTTTCTTTTTTTGTTCATCAGCAGGCCTGGTAAGTTGATCTACTGCCTTTCTCTTAGCTGATTCTGACTGGAGACTCATTATTATTACTGAAGGTCTAAGGGTTTCAACCTTTTCTCATCGGCTTTGTTTGACTCATGAAATTGTAATTCAATTGTAGAATTGGAATTCCAATTCTGGTGATGGAATTGGAATTAGGATTGAATTGAAATTCCAACATTTGGTTAATTAATTTGGAATTGGAACTGGAATTAGGATTGAATTAAAATTTCAACATTTGGTTAGCTAAAGGAACCAAAGTTTGTAGGTGTAATTTCATAATAATTCGAGTTGTCATGGCTTTTGGCTCAATTGGGCCGGAGCATTTCAGGTTTTGGGCCAGCTTAGGGTTGGGTTTCGGTTGCCTTAATGACTTTTGAGTTCAAGTTATTTCAAGTTTCGGTCCCACTCGGGTCAAGTTTACTCAGTTCGGATCATTTTGTGTTCTATTCATATTAAAGTTTAGCTTGATTGGGTTGGGTCATTTAACAATTCAGGTAAGCATGGGTTTGGTTTGAGTTCGAGTTGATTTAAGTCATTTTGAGCATGAGTCATTTTAGATTTAGGTCGATTGGGTTGCGTTATTTCAAATTTCAGGTTATCTCAAGTGTGTCAAATTTAAGTGTATAGTAAGATGGGCCAGATCATTTTGGGTGACTCATCTTAGATCTCAAGTCAATTAGGTCAGGTCACTTCGGGTTTTAGGTTAGCTTGGTTGGGTTGCATTCAAGTTGGACATGTTTATTTTTGCATTTGAGTCATCTTGGGTTGGGTCAATTGGGTTGGATCATTCTGAACTTTGAGTCATACTAGGCTGAGTTTAAATTGGATGGGATCATTTGAGGTTCAAGTTATTTGATTTAGGTCATTTCAAGTTTGGGGTCAAAGTTACGTCATATTAGGTCTTTCGGTTTGGAGTCATCTTGAGTTTTAAAAATTTTAGTTGGGTCAATTTGGGTTTTAAGTCAGGGAACTTAATGTGAAATTGTAAATCCATTCCTTCACTCCCCAAAGAATTGCAATGTATATTCTCTTTTCCTTAATATTTTGGGACTTGGAAAATGTGCATTTTACCTCCTGTGAAAGGTTTCAGCAGTGGCCTTCTCTTGAAAAAATAAAGGTAGTAAAGTGTTCAACGTCTAAAATAATGGTATTATGTTCAATAACCTTAGTAGTTTATTACCTGTCACCAGATCAGAAATTCAGCGAAGTTCAAGAGGATTATGCAGACAATTCTTTCACTGGGTAATGCACTGAACCAAGGAACAGCAAGAGGTCGGCTGAACTGACTCTGCTTCATTTAGTTATATCCATCTGTTTTCCATCAAGTTTCTTTAAAACAAAATCCCATCATGTGTTGTCCCATTAGGCTTCCTTCTGCTTTTTTTTTTTAAACTTCTGTTTGGCTGTTTCTGTGGAGTTATGAATTCTTTTTGTGTTGGTTAAAGATGGATGTTTTCAAATATCTTGTTAAGTTCTGAAAGAGGCTTAGGCGTATTCATAAGAGGAGAAACTCCACGAAATGCATTTCCTGAGAAAATGTGCTGAAATAACCTGTTTCCAAATTTTCCTGGGAAATACATTCTTCCAGTTTCCTCCCTCGTACTGAACATATGAAAATTGTCTTTCTACTAGACGGAGTTATTTTCCCTTGTTGCATAACTTTCCAAGAATTTCTAATTGTTAATCTCTTATAGAAAACGCTTGTGAAATAGATGTCGTAAATGCACGTTTAGTCACCCTTGGTTTTCCAAAAAACAGGTTATGAAAAGAAATGAAACAACAGTTGGATTTTATTGTAATGTGACTAGGAGAAATTAAAAAATATATCACCAGATTTCAATAGATACACCAAGAGATAATAGAAGATTCAACAAGATCGGTTCACTTAAGAGTTGTATCTTTTTGCAATAAGTTATTTGGTTATGCAATACAGATAGATCAATTTATACACAATGGAGTGTTTGGATACATTTTTAAAAAAGGAACTTACATATTATAATCATAGAAACCGACTTAATGAGTGAAGTTGAAATGCATTTTTTCATTATTCCATGATAGGATCCATTTAAAAAAGGTGGCTATGGTGGTGGGGTGGAGCATGGGGGTCATGAGCTTCGATGATTGATAGTAGCATACTTTAAAAGTGAGTGGGAGTTGTGGACAAGTCATGTTGATTAGGGGGTGACTTTGTTGGTAGGGGTGGACTATGGTGATGGCAAAGCCATGGTGGCCGATGGTGGTGAGGTGAAATTATAAGGATGGCGAGCCATGCTGGTGGCCACAGTGGGGATGGTGGAAGTGCACCATGGTGGTGTCGGCTTGTGGTGGTGGTTGGTGATAGATGGAGTGGTTGCCATGGTGAGAGGGAGGTGGTGAGTCATAGGGGTTATGAGTGAATCATAGTAATGGCTAGTCATGGTAGTGGAGAGGGTGGTGAACATAGCGACCCATGGTGGTAGAAGGATAGTGGTAGGTGCAGATGATGGTAAAAGTGAAAGTGGATCATGTGGTGAAGATTTAAGGCTAACATCGTCTTTTAAAAACAAGTTTCTAAAGTAAGCTACGAAGACGATCCAATTCTACATTTTTTCTGCTTAGTTATAAAATAAATTTTCATTTTTCTATTTAAGCTGTGAACAAGTCGTAAAATGATCTTTTTTTTCCCCAACAAAACGCAATCTTTACAATCAATTAGAGGTTTTTTACTACTTTAAGTTATTAAAAAGATGAACCAAGCTCAATCTAAGAAGCTTAGAGGATTCAAGTTGTGGGTGAGGAGCAAGCCTTCAGGAATCCTAGTCCAATTTGCATCCATGCTAACAATCTTCATGAGCTTATTAGTTGCCATGAACTTTTGATTCCACTGATAGATGATAGTATTCTTCTTTGTTAGACATTGTGTTTGTGATGGGTGAGAGCATGCGTTTTTTTGTTGGAGATAGTCTTTATATGTGGTAGAGAGGAGGGTAGAGAGTTGGGTTTTCTATCATACACGTCATTTTGAGAGAGCAAAAATATATTACCATACTGTTGGCGGAAGTGATCCATCTCCTAAGATGCAAGATATAGTACTATAGAGATAAATGGTCTTCATTGATATAGAGAAGGCATATTATAGAGTGTCAAGAGAGGTTCTTTGGAGGATTTTGGAAAAGAAAGGCATCCCCATATCATATATTAAGTTACTAGTGATATGTATGAAGACGCATCAACCATGTGTGTGCAGAGGAAGGGGAGATTGATGCTTTCCCGATTACAATTGGGTTGCATCAAGGATCAACCTTGAACCCTTCTTCTTTGCTTTGGTTATGGACGAGCTCAAAAAGCATATCCAAGGGGATATGCCTTGGTCTATGCTTTTTACATATGATATAGTCCTGGCAGGTGAGTCAAAAGAAGGGGTGAATGAGAAGCTGGAAGTTTGGAGAAGTGCATTAGAATCGAAAGCTTTTCAACCCAATAGATCAGAAATTTGTCTATATGAAATTTTAAGTTTTATACCACGACCAAACTAAGTGTAGATGACCTGAAGATTGAGACAGAATACATACCGAAAAAAGAATATTTTGGATATTTGGACTCTATGGTGCAGTAAGATGGTGGAGTTGATGGGGATTTAAATAATTGGATTAAAGTGGGATGGCATAAGTGGAAGATGGCTTCATCGATACTATGCAATAAAAAGTTTCCTCTAAAAAAGAAAAGGAAAATATGGTAATGAAATAGGTTGTGTTATATGGTGTTGAAGGTGGCGGAGATGAGGATTCTGCGGTGAATGTGTGGACATATTAGGAAGCATGATTATAAATGATGTGATAGAAAACAAATTGGGGGTGGCTCTCATTAAAGATAAGTTGAGGGAGCGATGTCTGCAATGGTTTATGCGTGTTAAGAGGAGACTGACTACCGCCCCTATTAGGAAATATGAATAACCACATAACACACACTGGAAGAGAGGTAGAGGCAAGCCAAATAAAAATTGGATGAGACAATAGGCATTGACCTTACGCACCTAAACTGTACTGAAAAGATGGCCTTAGATGGAGTTGAGCCGCGTGGTCAACGCAGCTGTTAGGAGATAAGAGCACACTGATGCTAGTGCACAATGTCCCTAGGCTCGCATATATGTTATTGTTGCTGCTTTATTGTTGTTTGCGTGTTTGTTATTACTTTATTTGACTTAGATTTTATAAATAGTGTTCCTTCTTTTCTTTTTAAGGTCAAGGGCCCTTTGAAATAGCCTTTCTACAGGGTAGCAGCCTGTAGGGGTAAGGCTGCATAAATTTTACCTTCTTCAAACCATGCCTTGGCGGGAGCCTCTTTGAGGCACTGGGTTGTTGTTATTGTTGTTTTCTCTGGGTTGTAAAGGAGTCAATGTGACCATGGGCGGTGCAAACAATGGATGACAATAATTCATCTTCACGACCTTGTCAGTTTGCCGAAAACCTATGTTACTGCTGTGGTATACCTTCCCGGGCAGCATATTTCTCATCTGAGTGCATGCATTGCTATTTTGATGGTGGACTGTAAGAGTTAGAGATGGAGGGACATGATGATGGTTGATTGTAATGATGAGAAGTGGACGAGATGATGCTAAACCTCGCCATGACCATTCCAACCATCTTACAGATCCTCCTTTTTCTTCGGAAGGTGGTATTGAGTGCTTTTTTTTTTTTTTTTTTGTTTGGGGGGGGAGGGAGGATTGATTGGTTAGGACCTAACAAATTTATATATTATAAACCTCCTATGCCGTGCTTCATTTCTGCTGGATTTCTCAGCGAGTGACTTCATGATATTTTGCTGTTAGCTCCGCATTGGTTTCCAGCTGGATAGTCTAGTTAAGCTTACTGAGACACGTACATGGAATGACTAATGCATTTACCATAATCTTGTCTGCCATGCTTCATTTCTTCTGGATTTCTCTGGAAGGTGACCGCAGTGTATTTTGCTGCTAGGCTCTGCCATTGGTTTCCGGCTGGATAGCCTGCTTAAGCTTACCGAGACACGTGCAAGGAATAACAAAATGACTCTGATGCATTATCTTTGTAAGGTATGGAAAATTGCATTGTCGTTATCAAATTTATTGCCACGGTCCACGGATTTGTTGTCTTTTGACATGTCATACATGGGATCACATCACTAGCATTACAGATGTTTTTTGGTATCGCCTCTTTGATAAATCAGCATGCTTAGATGCATCTGTCTGGAGGAAACTAGCATTATTTCTAAATTGGACTATATGGTGGCTTGTTATCAGTGAACACTTTTTGCATCAAGAAAGGAAATGGTGAAATTCTGGTTAGAAATTTATCCTTTCAAATGGGCTGAACAGAATGTTCAGATTTTGTACAAACATGATTGAAATTCCATTAGTCGTGTTTATCAAAGTCTTGTACAACTTTAATTCCTAGAAACAGAAACTGATGGCTGAGTTTTGCTAGGATGATGTGGTATCATTGGCCGACACAAGCTTGTGGCATTGGGGGCATTTGCCCCCAATGAATTCACATATAAGTATATATTAGATAAATGTTAGGTATTATATATATTCTATATGTTGTATACAATAGTTAAAACTGCCCCCAATTATTCATAAAAATCTTTTTCAACTTGGCGGGACAGCCTCCAAAGTGTCCTCTGAAAATGTGTAATTAGACACAATGGATCTAGAAAAACTATGCAACTTGAGTAATTCCCCTAGAAACAAACTTAGCTATATGATGTGCATTGCGTCTGCTATGGTTGGATGTCATTTAGTTGTGTGATCTTGATGTTGTTCTTCAAGGCAGGCAGAACACTCATTCCCTAGTACAACGGTAAAATAATTAATTTGAAACCTCCTAAGCCCTCTGAGTTCTCTGAAGGTGGATCTATAATCTGCCCTCAAATTCATGCGAAGACTTCATCTTGTTTATAATCCTGAAAGAAACCCGTGAAGAAAGGGAAAGGGGAAGAAGAAGAACTATAGGAAGGAAGAAGGGAAATTCACAGGAAGGCAGAACATTCAATTGTCTTATCAATTCTCCTTTCATGTCTAATTTGAAATTGAGAAAGCACAATGTTCGTGTTATGAACTGGACAAACTACTTGGGAATACATGAACTTGGGGAGTACAAGAACCCGAACATAATATAAATCGACCTTCATTCGTATTGCTTCCTGAGCAAGTTGCTTAATGTACTGCATCAGATGACTAGAGGGGTGGTGAAGTGGAATTTCAACATCCCACTCCACAGAAAGCAAAGTTGCAGTTATAGAAGATGCTTTGTGGCATTGAGAACTTCACAAGTACTGAGGACACAATCATTACCAACCTGGATTAGGAGCGATTTTCACTCTTTATTGATTGATTGTGATTGATTGGTGATGGATTAGCTAGTCAGTTTTTGTGGTGCAGTAAGAGTAAGATCTAACTGATTGGCATGTGCAAAGATCTGTTCTTCCATGCTGTATCTGAAGCTTAGTTTTTCAAAGATGTCCCACATGAAACTGCCTTATCATTTGTCAACTTATGATTGACCACCATCTTTTTTAAAATTCCTTATGGGTAGCCCTCATTGATCTGTTATTTGCAATGTTACACAAAATCTCCTGTGTGAAAGAAAAAGAAACAAGCACAACTTGGTAAATCCAAGCCTCGGAAAGATTTTGAAAGGTGGTGGTAAAGTTTTCTGTGTAATTTATGTCAGAATATGCATAGTTGAATGATGGCATTATGAAAACTTGTGTCATAGCAAATGCTTTAGAACAAGTGAATGGTTCGTGTTCTAGTAACAGTGGCAGTTGCATTGTCGTGGGAGTGGGGTGTCATAGACATTATGTAACAAGTCAAGGCAATTGCTTTTAAGTCTTATGTTTGCACAAAATTGGCCATTCAATCATTAATATTTTTTTCTTTTGATATTTTTTAAATATGAATATTTTTATAGAATATGTTCTAATAAATAAAATGCATTATGCAATAGCTTTAACACATACATAATGGATAGCTCAAAATACGTTAGGTAATGGACTTTACTTGATTCAGGATTAATATTTAAACCCAAATTATAAATTGATAGCCTACGAAAATCCATTCTATCCTTCTATTATTTTGCTATTGACACTAATTAATCAAAAGAAAATATATATGTTGCAATTTCTCATGCACAAAGATGAAGGGTTTGTTTCATGCTGTGTCTGACAACTATCAGCCTTGTTTTGCATATGTTTAATGTTTATTGTGATTACAAGTGTCTTGTACGAAATTATCAAATGAATGATTGTTTTCTTTCTGGTTGAATAAGCCTTCTGTAATTAGAAAGAGCTAGTTGAGATTTTGTGTTGACAACTAGCGCTGTGGAATTCTTTGCTTAACTCTTTCCAAACTTTGGAGCAGAGTGAATTTAATCTTGTAAACCATAGTGGAAAATCTGTCATCCGCGAATCTCTGGTATTCTGATCTTGAACACATTTATGTGTGCACATGATTTTTATTACAAACTTCTCTGTATCTTTTATGTTGGGATGATGGGACAGAACCACAACACTCAATAGGCTTAGTTATTCTATGCCGAAATCTAAGTTCCCCTTCTCAAAAACGGGAGTCAATTGTTACTCCTTGAACATCGGGATTTAGGCATGTCATGATCATTTGCTGCATTGAATGTCTTTATCTGTGATCAAAATATATGATTTCCTTCTTGTTTTGCCGTCATAACATTTGAGGTATTGCATTAGTCTTTTTGTGAATCCATAGAGTGTTACAGATGTCATCTGTTATGCTTTGTAACGCTGAACAGCTTTTGGTTTCCCTCACATGGCTTCCTTCTCTCTTCCTGACATTTTCTTGCTCATGATGAGCTGTAGGTGATTGCTGAGAAATTACCAGAACTTTTAGATTTCTCAAAGGACCTAGACAGTATGGAACCTGCATCAAAGGTATTGTTTCTGAATCTGGTGAGAATTGCCTGTTGGAACTTTATACAATAGGTGCTAACTAATACAATCATTCATCATACAGATCCAGCTAAAGTTTTTGGCGGAGGAGATGCAAGCAATTAACAAGGGGCTGGAGAAAGTTGTGCAAGAATTGTCTATGTCTGAAAATGATGGTCCTGTCTCAGAAGAATTTAGAAAGGTATTTAAAATGAGTTGAGATGTTGGCTTTCTGGCTGAAATTTATGAGGTGCAGCTGACCAGTTGAGTTTGGAGATAGTATCTCTACCCTTTTTTTTTCTTGCTATGGTGAAAGTGAGAACCAAGAGAACTTCATTAACAGTATGAGAAAAGTATTTGTTACGAAGTGTTATTCAATAGAAAGGGGGCAGAAATTGGAAGTTAATGGTCAAAGAGGGCAGTATCTGTGAAGATACTTTTTGAAGATACAATTTCTGCTAAGATTCTAAGTAATCCTTTTAAGTTCCTTATTTACAGAGTCACTGATAGCTATGCCAAAATTTGCTATGATAGTTTTCTTCTCAAACAGACTACTTTTTTCTGTCTACATAAAGTAGAAGTGAAATTATTTATATGGCTGTCTTGTTATTTTGTTATCTACAGTGTAGTCCAGTATCTTATCGTGGAATAGGCTGCCAACAGACCTACCTTTTCCACCGCTGCATATGGTTGGGGGAAAGTGGGGATGAGAAAGTCCAAGCCATAGGCTTGGGGATCAAAATTATTGGTTACTATGAGGTTCTTAGCCATCTGTACTGCTCCCCAGGGAGGTGATATCATGAGAGTTGTTATCTGGTTTTTCTGCCCCAAGATATTCCTGATTTGTCTTGGTTACTATTTCTTTTTTCCTTGCTTGTCTCCCATCATATCGTTGTTGTACTTGACGATTCTTCTTTGCTGCTCAGAATCTAAAGGAGTTTCTCTGTTTTGCTGAGGCGGAAGTAAGGTCGTTGGCCTTACTTTATTCTGGAGTTGTACGTCCAAAGTCTCGTTCTTTTTTCGTCTTGGGCTACCTTATTTCTGTGTTTTTGATGGACTTTTAATATTTTCTGTATAATCATATACTCGTTGGTATGTAATATCTGTAGGGAAGAAACGTGGATGCTTTAATCATCTATTTTGGAGAAGATCCAGCTCGCTGTCCATTTGAGCAAGGTAGTTTACTGCTGCTATTATATTTGAATTTGGCAAACTTTTACCGGGAAACGCTGAAGGAATCAAGAATTTTTCTGTCACATAATCTACTTCATCACTTTCCAAGATTCCCTTTTTCTACTATTCCGTTGAATCATAAGTTCTCCATTGAATTTATAAGTTCATTTTCAGATACCTTCATTCATTGTTGCTTCACCTGATAGGTGAAGTTTCGTGCTGGTGGTTTTCTTAACTCCAGAGGTCGTTGAGGACATCTTGAGTAGTCATTTGTCTTACATGTATAGCCTCTAGTCGCATGTAAGGATGATCCAAAAATTTTGTTCACTGTGCTATGTGTAGGTAAACAAATCATTATTGACCTGCCAAGTCAATAGAGGGAGATTCAAACACAAATAAGAAAGCGGTAAGATTTACACATTAGTTAAAATAAAAATAAAAATTCTACATGGATTGGTAAAAATAATTTGGGAAAAAGCTGCTTTTGCGAAATTGACCTTGCACTTACACTCTATCAAATTTTTTAGTCTAATGAATCCTTCTAAATATAGTAGGCATTGGGAAGGTTAGTACAAAAATTATATCAAATTGGCTAGAGGGTTTTGAATCTGGATGAAGGTCGTTGAAGGTGCACGGTTCTGATGCTAATAAACTAGATTTGCCTATGGTCTTGCGTTTCAGCAACTTAACATGTTTGCTAGTAGAATCGACCATGAAAATCCTTATAATACTCTTTGTTGCTTTCAATTCTCAATAGATGCTTACATTTAGGTAAATCCATTGGGGTTTATGGTTTAGCTGGATAGTTAAATTCACACCTGGTTATGAAGATCTCATCCTGTGATTCCTCGTGTACTCCTTTTGCCTGTTGAGACTATCATTCCGTTAGCAGCTCCTTGCATCCTTTCCCCAAATAAGTTGTTCAAGTGGCTTTATATCAATGTCAAATGCTATTTTTGTTTACTTCGTATTATTAATGCTGTAGTTGTCTCGACACTACTCAACTTCGCAAGAATGTTCAACAAAGCACATGAAGAGAACTGCAGGCAACTGGAGCTTGAAAAGAAGAAAGCTGAGAAAGAATTGAAAAATCAGAAGTCGACAGCTTGAAAGGAATCCAATCCTTCTTTCTACTTCCACCAAGAGTGGGAACACTGGATGATTCAGTTTAATAGCTTCCTCCACCGTGAGGTGTTGGCAGATGCCCCCAAACAACACTGAAACCGGAAAAGTAAAAAAAAGAAGTATGTTTATCTTTTTTTTCCCCATTTTATTGGACCTTCTCATCTCTTCTGTGATTGGGTAGAGGGTCGGTAGGTGGTTGGAAGCGTGAACATTCACTCCCAATAGTGGCAAATCTTTTGTCTCAAAAGGTTAGGTATACAAGTATAACAAAGTCCCATTCAGAGTTGGTACGCATTGGCACTGGTGCTAACATGGTGAAGTAGCATTATGATGTTTCACCTTAGTTAGTTTTAACTAAGTTCCAAACCTGATCAGGAAACTATAACTGGGAACCACCACCATTCTTGGACAAAGCATCTTGAGTTGTATTGTGAATAGAAGGGGGAAAAAAGGAGAAATTTAACTCCTGCTGATGAAAAATTGTCGAAGGTTGGTATTTTAGTTGGGTTAAACGAGTAAGAAGGAATAGTCTAGAGTAGACTGAGTTGCAGTACAAGAAATTTAACTCCTGTTGATGAAAAATTGTTGAAGATTGGTTTTTTAGTTGGGTTAAACGAGTGAGAAAGATTGTCTAGGCTAGACTGAGCTGCAAACAAGAAATTTAACTCCTGTTGATAAAAAATGGGTGAAGACTGGATTTTTAGCTGGGTTAAACGAGTAAGAAGGATTGTTTGGGCTAGACTGAGTTGCAAAAAAGAAATTTAACTCCTATTTATGAAAAATTGTTGAAGATTGGTTTTTTAGTTGGGTTAAACGAGTAAGAAGGATTAGTCTAAACTAGACTGAGCTGCAAATGCTGACTTTAGTGAGATTGTTGTTGGGTGCTACAGTATGTTGAATCTTGCCTCGGTGAGACTAAAAGATCGCCAGTTTGGCTTAGAAAATGTTGGCGATGCTTCCTGCTCCAGTGATGTTTATTTGGTCTTTTCCTTTTTTTTATTTATTTTTTTATTTTTTCTTGGGCAAAGTTATATCCTGTACTGTACTAGTCACTTGTTGGCAAAAAAGCAGGGGCACACCACTGTGGAAGAATGACCCTTTCCCCCACTCTCTATAGCGGTTGATGACTACAACACAGATGAAATGCGCTGCCTTGTTTCAAATTAGTAGTAACGTTTAATTTAATTCTAAACATAGCTCTTCAAATCAATCATCTTATATTGTAATGTAAGCTGGTAGAAGGTCTCTGATGCTTACTGCTACGGGATGGCAGGATTTATGGCGCTCATGATTTTGCATAGCATGAGAGGCCTTCAATGCTACCCTCTTTTCTGTAATGTCAATGTGAGAAGAGCCTATTATGTTGTAATGGGAGAAGAGCAAGGGCCTCCTCTGTTCATTCCCTTCTTTGATTATCCTTGTTTATGGTTTCTTTCCGGTCCTGCTCTCGGAATCACTACTTTGTGTGTATTCTTTTTCCGGCATACATGTAATCATAATAGTGAGTTGCGCTCGATTTATTTGGCACTGGACATGTCTGAATCTTCCTCACAGGAGAGTTTCTCACTTGGAGAGATCCATCCATCCTCCATCTTTCTGCATTTGCATGTGATATGAAAGATGACATTGTTTTCTTTGAGGGCTTTGCCTCCTGTATAAGCAGTTTGATTCCTAGGGATGGCAATTTGACGAGTAAAACCCGTTAGTAGTGGGAACTCGCCTCGTTGGAGGTGGGTATGGGGGTAAGTGAGGCGTGTAGCAGATACATGATGGATAAACATGTCCATAACCGCCACGGGTATGTATCCATCCCGTCTCACCTTATATCCATCATACCCGTGCCACACCTACTCTATTTTTTAATATTTTAATTATTTTAATTATTTATCAATGCTTTAAAGAAAATATAATTGAATTCTTAAAAGCAACATTATATAATTAATACGGGTGAGTATAGATAATCATTTAGTATTCATATTAGGGCGGGCAATAGATACTTATAGGATATCCGCGGGTAATAGGGTGGGTATGAGTATGGTTTTGTACCCTTGGGATGGGTATGGGTATTCACTTTATACCCGTGGTGGGTAACGGGGCAGATGTGTATGTGGATTTAGGTGATGGATACGAGTAATGGAGGCATATATAAATCTGTCCCGTCTCATTGTCATTCCTGTCAATGATTCCCTCTATGGGGATCAATCGTTGATGTAGAATTAAACAAATATATCTTTTACCTTATTATTTCATTTTCTGTGATGGCTGTTGTAGAAATTGATAATAGAAGAAGAAAATCTGATAATTTTATGTTAAAGAGATAAGTGAATTATATACAACTTATCCAACCAAAGTATCTTGGATGCTTAAAGTAGCCATCAATAGCCAATTCATGGTTGACCAAAAAAAAAAAAAAAAAAAAAAAAAAGCCAATTCATGGCTCTTGGCTGTTTTAGGGAGAGAAGAAGAGGAAACCCCAGCACTTCCATTTTCCGCTAGAAGCCTACTTAACGACTCAAAATTTACATAACATAAATGGCTATTTTCCCTAATGCTAAATAAAAGGAAAAAAAACCTAATACAAAATATAAAATTCAAATTATAAAAATATGTTTCGCTGTAGCAGTTTTTAAGGTAAAGTAATTAATAAAGATCTCCCGTCCAAAATTCAAGAAGAATCATGGAAAAAAAAAAATTCATGATTAACATCCGTGGTTGCTCAGCCATATTAATTCCTTTATCATTGCTTTATCAGTGAAATATACATGAGTAGGATAACAAGTAATTAACAAAGTGTTTTGACTATAGAATTTGATTACCACTTTTCAATTACGCGTATAAGAAAATAAAGAAAGGAAATGGCAGCGTGGACATGGAAAAATAACAAGATATGACAAAGAAAAAGCACTCCATAATCAGCATAAGACTGCCCGGGTGAGTGAAGTGGCTAATTGCCGCTGCCCCCGTACACACACTCTCTCTCTCTTCTTTAATTGATATTCTTATTTTTTTATTTTACTATATATACTTCTATATATTTAATAATTTAAAAATTTAAAAGTGCTTGAAATACGATATAAATAGATAAGATATTGTAATAAATATTATTATTAAAAGTAATATAAGTTTTAAGAAAACTACTACCACAGTGGAGAGTGACTATTAGCCATAGCACCGTGTATTAGGGGTGTAACTGAGTTGAGTCGAGTTGAGCCGAGCCTAGTATCTCAGTACTCAACTCGATCTCGATTAGTTACTCGAGTACTCGAACTCGATTCGAGTAGTTAATTTTGCTCGAACTTGAACTCGATTAACTATTCGAGTACTTGTTTATTATGCATATGAACGTTCAATAAATTAGCTCTATCATAATATTATTCCATACATTGGCACATTAGTTATGCTCAATCTGGATACTCAGTCATTGCTCATACTATATTTTGACATATACAACCATAAATCATCAAGATATTAATAGCAAATATGTATCAAAACCTAAGTTTCAAAAAATACAAGCAAAACAAATACAAATTCTTTCACTCCACTGCAAATGTAACATGTCTTTTATAAGAAATTCAATCTTCTTTCTTTCATTCTACTATTAATGTCACAAGCCATCCATTTCAAAAGAAAATAATACACAAGACCTACTTCATATGAGTTGAGTATTGAGTCGAGTATTTAATTGAGTATCAAGCTGAGTAGTTCACTATTCGACTCATACTCGTTTATTAATTGAGTATCTTTTGATACTCGAACTCGAACTCGAACTCGGTTAATTTGAGTTCGAGTTGAGTTTTATTCTAGCTACTCGTGAGCGGCTCGGATCATTTACACCCCTACCGTGTATTCTATTAAGGTTTTTTTTTAAATATACACTTTTTTTTAATTTTATAACATATATAATTTGTGTATTTAATAAGTATATATATAAAAAGCAACATTCCTAATGCCCTAAGGGTTCCCGTCTAAGCAGGGTTTGGGGAGGATGGATATACGCAGCCTTCCTCCTTCAGGGTACTCTGAAGGGAGACTGTTTCTGAGAACCTCCAACCTAAAGGGTGCAACACGAGGACTTCCCAGGAGGTCACCCATCTTAGTACTACTCTCGCTCAAAAACGCTTAACTTCAGAATTCTAATGGGATCCGGTGCTTGCGTGTTGGTACCATATTAGGTTTAATAAGTATATATATATATATATATAAATATTAAATTTTAAAAAAAGAAATTTTATACAGAAAGTCTTATGCTGTAGCTGAGATCTTTGTCTAGCGATGAAGCAAGGCAAGCCAAAAACCGATGCCTTACCACTTGGCTATACTCCATATGGCGTAGGAGTAGTCATACCGGAACAATCTCCTTCAACTCAATCAAAACCGGGACAAGCCAGTTAGCCGAAAGAAAGCAATCGCCATCACATCTTCAATATAAAATATTTAGAAGTTATGCATATGCACCAATATAATATATATAATATTTATGAAATATTTTCATTTAAAACTTAATATAATTTTATAATAATAATATTATAATTTCCTATGTTATTGTCCTAGTGGGATTCCAATTATCACAAATTCTATTCTGGACGTATTAATATCACAATTTTATTGCTATGATTTTTGTTATTATAGTTCTTTTCAGGAATAATGATTGAATAACCCCAATGAATTTGTAAACTATAAAAAGATGTAATTATATGAAAATCATATTATCAATACTGTATGTGAGAACCAAACTTGTACTTGATTTTAACACAACACAAACAAGATAATTCTCGATTATATATTGTTGGGCCATTGCAAAGTTTGTAAACCAGAATGATAATATGCACGTAAATGGAAAGACAAGGTACAGTCCGCAATGATAGAAAGAAGGGTGGGATTGGGTTTTGTGGCCATGCATCTACCCATTGAGATTGAAGATTCGCATTTGAGGTTACTCACAAGTGCAAATATATATTAATCTAATGAAGCCCTCCCCCCCCAAAAGACAATCCTCGCATTACAGTCTCGCTAGTGCGAATACAATATAGCAAAACAAGACCACTGCCCAACTCATGGCAACAAAATGACCATAACTGCCACTAATAGGTAAAGAACCAAGCTAGCAACCTCCTTGCGGCCACGCGAGTGGTGTTGGTCATCTTGAGCTGCAGATGATGGAGCTTCCGCCTTCATAACTGAGGCAGACGTGGGTCCACCAACTTCATGGAATCAAGGGATGGTACTGGTGCAACTGCCGGTGGTAGCGCCTCTGGTACGACCAAGCTTAGCAGATCTCCCGGCTGTGTCGAGGAGATGGAGTACTCCACTTGTGCAGTAGGATCCGAGCAAGGGGTCCCTAAGGTTTTATTGAATGGCATATATGAGTTCTCAATTAATGTTAGATTTAATACTTTTGCATGCTTAGCAACATGCTCAAGTGCATACTTACTCTTCTTTTAGGCCATTCTCGAATTTATACTCTTGTTACTATACGATAAATACTAGTTCTTAACATTATTACTAACCATTGGTTTTTGTTTTAGTTTTGATGTGATGAGAGGTTGGTGCTTCTCAGACTGACTTAAATATGCGATTGCAGTAGCAGGGTACTCTGTGACCACCGCATCAACCTTAGCCTCCTCAACCAAGGTGGCAATCTCAATTATGGGATCAGAAAATTAATCGAACAAGAGGCTGGAGTACTCATTGTGGAGAACAGAGGCATGTACTGAGATATTTGCAGCGTGCAACTCTTCTACAACCATGGAGAAGTCAGTCGCAAAGAACGAATTGGTCTTAATAAGAGAAGGCTTCCTAACATCCACTGCATCTGCATACTTCTTGATCTTATCAACTGATTGCTTGGGAACATCACCTATGATTTCTTCTATGTGGAGCACTCTTTTGTAGTTAGAAGAACTCTCTAGCACAGAGGTGTCATCTGACATGATCAAGACTTGTTGGGTCAATTGCTTCTCTATTGTGGTGTTGCTCAGGGCCTTGTTTACCGCATCTACTATGTCGATTCCCTTCTTTGAAGCAAGGTTTGATGCATTCTGATTTTATTTGTGTGTCATCAAAAAGGGTAAAGAAAAAGAACATAAAAGGAAAAAAAACAAAAAATCTTGGCAGAGATTAACATTGTACATTGTGTATCACCAAACCTTAAATTCATGAACGAGATCAAGTTACCATAATATTGATCATGACTCCAATGAACTTTTTGGCCTTTGCAAACTCAAGAAACTCAGCGAGGGTGATTAACTTTCCCTTATCCTTGTTTGCTGGATTCCTTGGCAAACTACCCTGTGGGAGGCTTCTCAGTTGTGTTGTAGTATCTGTTAGTGTATTTTCAAAATATACGTTGTACAATACGTGTATATATATGTTAAAGGTTGTTTATGTATGTATAAGATGTATTTGAGAATGTCCCGATACTTGTTTGAATGCTTAAGAGCTTGTTGGGGGTGTGTGTCGACACATGGGCCATGTGTGTCGACACATAATCTTACAGAACGGTGTGTCGACACACATGGCCCGTGTGTCGACACACAGCTCTTTACAGAAGTGCACGGAGAGGATCTGTGTGTCGACACATAGAAAATGTGTGTCGACGCACAGACTTACAGTAAGTCCATGTGTCGACCTGTGTGTCGACACACAGCTTCGACACACAGGTCGGTTTTGACGGTTTGTCTGCGCGGTTTCTTCCCGGTTCTTTTATATATTAATGGCTCTTTGTTTTGGGATGTTCTGGTACATACAATACATATATATTACTCCCCTCTTTTGATGGAAAAAAGTATGAATCAAAAACACAAGGGAAATCAAGTGTGAAAGAACTTTGCATTCAAAGTGTTCTTGTGTGAGTTTACAAGTGTGTGTTGATTAAAATCTGATCAATCTCTAGTCATCTCTTTCAATCTCTCCCCATACACATCTTCACTCCATTTTTGGTTGTTGTTGTATCCCCAAGGATATTTCATATATCGAAATAAGCCTTAAGGAAAGTGATTACACGGCCTCAACACCTGAGATTTTTTGGATACCCGGTTGCAAGTATTTTGACATTTTGTTCTAACAATCTTAAGGCTTATTTCGGTATGGGTTATGGCTTCATCACTAAGGGAAATGACAGCTAATTTTGTGAAATTGGACCGTTTTGATGGCGGGAATTTCCGCCGATGGCAGAGGAAGATGCACTTCCTCATCACGACGCTGAACGTGGTGTATGTCCTGAATACACCATGCCCATTCCCGTCTCCGAGGAGGAAGAAACGCTGGCCGAGCAGAGGGCCAGACTGAAGTGGGAGAATGACGACTATATCTGCAGAGGGCATATTTTGAATGGTATGACTGATGCCCTGTTTGACATTTGCTGTAACATGGCGACCGCGAAGGAACTTTGGGACGCACTTGAGGCGCGATACATGGCCGAGGATGCCACAAGCAAAAAATTCCTGGTTAGTCAATTTAACAATTATAAGATGGTTGATGATCGTTCTGTCATGGAACAATTCCATGAGATCGAACGAATATTAAATAATTTTAAACAACACAACATGAACATGGACAATACAATTGTTGTTTCTTCCTTAATTGACAAACTTTCTCCCTCTTGGAAAGATGTAAAAAAAAATCTAAAACACAAGAAGGAAGATATGTCAATTGAGGAACTGGCTAACCATTTGCGTGTTGAAGAAGGTTACAGGGTACAGGATGACAAAAAAGACCGCCCTAGTGATGTTGGTAAAATTAACGTCACCGAAGAAGGCCAATCGAGTAAGGGACACAAGAGAACCGGACACTTCCAAAAAAAGAAGCATCACAAGAGGCCGAAAGTGGTCTGTTGGGAGTGTCAGAAGCCCGGTCATATGCGTAAAGACTGTTACCGCCTTAAAAAGAATAAAGGCAAGGGGCTTGATCATCGCACTAAAAATTCAAATGAGAGGTTCGTGGCGATGATATCAGAAGTCAATCTAGTTGAGAGTGATAACTCTTGGTGGATTGACTTGGGGACCACGAGACATGTATGTAAGGACAGGGGGTTCTTCACAACTTTTGAGCCCATGGACAACGAAACTGAGTTGTTCATGGGAAATGGGGCGTCGGTACCGGTTAAAGGGAAGGGAAGAGTTGATTTACTTTTCACATCTGGAAAAACCCTTACTTTAGCCGATGTATGCTTCGCTCCTGATGTTAAGAAGAACCTCGTGTCCGGTGGCCTGTTAAATAGGTTTGGGTTCAAGTTGGTCTTCGAGGCCGACAAGTTCATTTTGTCAAAGGGTGGAGTATTTGTTGGCAAAGGGTACCTATGTAACGGAATGTTTAAGATGAATATCAATAATAAAATTGCAGATTCTGTTTATATGCTTGATTCGCCGTTTTTATGGCATCGTAGACTAGGTCATGTGAATTTTCGTAGATTACATGAAATGATTAATTCTTTGTTGATTCCTCACATAGATAAAGTTGATGACAAATGCAAAACGTGCATGCTAACTAAGATAACGAAATTACCATTTCCGTCAGTGCAAAGAGAGACTGATCTACTTGACCTAGTACATAGTGGCTTATATGATTTCAAGCGCACACCGAGTTTAGGTGGAAAGAATTACTTTGTTACATTTATCGACGATTGTTCAAGATTTTGTTATGTATATTTGATAAGTAACAAAGATGACTCGCTTGATAGATTTAAAGCAGAAACTGAGTTACACTTTGAAACCTTCCTCAAACGCTTAAGGTCGGATCGTGGTGGGGAGTACTACGATCCTAAATATTTTGAATCCACAGGAATAATACATGAAATAACTGCACCATATACGCCACAACAAAATGGCGTGGTTGAGAGGAAAAACCGAACTCTAACTGAGATGGTTAATTCCATGTTATCTTATTCCGGTCTCAGCGATGGGTTTTGGGGTGAGGCTATGTTAACGGCCTGTCATATATTAAATAGAGTTCCGAACAAAAGAAATAAAATAACCCCATATGAGTTGTGGAACAAACGAGCACCTAATTTGAACTATTTGAAAGTCTGGGGGTGTAGGGCAGTTGTTAAAGTCCCTGAACCTAAACGGAAAAAATTAGGTGAAAGAGGCATTGATTGCATCTTTGTGGGTTATGCGTCTCATAGCAAGGCATATCGGTTCTATGTAGTCGAACCTTATAACTATATCAGTGTGAACACAATAATAGAATCGAGAGACGCGATATTTGATGAGAATCGGTTTACTTCTATCCCTAGGCCGAGAGATTATGTACCGGTTGAGAGTGACACTCAAGTGTCGTATGACGATGTTCGTCATGATAGGGAAGATGTCCCTGAAAGTGCTCTAGAACTCCGAAGGAGTAAGAGAGCAAGGAAAGAGAAATCTTTCGGTTCGGACTTCTACACCTATTTGGTACAAGGTTCGAGAAACGATGTGGACCAAGTGGCTCCATATTGTTGTGTCATGGAAGCTTCCCCCATGACGTTTAATGAGGCGATGAGGTCTCATGATGCCTCGTTTTGGAAACAGGCTGTAAATAATGAGATGGATTCCATCTTAGGTAATAATACATGTATCCTTGTGGACCTTCCACAAGGAAGTAAGCCCACCGGGTGTAAGTGGATCTTCAAAAAGAAGATGAAAGGCGATAGAACGATTGACAAGTTTATAGCCCGATTGGTGGCTAAAGGGTTCACCCAGAAGCATGGGTTGGACTACTTTGACACGTATGCCCCCGTGGCAAGGATATCGTCAATAAGGGTATTGATTGCCCTTGTCTCTATTTATAAACTAGTGATACACCAAATGGATGTCAAAACGGCTTTCCTAAATGGTGAGCTAGAGGAGGAAGTGTACATGGAATAACCGGAAGGTTTTGTTGTTCCAGGCCAAGAGAGAAAAGTATGTAAACTCATACGTTCTCTGTATGGGTTGAAGCAAGCCCCGAAGCAATGGCACCAGAAATTTGACCAAGTTGTTCTAAACAACGGATTCGTTATAAACGAATCAGATAAATGTGTCTATAGCAAGTTTGATAATGGCAAAGGGGTCATTATATGTTTGCATGTCGATGACATGCTGATATTTGGTACTGATGTGGAACAAGTAGAGAGGACAGAACAATTTCTCTCTGAAAACTTTGCTATAAAAGACATGGGTGAGGCGGAGGTGATCCTCGGTATTAGAATTGTAAGGCGTGGTGATTCCATTTCCTTGACACAGTCTCACTAAGTTGAAAATGTCTTGAGAAGGTTCTACTTTGATGAGTGTGCTCCGGCGTCCGTTCCGTTGGACCCTAGTGTAAAACTAGTACCGAATGAGGGTGCTCCAGTGTCACAACTGAGATATGCCCAGGTCATTGGTAGTCTTATGTATGGCATGACGAGCACAAGGCCAAATATAGCCTTTGCTGTTGGAAAGCTGAGTAGATATACTAGCAATCCTAGTAAGAGCCATTGGAAAGCTATGGAACGTGTACTAAAGTACCTAAAAAAGACTATGAATTATGATCTTTCTTATGTAGGGTATCCTCCAATTTTGGAGGGATACTCTGATGCAAGTTGGATCTCCGATGTGGAGGATCATGCATCCACAAGTGGGTGGGTATTTCTACTTGGTGGGGGTGCGGTTTCTTGGGGTTCCAAGAAATAGTCTTGCATAACTGATTCAAAGATGGCAGCGGAGTTTATAGCTCTCGTATCTGCGGCTAAAGAAGCCGAGTGGTTAAAGGATCTCTTGTATGAGATACCTTTGTGGCCTAAGCCGATCTCACCGATTTCTATCCATTGTGATAGTCAGGCTACGCTGTCTAAAGCGTATAGCGAGGTATACAATGGGAAGTTCAGACACATTGGTGTAAGACATAGTATGGTGAGACACCTCATTCGAGAGGGTGTCATCACCGTGGACTTCGTGAGGACCAGTCAGAATCTAGCGGATCCGTTTACAAAAGGCCTAGCTAGAGATTTGGTTCTGAAAACAAGTGAAGGGATTGGTGTAAAACCTGTCATTTTTAGTCGCCCATGATAGGCCCTCAACTCGACGCCTAGTATGACGCTAGGTCTCGGGTTCAATGAGAGAGACTTGTCTTCTGTGTGACTGCAAGCACAAATTGAAAATTACCATCCCGAGTGTGATGTGCTTGGTACCTGCATTAGAGATACTAAAAGGATGAGCATTTGCTCTTAATGGACCTGGTTTTAGAACTTATTGAATGTCACGTCGTAGGGACATGATCAATGAGGTCCACCTTAGTGTGTGTTGAAGTTTGGCCGCTTCAAAGGGGTGATTTTTGACTAAGGGTTTGGCCCTGAAACACTCACGAAGGGTACAGGACACAAGGCCACAAATGTGTCGATCTGGGAGGTGTAGGGTGTGTACGGGGAGTACGCCTAGTTCGTGATTGGATAGTCGGTTAGTCAAATGGGTTGTATGGTTCAAAGCTTGGTCTACCATTTTCGATCCGATTAACTGTATGGTCCTTTCACTAGCCATGGGTTCAATCGGGAGACACCCATGTTGATGCACGACATGGCGTCCTTTGTTCGAGATGCAATAGTGAGATTGATTGTATTTTGAAAATGGTGGGGGATTGTTAGTGTATTTTCAAAATATATGTTGTATAATACGTGTATATATATGTTAAAAGTTGTTTATGTATGTATAAGATGTATTTGAGAGTGTCCCGATACTTGTTTGAATGTTTAAGAGCTTGTTAGGGGTGTGTGTCGACACATGGGCCATGTGTGTCGACACACAATCTTACAGAACGGTGGGGAGACAGCTGTGTGTCGACACACATGGCCCGTGTGTCGACACACAACTCTTTACAGAGGCGCACGGAGGGGATCTGTGTGTCGACACATAGAAAATGTGTGTCGACACATAGACTTACAATAAGTCCATGTGTCGACCTGTGTGTCGACACACAGCTTCGACACACAGGTCGGTTTTGACGGTTTGTCTGCGCGGTTTCTTCCTGGCTCTTTTATATATTAATGGCTCTTTGTTTTGGGACGTTCTGGTACATACAATACATATATATATTACTGCCCTCTTTTGATGGAAAAAGTATGAATAAAAAACACAAGGGAAATCAAGTGTGAAAGAACTTTGCATTCAAAGTGTTCTTGTGTTCTTGTGTGAGTTTACAAGTGTGTGTTGATTAAAATCTGATCAATCTCTAGTCATCTCTTTCAATCTCTTCCCATACACATCTTCACTCCATTTTTGGTTGTTGTTGTATCCCCGAGGATATTTCGCATACCGAAATAAGCCTTAAGGAAAGTGATTACACGGCCTCAACACCTGAGATCTTTTGGATACCCGGTTGCAAGTATTTTGCAAGTATTTTGACATTTTGTTCTAACAGTATCCAAGGTTTTCCATAACATCAATCCCACATGTTGGGTTGTGTCTCAGATTTTGTGTCTAAAAGGGCCCGGGACTGTAGCCCCACATTGCTCCAAGGGGGTTGCGGGGGCCTTTGCCCCCCACAGTACGGACCTTTTTTATTCTGGTTGGGTTGTACCTGGTTCTCATTTTTTAGGATTTCTGTCATTTACTATTTATACTCTCTTCTTTTTTCTAGGATTCGAGCCATTTCAAACAGAGAAAGAGAGAGAGAGAGAGAGAAAGAGAGAGAGAGTAGTGAAAAATCCTCTTGTAATACTTCACAATTTCGATTAATAAAAGCTCTCTACCTTTTTTTCCCCTCTCTTTGAGGGTTTTCCACGTAAAGATTGTTGTTTTCGTTGATCGTTCTCCTTTACCTTTTTTTCACCTTACGCTTTAAGGTTTGAATCTCGACAAAACCTTTTTTTCACCTGAAGCGAGATCGAATGAGAAAATTCCATTTTGTGGCTGGATCTCTGGGACACTGGAGGACCGGGACGCAAGAGCATTGGTGCCTCCAGTAAGGTCAACTTGGTTCAAGCAGAATGCAACTCCATCCTTTGTTATTTGGACCGAGCAATCTATAATGTCAGCCCCATCGGTGATCGCCTTCTCATATGCGAGGTCAGTGCATGCGGGTTAGTCTCCACTAGCACCACCAGAGGTGATGACCAACACTTTTGGCTCAGCACGCTTGTTGGCATTCCTATTATGAGCCAAGCATGCTACATATGTAAAAGGCAGCGGTTATAAAATGTAAACAAGACTACAAAAGGGAAAAGATATTGTATCCTGAAGCTCATTGTCAGATACAGTTACCTATGGCCTCAGATGCGGTGGGAGGGAAGTTGGTGAGGAATCCGTCCACTGAGAAGATGCCATTGTCAATGTACTGCAGGTACTCTGCTGTTGGGTCGTAGCTATAGTTGAAAGCCCCGGGGATATCATTTGAGAACCCAGATGCATACACTTCCAATCCTACCTTATGGGTGTCGCTCACCAATGTTGTAGCTGACTGCAAATACATGTCCTTCACTGGCCATATGTATTGTTTCTGGACCAAAATTCCTGAAGCAAACTCCTTAATTGCAGTAAGGTTTCTCAATATAGAGCAGTAGGGTTGCCTTGTTGTAGGCTCAATTGCATCAGCCTCTAGGATTCTAAACACGAGCTTTATGCGGGGAGGGGCCTTTGCCCTGATGCTCTTTAAGAAGCCAATCTCAGGGGAGGAAATATATTGGATGTCTTTGAATCTCAATTTCTGGAAGTACTGTAATGGATTAACCCGGTGTTGGATGTAGAATGTGTTATACTGCAGAAAGACTAGCAAAAACGAGTGAGCATGCACCAGTTCGTTACAAAATGAAGAGGCTTGGTAAAAAGTGATGGGAAATGGTGGAAGAAACAGTAAGAAGAGAGGTCGACCTGAACATTCACCCACAGAGAAGGGGGTGGTTTCGACATCCAGATCACATCTTCCACCATCATTACCTGCTGTCCGCGAATGCACTTGGCCTAGTCAATATGCTCTGAGTCACTGCAAACCCAATACCAAACATAAAGGCATTACTTCATTTCTGCTTCTTTGTATTCACTTACCATTATGTTAATTAACATTGATATACCATTGCATGTTGTCGGAATGAAAAACGGAAACTTCAAAATGATGACTAGTACTTGTTTGTTCTTTCTTTAAGGAGGGAAGGTTAAACAGTGGGTAGCTTTCCAAAAATCTTGCAGGATCCACAAAAGAAATAAAAATTAACAGAGAATGAATGTTATGTTATTAGCGGGACATACATGTAGTACTAGACAAAAGGTCAGAAGCAGCGAAATCAACAGCAAACCAACCGCGAATGTCCCTGCCATTGATATTGTAAGTTTTCTGGCCATTAGGGAAGGTGAGGGCCACGCTGGTGGAGTTGTCAAGGCGTACCTCCGACTGGCAAAAACCGACTAAATCTTTGGTTAACTGGAGGTCGCAGAATAAGACGGTGTCCTTCAGGCTCAATGATCTTGCTAATTCGAATGCCAATTGGCTGGAGTCTGGGAACAACCCTGAGAATCCTCCCCTCGCAATCACTGCAGGGCGCTGCCCTGCATCATCGTCATCATCTTTAGTTGCATCGTATGCAAAACCAGTGCATTGCTTGATTTCATCACGTATATATACTTATGTATATGAATGAATGAAATATTGACCATTTAGAGTGAGCCATGGCTGCTGGGTTGGCGTTTGAGAATGGGGCTTGAGTGCTAGAGTCAAATGGATCAACAAAGACAACAACAGCAAATACCTCATCATATTCTTCTTTTCCTGCCAACAGTTAGTCTCAGATAGTATTAATCAATGTCAACCCACAATGCCAAGAATTTTATTCAATGCGTAGAGAATTTAATTTCAGTTTGACCAAAATGCATATAATGCTTGTTAACGCCACAAGAAGTCACATTCATGTGTGAGATAATCTTTCAGGTCAGACATACAATTCAATATTCATTGACAAATCTACATTTATAAATTGGGTTATTTACATTTAAGTACCCTGACGTTTTTTAAAGTAATAAAAAGGATCCTGATCTTTTTGAATTAATAAAAATACTCATAAGTTTTTGTTGTATTAATTACAAGGCTCCAAAATTTTTATTGTATTAATTAAAAGTCCACTTTCCGGTGTGATAAAATCTTTTTCTGTTGACAGAATTGAAATGACAACTGCTTTTTTACTAATGCTACAGTAAAATGACATAAATGCACTTTAATAACCATATTTTTAAACAAATTAAGCGAAAACATATAGTGTTTACATATTACAATATTTTGAATTTGTCCTAATAATGTAAGAATAAGAGTATTGAAGGCTTCTTTCATCATTTTGCTATAGCATTACTAAAAGAATAGTAACGTCAACACGCTAGAGAGGGACCATTTTATTAATATGAAAAAAATTTATGGGTCTTTTTATTAATTTAAAAAGGTTAGAGCCCTTTTTCTTATTTTCAAAAATATCAAGGTATTAAAATGTAAATAATTCTCATAAATTATAATAAATATCCTAACTCTTGACCAAAATAAATAAATATCCTGACTCACATATTATATAATAATATATTCATGATAAATTATATATTTTATTGTATCTTTTTTTTTTTTTTAACAATTATTGTATCTTGATAAACCAATAATAAGACATGCCAATCAATATATGTTTATTTACGAGGCATAGTGTCCATAAGTGTAGAATATATATAAACGATATTTAAGTACTTTTTATAACTTATACTATACAAATCACAACATCATTATTATCAACATGAATATATAGAGAGAGAGAGAAATTTGATCATGTATATTGTGGATTTGGCTCTCATGAATGAATTCTTAACAATATTAAGTCTTATTGAGTCCCTTGCCAAGTGCTTGTCGAGATCTTATCGATTTATTCATGGAAATTAACAAGCTAAACACCCTCCTATTTGAAGTTGGCTTAATAAGTTTATCAAATTTGCTCAAACTCAGTTCAATAAGCTATCGAACCTCCAAAACAAACATGAAAGAGTCTTAATCGATCTCATATACGAGTAGTTCATGGAGCATTTGGTTTGTTTATTTATATGTTACATTACACAAGGATTATATAGGAAAAAATGAGAAAAAGAAGCTTGGCTAGGACAAGCTATTAAAAAGATTAGGCTACTTACAAAAGCGGGCACATTCCTTGCCAATGCCGCCACCGCCGCCGCCGCCGCCACGGAAGAATATTGTAAAGGAAATGCAAACGGCGGAGGAAGGGCGAGGAGGAAAAACTTCAGAAAGAATGGAAAAAGAAGAGGGTTTTATTTTTAGGGTATTAGAAAAATATTACAAATCAAGCACTTGCGTTAAGAAACAGACAGCTAAATATTATTTAGGCAATGGCTGGTCAATTCTTTCAACGCCCTTCAACCGTTTTTCAAATCTCTTCTCGTCTTATTCTCTCTCTCTTCCTTTAATGCAACATAAAATAAGGACAGCTAAATGGAAAGTTGAAAAAAATGATATTGTTCTATTCGTATGAGATAACCATGACAATTCCAACCCAAATACAAGTTGCTGTAATCAACCGTTGAAGTGGTTCCTGCATTCAATTTATGTTAGACAAGTTTACTGTTTGAACAATATTACTCTAAAGTTTAGAAGAGGTTATTCAAGGCCATATTTGTTACTATCCAAGCATCCTCCTTTTATCATATATAGATATACTCTGAAGACAACTATCAATTCCCAAGTATTTAATGTAATATAGGTGTGTGTTTCTGTCGAGCCATCATCAAGTCATACGAGCTCTTTATCATTATCTCATGTAAACTCTCCCCACATTCAGACAAGTCATCTAGATTTTTAGACATAAATGCAACATACTCATTGCACAAGATGTAACATCTTTACTACTTGGTTCAAGGGGAAATACGGAAATAAAAGGTTCATTCATTTATAATTTTCACCCACTATTACATATTTATACTCACTTTACAACAAGTACATAAAGGTTTCTAGCCAAAACAAACGGGACGAAAAAGTGGATACAACATTTCTACAACCAGACACACGACCACACGACTCCATGAGGATCATCAATCCTTTATTGCATTGCAATATCATACATGATAAGATGAATTTCCCGAGTTCCTATAATCACTAATAATTTCGTACGTACTGGTATAGATAGTACCCAGAAGAGGGTGTTTGAGTGCATTCATTTACCCACGAGAGACTTGATCCACCAGAGGCCCTTGATATCCTGGGGGCCAGGTTCATCATCTGATGGTGGTGGGTCGGCCTGGGGTGTCTTACGCAGCTTGCTCACATCATAGCCTTCATCTACAGCCTTCTGCACTAGCTGCTCGTATATGACTTCCTCCATATGAGGCTTCCTGCACAAGATCTGCCCAGACAAAACGACACTAAACTAGCATCAGCCCTTTTCTTTGCATCGGCCTTCTCCCCGCCCGCTTATCAAAACAATGACATGTGCATACAAGATGTCGCTACTGCTCTCCATAGCGAGTTAAGGAAGACACAAAATCAGAAGAAAGTTACACTCTGCAACAAGCTATATATTTGAGCCGAGCTGAGCCCAACCCGAGCCTGCCAGGCTTGAGGCTCGGCTTGAAGCTCGCCGAGCTTTGAAAGTTCAGGCTCGAACTTCGGATCAGCTCGGCTCGGTCGGCTCGATCTAAACTCGGCGAGCTTCGAATAAGCCTACAATATTCTCATTTAAGCTCAATATAAGCTCGTTTGGGCTCGTTAAAGGTCAAACTCGATTCATTTAGGCTCCAATATCTCTTCATTTGGTAACATTTAAGCAAATATATTATACTAAAAAAGGCTCTATTAGGCTTGTATAGGTTCGTAAGCCTCCATGCTCGAGCTTCACTAGGCTTGAACTCAGCTCAGCTCAGCTCAGCTCAGCTCAGCTCAGCTCAGCTCGAGCTCAAAGTAAGCTGAGCTTTTCGAGCTTTATAACAAGCCAGCCCGCGAGGGCTCGCAAGCCGGCTCAGCTTATTTACACTTCTAGCTCAGACTCTTCATTTGCCCGCATAAATCCAGCTACGGAAATTTGGATATAACATTGCACTAGAACGATTCAAAGCAGAACAAAACAAGTAGGGAAAATTATCTGAAATGGACAGATTAATCCCTCTAGACACTTTGGTGAGCTTATCAAGCTTGACATGACAAAGCTGAGTCTGGGGGTGTATTTGAGCCGAGCCGAGTCGAGCCCGAGCTTGCCAAGCTCGAGGCTCGGTTCATTAGCTTTAAGCTTGGCTCGGGCTTGGCTCAAAGCTCGCCGAGCTTTGAAAATTCGGGCTCGAGCTTGGCTCGGCTCGGTTCAGCTCGGCTCAATCTAAGTTCAGTGAGCTTCAAATTAGGCTTGCAATATTTCGGCTCATTTAAGCTCAATATAGGCTCGTTTAAGCTTGGGCTCGACTCATTTGCGCTGTAATATGGATTCATTAGGTACTATTTAAGCAAATATATAATATTACAAAAAAGCTCGCTTAGGCTCGTTTAGGCTCGCGAGCCTGCAAGCTCGAGCTTCAATAGGCTTGGGCTCGGCTCGATAAGCTAAACGAACCGGCTTGGCTCGGCTCGAGCTCAAAGCAAGCCGTGCTTTTCGAGCTTTATGACGAGCCGGCTCGCAAGGGCTAGTAAGCCGGCTCGGCTCATTTACACCCGTAACTGAGTCTAAGTAACATAGGTCGTAAAGGCAGGGGGTGTGGTATTTAGAAGTCTACAAAATCAGCATGAACAACCAATAACTCCCAAGTCCAACATGGTGCAGCTACATGAACGATGCCTACACTATCGAATCGGATCTAATTATCCAAGGGGCGTCTACTACAACACCACCCTAAATAGGGCCACCAACATCCACAAAAGAAAGGAGATGGGTTTCGAACCCAATACCTCAGACTTGGAGTGGGTAGCCTAACCACTACACTACGTCTAACAACTTCGAGTCAAAATGTTCATGGGGCAGGAAATGAGCTTTGCAATTCATATTTATGCAGCCAACATAGCAGCCAGAAGACAAAACCAATGAAAGTTGATGTTGTAGTTCTGCATCCCAGTTCTGCGATCAGGTACCTGTACAGATGGGTTGCGCATGTAGTACTTGCATCTAATCTCCACTAGCAATCAGGTACCCATGCAAATGTGTTTAGTTGCGGGTATTTCAGACATACTCAATTCTACACAACTTAGTTTACATCTATCCACGAGACAGAACTTATACCACTGAATTACATCAAAGTTGAGGTAAAAAAGGGAAGTACCCAGAGATACTTCCTAGTGGGATGACCAACAAGAGCATACTGGTAATCATCATCAACAACGAGGACCCAGTAGTCGCCGACGACAGGGAAGATGGGCAGGAAAGGGGGCACGTAGAATTTGACCTTGAGCTTGGCCTCGTCGCTCTTAGGGTCCACCTTGTAGGCGGTGCCCTGAATGGACACCAGCTTCCCGTTAGTCCAAGTCTCATTAAGCACATGGATGGTGCCGTCATCGTTCAATGTGTAGGTAGCCCTTGTGTTCTCCCCATTCTTTGGTTGGAAAAACGTGGGGAAAGATGCTATTTCATACCACCGACCCATGTACCTTTTTACGTCCAGTCCCTTCACCACGTCCATCTCCTTCTTTGCCATAATTTTTTTTTTCTTTTTTTTTTTTTTTCTCCCTTGGTTTCTTGATTTCTGCAAGCAGAAGACAAAGATACTGCAGGGAGGTATAAGATAGAATGGAGGGAGTTGGTAGGGGTGGAGAGGTGGGTGGTTGTGCGCCTTACATGTGGTCGAGGATTCTAGGATATTACTTGGGGAATCTCTAGGCTTTCCTTCCTGGCCACAAGAGATAACAAGAAATGGAAAAAGAAGACGAAATGGATAACATGCCCAAGATTCAATCAAATCCCATTTTGATGGGACCCAATTACTTGTTGCTCTGTTAGGAATGTGCTGGGTATTCCCTCCATTATGGAGGAAGAAGCCTGATTTGTGTATTTATTTTCAAATTATGTTAAAAATAAGGGGTGAATTAGAGTGGCTCACTTTGTTGCTAAATTTTATTATTTTTTCTTATGTAAACATAATTGGTGGAGGTTTGTTCCTCCTAGTTATAGTTAAATTGTAAACGCTGATATTCATGATATTTAGTTTTTGACCTTCAAATATTTTAGTGTTAAAAAAAAAAAAAAAAAAAAAATAGGGGGCTTGTGAGGCTAATCGTACTACAGTAAAAAAAATGCAAAAAGACAGAGGAGAGAGAGAGAGAGAGTTGCGCAGAAGCTTTTCCGACATCGATCGACTCTCAAATATTCTCAGACTGGGATAAAATTTTAGTATGTTATTCCTGCCATATTGACCTTCATATCCAATGGTTGGATTGTCATTTCGGCTCTCGGAAGTTGGTATTTTGCTCAACCATATTTCCTGTACCATATTTTATATTTTCCACCATAGGGTGAGATTTTTAGGAGATTTGTCATTTCAATAACTCTCTTGATGATTTGTATGCCTCTAGCTTGGTCTAGAGAAGATAAATTGATGTACCGCTTGTGATTTGGTGATAGTGGAAGAACGTACTGTTTATTGACGGTCCCATGGTTTTTTCCTTCACATTGGAGGGGTTTTCCACGTAAAAATTATGTGTCTGCTTTAATTTGTTTGTGGGTTGATTTGTTTGATCGTTGTTCCATTCTTGCTTGTGAATTGGTGGTGGTTTTGCGATTGTTTATTTGATTAACACAAAGAAGGAAATAAGTTATTTTCCCCAACAATTGGTATTAAAGTCTAGGCTAGGCCTTTAGTGATTTCTTGTGTTGATTGAGGTGAAAGAGAATCAACAAAGTAGTAGTAATAATGCTTTGATGTACATACTAAAATCTAATAATTATGATTATTGGAAAAGTCGTATGGAAGACCACTTGTTTGTTAAATAATTGCATGAGACAGTCTTCAGTAAGACCAAGAATGATGCAAAAAGTGAAGACGAATGAAAATTGCTGAATAGAAATACCGTAGGAATGATTAGACAGCTCATTGACCCA
Source organism: Simmondsia chinensis (assembly GCA_018398585.1). Lineage (NCBI taxonomy): Eukaryota > Viridiplantae > Streptophyta > Magnoliopsida > Caryophyllales > Simmondsiaceae > Simmondsia > Simmondsia chinensis. The sequence continues at coordinate 26,870,632 of JAGTTD010000017.1, read as the reverse complement.
TATGTTTAACCAGTCTGTGCGTTATGAGAATGATGTGGCCAAGCTTTGGGCTTCTAGTTTTGTAATGAAACGTCAAGGTTTTGATTTTTTTTTGAATATTATATCTTATAAAATTTATTACTTAAATATCATAAAGTTTAAATATTTGTCATTTAAATTCCTATTGTGATGTCGTGTATTATATCATCTCCTTTATTCTATCATATCTAGTTATATTAGGTCTAGATCTAAGATTGTTTCCCTCTTTCCCTATATATAGGGGCATTTGTAATTGTTATTTATTTATTTAAGTAAATATAGCTTGTTGTATTTTCTTTATTTTCACATAATATTAGAACTATAATTATATAACTTAATTTTTTTATAGATTGTTAGAATCTTCAATGACAACAAGTCATGAATAATGAGTTCAGTACATTTATTTAGGGTAAAAAATAACCCCAAATGAGTACTCTTTTAGAGATTTAAAAATTTAGGCCCCAAAGTCACCCTTAATTTTGCGCTAAAATGAGCGCTCTCTTATTCCGATTTCTGTACACAGACTAAAAGTATTTATCTTTTTCTCCTCCGGAGTCGAACACCAAATAAATTAAGACTAAAGGGCAAAACATGGACTTTGATAAACCCTACAACTAACCCAATAAGCAAAGAGTAAACAGGCGATGGAAGAAAAGAAGAGGATGTGGTGTGGGCCTATTTTCGAAATTGTTGTTCTCCTCGCAATTCATTTCGTTCGACCATCGATGACGCCGGCGACTTCACTTGGTTTAATCGCTGAACAACTTGTCGTGGATTGCTTCACCACTGGGTGCCGAATGAACCCTAGTGCTGCTAGTCGGGGGTCGATAACACGACGACTAAATTAAATTCAAGTGTTTGTGAGACGGGAAAGGACGTATTTCTGCATATCATATTTTATCTATAGAATGGGTTTGATCCATGCTTCTCCTCCTGCTGATGATTTATCTTGCAGGGATCTGCTGGCGCTACCGGCTGGATAGTGCGAGGAATCAACAAAAGGAAGGAACTTGTTGAAAAATGCGGGATAGCTTTGGATTGTTGAGGAAGCCGAACACTAACTAGAATAGGAAGCACTGCTGTTCCAAACGCAACTATACAGAGCCTTATTTCCTGCTTCACCGAGGTGCTCCCACATAATCTCAATTTGATCAACCTCGTAGACCTAATGAATCAGATGATCCAGGCACGTCATTTGCTCGTGGCCATGGGAGAGGTAAACCCATTTCGTCAACCCCCAGTCACCAGCCATTTAACACTTTTGTTGCCTCATTTTAATTATTTTAGAAACAACTGATAATATATATGAAGCTTCCTCCCCATTTTTGTGACCCGGTTTTTGCAAATTTTAATTGTTTAGTTACTGCTGATTTTATGTCTGCAATTGCATGAAAATAACTGCGTTCACTTTTTTTTTCCTCTGTAGCTAGAGTTGTTCACCGAAATGAAGTGATTTGATGTTTATAAATTCTCGGATGCGGAGCAATCCTGCCTGGGGGTTTGACAGAAAATGCCAATTCATGGATAAACCGATGGTAGAGGTTTTACATAGGCAGAGTTGAACCTACTTGTTTTGCTGTAGGCCTTTCCTGAAGGTTTGTGTTGATTTTTATTTTCATCCGAAGTTCTTTAGAAATAATGTTTGTGTTGAAGCGTTGCTGATATTGTGAAAGAACATATTCCTCTCAAATGCAAGGGAAAAGTTGATATGTTTTGTATTTGATACATATAGGATGCGTTCCGTTGTTGTCGCTACGTTGGCAGTGATTCTTAGTCACATTGTCAAATGTGGTGACATTTGCAAGAGGCCCATCTTGTTGTAGCTCTTCCAGTGAACGTTTATATCCTAGAAAGAAAGCCCTCGTCTACTGCAAATGAAAATGAACGCAAACCTGATCAGATCAGGTATATGGGCGCGTTGGGGCTGCAACTGCAAGCCACACTTTGTTCTCAAGCTTTAATATGTACAACATATTTTAAAAGAATTATTATGTATAACATAATGTCTGACTTTAGCTTGTACATAGCCGAAAATTAGTAAAACAAAAACAAGAAGGTTCATGCAGACCTCAAATTCACTTAGATTGCCATTAATTACACATGATCACCCTGAGTTTTTGATTGTTATCGCTTAAGTATTCTAATATCTTAAAACATATGACGAGGAATCATGAGGTTAAAAAATTTATAACACCTCAAGAATCTTCTTTTAGAATTTGGTAGATTTTTGCCTGAAATTATAATAGCAGTATAATGATATTAGAAATGTCATTACATATATAATAAAATATTAAAATATTTATATATTTATTATTCAAATATGAATAAATGCATCTAAATAATAAATTTTCTGAGAAGAATATTACAAAAGGTAATTATTAAAGGGAAAAAAGATAATAATTTAGTAAAAAATGTGAATTTCGGTGTATGCATCCGTGGATGGTGAAATGAGAAGAGGCCTAGAGGAAGGAGGGCAACAGGGCCCCAAACTCGCATCCTCAAAAAAACGCAACACTATTTTACTTTGACTTGCCGTCTAGGGTTTCCAATCTGAGCTTTGTTCGTAGCCGATTGCGAAAATGGTATGCCTTCTCTCTCTCCCCCTCTCTCTCTATCTCTGGTTGATTAATTGTATGGGAATGGTGATGAGCAGCCTTCACACAAGACGTTTAGGATAAAGAAGAAGCTGGCGAAGAAGACGAGGCAGAACCGACCCATCCCCTACTGGATTCGTATGCGCACTGACAACACCATCAGGTTCTCCCTCTTCTTCCCTTTCTTTCTTTTCCTTCTTTCAATTTTTTTTTTTAATCTTTAGAATTTACTCTTACTTTTCCCAACGGCGTTGTTTCTTTTCAGGTACAATGCGAAGCGCAGGCACTGGCGTCGCACTAAGCTTGGTTTCTAAGCTGGATGCTTGCTGCTTCCCTATCATGGGTTTCAATTTAGCTTTTTAAAGAAGCTGTTTTTGTTTAGTCTTACTTCCCCAAGACTTGAAATGCGTGGGGTTTTTTTTTTTTTTTTTTAATTTTCTTTTACTTCTATTTGACATATTCTAAGCGCAATTCCATCGAGTACTTCGTTGGAAGTTTTGTGGAGAGTGAAATTTTCCTGTTGAAGAAATATCCGTTACCCACTATGAAATAATTTTGAGTTTATTTTCTATAGGTTATTACCCAAATTTACGATTTTTTTTGGGGTTTTATCAGTAATTTGAATAGTTTGTCATGAGCGTTTCGATGATCATTTAATTTGCCTTGTGGGTTGGTTGCCTTCAGTACGAGGAGCTTTAGTTTAGCCACCGATATATCCTTATGTGATATACTTGCCTTATTGGTTCAGGGCCCCCTCTAGTTGTTTAAATTTGTTTTGATCGTATTACATCTGAACTACCATGTGAGGTGTCCTTGGATTTGTTTTTGTGATTATATGCATCTAGGTTCTTCGATTCTTTTATGACTCTGATGAATAGATGCTGTTAGTTGTGAGTACCAAGAGCCCTTTGTTTCCTCCAATTCTATATCTTGCTGATTACGGTGTGGCATCTCTTTATCTCTATGGGTTTTAGTTTGATATTCTTACGTCAGTCAGGTGGAGGAGAATCAGTCAGAGATCCCTGCCTGAGCAGAATACTGGTCATTACCATGATGCCTGCACCGGGATGGAATTCGGAAGCCAAATTCATGTATCTTAATCTTTGAACTTTCTGTTGTGTAACTAAGCAGTACAGTATGGTTTACAAGGTTCTGCATTTTCTGTGAGTTGCACAAAACATCTCAATTAATCCCAATTTGGAGGTCATTTTCACTTGGAAGTTCTCTACATTCAACGGGATAAAGTTAGGGCCATAGACTTGGTTTTTTTTTTTTTTTTCCCATGGTGTCAAACAATTGGTTGTACCCAATGGTTGAATTTGTGCATTAGGGTTAACACTTCATGTGTTTTTGGCCTTAAGTTTTTCACTACTTAAGCTAATTTTTGTTCTTTTTGTCCATATACTTGTGCTAATCTTTTACCCCCATGTTTGGCTGTAGCGGGTTAGCATTCTCCCCACATTACCCTCGTTTTCTTTACCCCCAATTTTAATTTGGGGTATAGAGGGGGAGGATGAACCTTTAAAAAGTTTGGATAAAGTTTGCCTTTAGTTGAACTATAACTCTCTTTGTTATTATCCCTTTATCTAATTACTAAACCAGGGTAACTTGTTTATCACTTTTTATTAAACACATTCAAATAAGACTGGTAACCCCTTTGTCTTTAGCCTCTTTACCTCTTCCTTTTTTTTACACTTACCCTAGTTGCCAAATAGGGTTTCATTGCATGTGGAGTGTGCAATCCATGAGGATGCGACGAAGGATCTCTATTATAATAAGAGTCTCTTACGTTGACATGACTCTGGACAGGAGAGGTGGGAGCTTATCATATGGACCCAAATTAGCTAACCATGTTGCTGTAATGTTTGGAACCTGTTTTTCTCTAGTACTGGGTCATGTTTAGGTGGTCTATAGTGAGCTAATCTGCTAGGTTTTTGTGTTTCTGGATTTGCATAGTTTCCCCTACTCTTGCATGGCCCAATGTTGAGCACAATGTTGAGCTGTCGGCCATGGTGTTAGTTTTCATGAATGTCCTAGAGACTATATATGAACTGGAATGTATGTAATGTACTAAATCGTTCGTTTTTTTCAATCAGTCCTAAAGCATAGAGGTCCTCGAGCCTTGAACGATTGCGAGTCCTGCTTTTGCAATGGATAATGGATGGTGTTTGTTGCTCCATGGCTTTGTGGATGGCCACTCTCCGGCACAATCATTTGAACTTAGAAATTCCACGACTAGGGGTATGAGGTTACTTAGGGTAGGGGGTAAAGGTGGGGCTCGGTGTTGATTGGCCGGGCGTGAGGTGATACCACTTGGGTGATGATTGGTTAAGAGGGGCGGTGGTACCGCCTGGGTGATGATTGGTTGAGAGGGGCGGTGGTACGGCCTGGGTTTGTACACAGTAGGAGGAGGATGATAAGTGCACACCGCGGGTAGGTAGGCGGTAGTCTGGGTTGGTGGCAGCTAACAGTAAGCGTCCTTAGTGATGTGCACGGTAGAGGGGCTGATGCCTTGGCGGTAATAAGGTCTCACCATGAGATTAGGGGGGTGTGGGCTACCATGCTAGTGGGGCTATGACCTTTGTGGCGGCACCAAGATGGGTGCCGCCCTTGACTTGTTAGCTTATTTTTACTCCAACAAGTCGTAAGACAACAGCCACTGGAGTTGGCTTCTCGAAAAATTTGAGTACCTTCACAAGGAAGAAGAAACATTATATCATTTTGTGTGTCTACTGTGCCAATAAAAGCAGAAGCATTAAGCATTCTTGATGAAGGTGGTTGCATTTAGAGGGTAGATGCCACAGCAAAATTGCAGTGTCTGGTAGTATGCAGCTATTACGTCACTGGTCATGGGATCGTTGCCCAGTTTTCTTGGTCAAAAAGGAAACTTGCAAATTAGAGTCTTATTTATTTATTTAAGGCCCGCGCCCCAAGCATCGCTTTCAAGTTTCAAAAGGCAACTATGACCCGGGGCCTGCCGGCAATATGGAACTTCGACGCTCCTTTCTTTGCTGCTTCCTTGCTTTCCGTGTATACATTTCTTCCCTTTCTCCATATATTACCTCAATTCCATCTTCATCTTCATAAACTAAGGTTCCCCTTTATTTAAAAAAAGAAAAAGGAACCTTCCTTTCTTTCTCTCTCTCTCTCTCTCTCTCTCGCTGCCTTGTCCTCATGGCTGGACACCCAGAAAATTATGCCATTAATCCCATAAATGAAGAGCTAGAACTTGATTCAGAAACTGGGAATGGATGTGGTTGCGGCTGCTTTCGCTTTTTCGGATTCACAACAAGTGAGGATAAAGCCCGCCTCCTAACGCAAGACACGGGGGAATGCAAGAGAGAGACTTCTTCATGGGTGGTGACGCAATTGAAGAAGCTGAAGGGGTTGTCAGAAATTGTGGCTGGGCCCAAGTGGAAGAACTTGGTAAGAAAGATGGGTGCCTACTTCAATGACAAGAAGAAGCGCAACTCCAATTATGATCAATATGATTCCTATAATTATGCCCTCAATTTTGATCATGGTATCGATGATTATGATGAAGATGGATTGGCACTTGGTTTTTCATCTAGGTTTGCTGCTCCACCGCTCCATAATAACCAAAGGCCATCCTGATCATGATCCATTGGCTTATGAATCACATTCTTCATCGTTTGTTATTTGTGTATGAATTACTGTGTACTTTCTTTTCTTTCTTCTTTTTTCCCCTTTTTTTCTGTTCATAAAAATATTCATTTTACCTAACATTTATAAGAGGATTCATTTCATTTTACATAACATATCAATTGATGAGATTCCTTTTTCATCTGGCTTATTCTGTGGACTGTTAACATTTTACTCCTCAGTTCGGACTCGACAAACTTACTTTGGATTTGAACCTAGATCAGTTGAGCTCGAACCTTAAGTCCCCCTGGCTAAGGCTTATTTAAGCTCAACGAGGATCTAGACTTGAGATTGACTCTTGTAGGATTTAATTTCGCTCAAGTGAGTATTATTTAGACCTACAATTTATATCAAGATTATTAGCTTATGTAAACTCGTCTAAACTCATAACTTAACCTTGTGTTTTACTAGGATTTGAGTTTCAAGTATTTTGAAATGAGTTGAGTGTTTCAACTTTATAACTAATATGCTGAGTCAAATGATTTACGCACATATACATGTGATCACATGTTGTCCTCACAACTTGGTGTACTCGTGTGTCCCAACTTTGTTTATATATTGTTGGATTATGGTCCCACGAAATTCGATATCCACTATAGAATGTAACCGAATTATGTAAGTTCATCAGTAATAATAGGCTGGAGCGTCTTGGCTAAATAAAAGGTTAAAATTGTTGGAGAATTTCTATTCGAAAAATTAGGATGTCGTTTGCCGGTTTTAGCCACCCGCCTTGTGTAGGCTCGTTGGAGGCAAACTTGTATAATTATATCATAATTTGGAAAATAGAAATTATAGACAATTTTATTGATTTGAAATTGGGTTTTAAAATGGGTTAAAAGATTTGGAAAATATATTGTATTTTCTTTTGGATAATAAAAATAATATCAGGTTTGTTATTATTACCCGTTGGTTATTAACCTGCCCAGCTGCCCGGTCGTACTGTTGCCTGCCCGAAAAAGAGCTGCCCGCTCTGACCTATTGTACCGCCTGCCCGATTTTGGCTGACCGCGCTACCCGTTTGTACCAGCCTTGCCTGGATTGCTTGATGAAGTGTACAGCTGTTATTTTGCTTATAACTTCATCCTCATCTCTCTCTCCAAAAAAGTAGATTAAGCCACTTTTACAGAAGAAAGAAAAAAAATGAAGGAGAGCAATGGTGAAAACCCATGTGGGTTTTCTGCAACGAAAACGCAGAGAGAGAGAGGAGAAAACATGGAGGAGAAAGACAGCGTTTCTAGTGAGAGAAAGCTCGAGGAGAGAGAAAGCTTGTAGATCGAGGTTGGAGGGCTGAAGATTAAGAAGAAGAAGACGGTGGTGAACCTTGGAGCTCGGGATGCTCGGTTCAAGGAGATGTGTCGTCCCAAACGAGGTCTTCTTCACGATTCCGGCTAGGGTTCGAGTCCCTAGGCTGTTCTTCGCCCGTATTCGCTCGGTGATGGCTTTCATCTTGTTCTTTCTCGTTTTCTTGCTTTGATTTCTGTTTGGTTTTTCGTTTTTTGTCATAAAACTCGATGCTCGGTCTGTGATTGTAACCCTAAATTACTGATAGTGGATTTGACTCCTCTGAAAACGGAGGCCCGTGGAGTAGGACCTCGCTGAGGTGCCGAACCACGTATATCGCGTGTTCTTTGTCGTTTTCGTTGTTTCTGGTTTAATTTCCGCATTGTTTTCGTTTGTGGGTTTTTCGATGCTTAGTGCTTGGACAAGATCCTGTTTTCGAGTTGAGTTCGGGTCTGATTTAGGGCCCGAATTCACAACAAGTGGTATCAGAGCCTTGGTTCGGTGTCCATTTGCACAGTGAGCAACAAAAAACACGAATGAAACCAGAACCAGAATGAGGGTTTAAGTTTGATTGTCTTGATTTTCAGATCTAGGGTTTTCTTGAAAAAAAAAATTTGGGATGTTCTTTGTTTCTTGGAGAGAAATGAAAGAACCAAGAAAATATTTACAGAAATAGGGTTTGAAATATTTCTTGTTTTTTGTGAAATTTTTTGAGTTAAAATTTTCAAATGGGTTTTAACAAGAACACTTGTTCTGAGATGATAAATGGGCTTTTTTGTTTCTTCGAAAAGTCTGAGTGTTATTTTTTCGGCTATTGCTGTGTATGTGGTAGTATGATAAAAGCCCGAAAAAAAGGAAGAACATATGTGCGGTGTGAAAGAAAAAAAGGAAAATGTTTAATCACTATCAGAAATTTTGGTTTGGCCTTACAATTAGAACTGGGTGCTGGTTTTGGCGTTGCATGCTTTGTTTTGACCTAGATTGAGGACTTTTACTACCTGTTTTGGATTTAATAGGTGGTGGGGTGTGCATGGTAGATGTTTCTTGAGAGATGGTTGGAGGACAACTATCTTGGGTGTAGAACATTGGATATCCCTGAATGGTTGAGAAAACTTGGTTTTCTTTTTTGGAACCTTAGAAGTGTCGAATTGGTTAGGACCTTCTTAAAGTCTTTAGTTGTCTCTAGTCGGGTTGGACTAGTATCGGAGATGGGTCATTTGGTTTGAGCGTCAGACTGCGTCTAAAGCCCTAGTTTGTCTCCTACGTGGTAGTTGAGACGAGTCTTTAAGTGTCTTGGTTTTGGGCACTCGATTAGGTGGCTTAGGTGCATGGATTTCTTGTTGTTGTTTGAACATCATGTGGTTTCTTGTTGTGGAAAATATGTTTATGCCTTGAGACTAACGATTTGTCTTGAAGTGAGAAAGCTCTAGGTGCATCTAATCGGTGGAGCGGTTCAGGGTTAATTGCTTGTTCGGCCTCGTGTATGGTCGGTTGAGAATCCGGAGTAGATTCTTGTTTTGGTGGAGCGATTTCGGAGGTAAATTGCCCGAGCCTGACCCAATTGGTGGTCGGATGGGAGTCCTTGGTTTGGATTTCGTTTTGGTGTTAGTTTGAACACCATGACATGGTATTAGTACTACTGTTGTGTGGCTAATTGTGCTGTTTAGAAATTGAAATATGTGCCTTTTCAATGTTCTATGTGATTGTAGTGGTTAACATGTGTTTAATGCTTGAGGTTGATTGTGAACTTGTTGGAATTGGAAGCCTTGAACCTAGAATTGACAACTCTTAAGTTAGGCATGTCTAGTTGCACAATCTTGGACCCAGTGTGTGGATAGAGCATTGCAAGGTTTTGAGTTTAATCATGGATTAGACTTTGTATGCGAGAATTGGTGTTTCTTGCAAATGTTGGAGTGAACTAAGTGAAATAGTTGATCATTGTAAAGGGTTTAGAGAACTTGTGAGTTCTTATGGAAAATCTATGTGTGATTTAGTGTACTTGGTCTCCATGTTGACGACTCATGTATTTCCCAAGGCTATGTTGGAATCGATTTGAATATATTGGTACTTGTTGCTTGAAGTGATGATAAACATGTTATTTATGGACTGGTTCAAGTTGAATTTGTTACTGTTTTGGACTGCTACATGCTGGTATGCTGTCTTTAGTACTGCTCATACTAATTTTACTACATTTTTTGGCTGTTTGCTGCTGATTTGCTGCAGATTTTGACACTTAGGTGCTGAATTTTCTGCATATTATTATGTATTTGAGCTATTTTGTTGAATTTTAGCCAAGAGTTGGGAAAACATGATATGTTTGAGCCATATGTGGACTTGTGTTGTCTTTGGAGACTTGTATGCCCTTAGGATCATTGTTTCATTCTTTCTTTTCTAGTTTTTTGGAAAAGTGTAAGGTATAGGTCTAATGAACCTTGGATTGACCATTTGTTTGGTATTTAGGTTATGTTTAGATACCTTTGGTTTGGGTTAATGGTTCATAAGTTGTTTGCTCATGTTGGGTGATTTTTTGGATATTGTTCATGGTGGAGTCTTGTGATGCAATGTATGAATTGATTTGGCTAACTTGAATTCTAGGTGAATTGCATGTTTAGTTTGGATTTCATGTTGCTTGATTACCATGATTGTGCCCATGTTGTTGTGTGAGCATGTTTGGTTTCTTGGTGTGAAACTTGTTTTCGAAATGACCTTTATTTTCAAAGGAGCGTTGTGAGTTAATTTCATGAGACCATAGTGGAGTTTGTTGGATTATGGTCCCATGAAATTCGATATCCACTATAGGATGTAACCGAGTTATGTAAGTTCATCAGTAATAATAGGCTGGAGCGTCTTGGCTAAATAAAAGGTTAAAATTGTTGGAGAATTTCTATTTGGGAAATTAGGATGTCGTTTGCCGGTTTTTGCCATCCGCCTTGTGTAGGCTCGTTGGAGGCAAACTTGTATAATTATATCCTAATTTGGAAAATAGAAATTATAGACAATTTTATTGATTTGAAATTGGGTTTTAAAATGGGTTAAAAGATTTGGAAAATATATTGTATTTTCTTTTGGGTAATAAAAATAATATCAGGTTTGTTATTATTACCCGTTGGTTATTAACCTGCCTAGCTGCCCGGTCGTACTGTTGCCTTCCTGAAAAAGGGCTGCCCGCTCTGACCTGTTGTACCGCCTGCCCGATTTTGGCTGACCGCGCTGCCCTTTTGTACCAGCCTTGCCCGGATTGCTTGATGAAGTGTATAGCTGTTATTTTGCTTATAACTTCATCCTCATCTCTCTCTCCAAAAAAGTAGATTAAGCCACTGTTACAGAAGAAAGAAAAAAAATGAAGGAAAGCAATGGTGAAAACAACGAAAACTTAGAGAGACAGAGGAGAAAACATGGAGGAGAAAGACAGCGTTTCTAGTGAGAGAAAGCTCGAGGGGAGAGAAAGCTTGTAGATCGAGGTTGGAGGGCTGAAGATTAAGGAGAAGAAGACGGTGGTGAACCTTGGAGCTCGGGATACTCGGTTCAAGGCAATGCGTCGTCCCAAACGAGGTCTTCTTCACGATTCCGGCTAGGGTTCGAGTCCCTAGGCTGTTCTTCGCCCGTATTCGCTCAGTGATGGCTTTCATCTTGTTCTTTCTCGTTTTCTTGCTTTGATTTCTGTTCGGTTTTTCGTTTTTTGTCATAAAACTCGATGCTCGGTCTGTGATTGTAACCCTAAATTACTGATAGTGGATTTGACTCCTCTGAAAACGGAGGCCCGTGGAGTAGGACCTCGCTGAGGTGCCGAACCACGTATATCGGTGTTCTTTGTCGTTTTCGTTGTTTCTGGTTTAATTTTTGCATTGTTTTCTTTTGTGGGTTTTTCGATACTTAGTGCTTGGACAAGATCCTGTTTTCGAGTTGAGTTCGGGTCTGATTTAGGGCCCGAATTCACAACAGATATTGAAAGTCATATCAATACGATGAAATTGAGAAATAAAACCAGCAACTCATATTCAAAGATTGGAGTTCAAAGCCAAAAGAAAGTAACGTATTTGCAAATTAAATGCCAAGAAGCTTGGTCTTCACATCAGACTGCTCTGATGATGATGTATGCCCGTGAGCTTTTCTTAATTACGTGGAGCTTTTGCCCTCATCTTCATGATTAAGAGTTCTAGTGATATATGCTGCATCATGGACCCTGGGTTCCCATGTCAACAGGACGGATGATTCCGATCCTGACCCATTAGAACTCACCCACTCATATTGGCATGGCCATCTTTAATGTCAATTGTCATCATAATTAGGCATTTTTTTACACGCTCAAAGGTTCCTCTCATTTAAAAATTTTTAACACAATGCCGCTTATGCACAATTACTATGGTCTTATATACGACATAACAAAACAGCCTCTTTTCCACTCGGAAGGGGTAAGGCTGCGTACATCCCCCCCCCCCCCCCCCCCCCCCCCCCCCCCCCCCCCCCCGACCTTGCTTTTGTGGGAGCCCGTGAGGCACTGGGAATGTTGTTGTTGTTGTTGTTGTTATATACGACATAACAAAAGGCTTGACCTATCTCATTCCACTCACATCAAATCTTAGCAATCCAGTAATTACTGCACATTTTCACCCTTCACTGAGATTGTGAGAATCCCAAGTTGGGTTACCATGTTGGAATCAATTTTCCTTTTTTAAGGGACAGGTAATTGGTACCCATTGAATGTTCACATGTAATGAAACAGGTAAGGATACAAGTTTGTATCCATCAAATTGGAGTATGAGTATTCATTTAAACTCGGAACAAGTAATGGTACAAGTTGCAAATATAGAATTAGTGGCATTATTGCCATCCCTATCTCAAACTCAATTAATAGCATTAACAGATTTTGGTACAATAACTGCTCTAAAAGTTAAGGGGGATCAACTTGAAATCACCTTTTTAATGTTTTATCTATGGGTATTATTATGCGCTTTTAATTGAATAAGGGACTTGTACTCACCATTAACAAAATTTTCTTAGACCAATAAGGGAATTTAACTCGTACCCTATATTAGGCCCTTTGGAAAATCTCAGCAACACAAAGCCAAAAATCAATCCAAATTATGCCATGTAAACATGATAATTGATTGATTCTAGGTTCTCGAAACATCAACATTGGCAGTATTGATCATAAAAATGCTTCCTCTATGAAATTTGTCTGCCTAATAGTTCAACCAAAAAATACCCAGAAGCGAACAAGATCATACTTAAATAAATCACACCTAAATAATTATTAAACTAAACAGAAAAGGACATCTCGTCTTGATCTTGAACAAAAGATCTTCGTCCTCCTTGTAAGTATCCAATTGCGTATCACTAATACTCTTTCCCACACGAGTGTTTGAATCAGTTGCGCTGGTAGTCATGAAAAAAGGCGATTCAGAAGTAAAGAATACACATGCCCCTGTTATACAATTTAATCTTGTCACACAAATATTCTGACAGCTAACAATGGGTCAAGTCACTTTTTTTGTTTCAAAGTCCCACAGTGCTGGGATCTTAATTACATACATGGTATGAATCACAAGTACAAAACGAACACACCCATATAAGTCTGAGCAGAAAAAGGACACAAAACTACTAACTAAAAAAAAGGAAAAAAAAAAAAAATCAACTTTTAACTTCAAAAGAAGATGTATCAATTTGGATCATATTAAACGAAATAACAAATACAAGTAGAGCTCCTTTAAGAAGGAGAAATTCAAATTTTATGGATAACAGTGTGGTAGAATAATTTATAATCAAGACAAATGGGACAAAGAATGAGTAGAGCTGGTAGAGGAGGAGGGCGGGGAAGGGGAGGCGGCAGCCACCAAGTGGAAGCAGGAGCGGCGGATGGGTTAGGAGACATGATGGGTGGAATGTAGGGGAGGGTGGGGGCAACTGCTGTGAAGAGCGCAGCCACAGTTGCGGTGGTAGGGGCGGCGCTGGATGTCAGAGTGGTGGGCGGAGATGCTGCCGTCAAACACGCACTGAAATAGCCCATCTGCAACCCCCGTTGCCATGTCCCCGCCAAACCGAAACCCTTGTGATGGACTGCTCAGCTAAGCTGATGGGGTGCTTGTATTTGATATTTTTGAAGAAAGAGGGTGGTGGTATCTTAGAGGGAAGAAAGGGGGGTCTACATAAAAAGTGGAATGAATGAATTGAACTGTCAAAGGCTAAGAAATACGCATGCAACACGGCTTTGCAACACTTTCACCATCATTTATTTGTCCGCCGAGATTCTTAAACACACATAAGCAATTGTGACTTTAGAACCCTAGATCTCTGCAGCATTTGTTCAACGTCTTTAATTTATATTATTAATATATATATATATATATATATATGGAAGTTTTATCCTTAATGTCCATTTTGAACCATAAAACTTTTAGGATTGGTCCATCTTAGACATTTACTTAAATTCCTTATACCAATTTAAAATTTATTTTATATACTTGTTGGAATAATTAATGTGTTTGAGTTAACCTACATACATAATAAATCTTTGCTAACTTTGACGTACACAAAATATGTATTAAAAGGTTCAATATTTACCAATCCTCCTCCTGGAAGAATTATAGGGTCTCGAAATCATTAAAAAGGTTTTCCTAACGGGTAAGTGAGATTGATGGCCTTAAGGTAGGTGAATACGAATACGCAATTGGTTCAGACACCATGCGACATAATGGGCCGATCCTCATTTACCAATTGAAAAACCATTGGAGTTGGAAGGTCCAACAGCATCTAAATGGGCCCAAATCATCAACCAACTGAATATTCCTCACCGGGGCTTAGAGAGATAACCCTCGCCACCGCCTTCGCACGGCTACTTTGCTTCGTGGAAACGGCGCAATCGCCCAGGAAACGCAAACCCATTACGAGCTTTCAGTTTCCTTACGAAGTGGGTATTGAATCGATGGGTGGAGGAAAGAGAAAATCATTCAACAGATCGAAGCCCCGAAGAGCCAAGCCTCCCGCCTCTACTCGATCCCTCTTCGTGGAAGGCGGCATCCTGGCTGATTTCGATTCTCCACGAGGTCTCATCAATTTCTCTCTTCGTATTGGATTCTGGGTTTGCTTTCTTTTATATTTTCGCCCTGGATGTTAATACTGAGATGCAGGAATGGGCTCTATTTCGAATTTAAAGTCTGGCTCCAGATCTGCACATTCTGGTAATGGGTCGACTTCAAAGGGGAAATTGAAGAAATCCAACCCAAACGTGTTTTCATATGATTACCCTGCTATTGATTTCCGGGTATGCTCGTGTTTTCGTCATTTCATTCATCGTGTGATACATTTTTTTTTTTTTTTTTTAATGAGAAATGGAACTGAGTGTTTATCTAGCTGTTAAGTTTTCTCAAATTTGATGGGTGAAATTGTGTTTTTTCTTCTTCCTTTTGTATCGACCAGTCAGTTCCAATTATGGGGTTGATCATTGTTGATTAATTTGGTATGCAAGACATCAAGATATCATTCTTATCTAAGCTACTTCATTTTGTTACGATAGAAATCTGTGGTTGTCTTATTTCTTTTTCCTTCTTTTTGGTGCCTCTCTCTTCAACAACCTACACGCTTTAGGTGGCTTGACGTTTGGTACATTTTCAGGCTGAAGATAGGCTTGTCTAGCTTATTTCAATTGGCATATGTGGTGTTTTGACATGTGAACTGAGAGATTTCTTGTGTTTTAGGAAGTTTTGCAATCAGAGTCTGATTATGCCCGTGAACATACCACTGATGTTTCTACTGGATCACGCCAACTTGTCTTGTTGTACTCCAAGGATAATAAAATTGTAGCTCATGAGGACCAAACACCAGATGCTTCTAAGGTAGAATATACTTACGAGTATAGCTCAGGTTTTGTGTTGGGGGAAAGCTCTCACAGCGGACTGGGGTGGTCTGACGAACCTGAGGGAACCACTAGTGTCAGGGAGCCGTCAACGAGTAACAAGGTGGAAGAAGAAAAAGACCGGTTGCACATAGGGTTGGGTTTCTCTGATCTGCAGAGGGCAAAGCCTGTAGGCATGGCATCCTCATCTATTACTACGGAAGAGAAACATGAGGTAGTTGATGCTTCCTTATCTAATGAGGATGATACGGCTGCTGATGACGACTCTATGGATGAAGATGATTCTGAAATGGTGCAAGAATTTCGAGATGATACTGCATCCCCTGAGAAAAATTCTGCATTCTTGTCTATTGGAGGCATGAGAATTTACACACGTGACATGTCTGATGTTGAAACTGATGAGGAGGATGGAGATGAAGAGTCATTCGATGAGGGAGACTTCTCAGAGTCATCTGAGAGTGGTGACTCTGAATGCACCTCGGATGCTGATTCTGATATCGATGAAGAGCTTGTAGAAGATTACTTAAAAGGAATTGGCGGTGATGAGGAGCTTTTGGATGCCAAGTGGTTGGCACAACAAGATATTGATGTCCCTAAGGTGGGAGACGATAACGATGGTGATTCTGGTGGCGGATATCGTGAGACTTTGCGGAAGTTAAGTGGTGTTGCTATCCAGGAAGCATCCAGAGAGTCTGGTATGCAAAAAAAGCAATCAAAAAAGAAGCATTCAGGGTATCCTAATGCAGGATCTGCTAACATTTCTTGGTCATCAACTTTGGACGATCTAATGCTTGTTAAGGATCCAAGAAGTCTTTCTGCGAAAAAGAAGCATGTTTCTCAGTTTCCCCAATCATGGCCGTCTGGGAGTCGCAAGAATAAACATTTCAAGTATCCAGGTATAAGTCAAGCAGTCTAATTTTTATCGCTCCTGTGAGCATCCCTCCAACTCATTGTCTCCTTTTCTTTTGAGAAAGCCTGTCAGTATAGCATTTCTTTGTATATGTCTGAGATTGCAGTTATTATCATTTTAATTAACATGATGCAGATTCGTAAGGCTGTAATGATGCTTGCCAATTGATTTACTTTTGTTCTTTCATCTGAAAGTATTTATTTTAACAGGGGAAAAAAAGAAACATCGCAAGGAGACCATTGCTTTAAAGCGCCGGGACAGGATGCTGTGTCGTGGTGTCGATCTTGAGCAAATAAATATGGTAATAAACCGTTCTAATGATTAATTATTAGGTGAATAATGCACCTTTTGTACGTGTATTTCTCGATGTGCATTTGATCAACTTATAATTGTTTTTTCGTTTATCAGCATCAGCTATTACTTTAGTATCTTTTGAACTTCTTGAATTGTGCTCGGTGCCAATTCAACTTCTGAACTTCCCACATGATGCTTCTAAATTGTTCAACATTTTCATGAGTGTTTCTATACCTTATTAGTTATGTTCCCTAGTATGCAACTCTATAATACGACTAGTGATTGAAAAGAAAGCGCAAATGACGGTTGGTAATTGACATTAGATGGATCTAAATGGCCAGTAGCACCAAGTACCAATGATTTTCATAAAAGAAAGACCTTGAATTGCAAATAGCTGTAGATGCGTGCAACTTGAATCAGAGCATTTATTTAGTACATCGTAAGGCTACAGAGCTGTAGTCTTTTCTTCTGTTGAGAAAGATCACATCTTTTGAAATTTGAGTCTCACCACATTTTCACCCAGTTCTTTCTATTTTTCGTATTAGATATCATGTCCTAACACATTAACTGAGTTGTTATGTGTTATTAGCATAAGCTTTCACAGCCTCAGGGATTTCATCTTAACTGCTAACGATTTTGGCTTGTAGAAACTGAGACAATTGGTCCTGAGTAATGTTGATGTGTTTGCATTCCAGCCCATGCATTCTCGTGATTGTTCCCAGGTATGTGCAACTGTACAAGTCAGGTTTGCCTTACTGTTTTCAAGTCGGAGATTCTGACGCAGATGCAATCTACTCCTGGATTCTTGTAGGTGCAAAGATTGGCTTCAATTTATCGTTTGAAGAGCGGATGCCAAGGTTCTGGAAAGAAAAGGCAAGCATCCTTTTTTGAATAATTTTTTGGCTTGAAGAGAAGCCAATTATGTGCTTTTATTTATATCTTAGGTGCGACCGTGCAAGATGCAACCTTTACAACCTAGTCTTTATATTCATTTTCTGTTGAAATTTCATAAGCCAAGTTATCAAGAATGCCTTTTGATTGAAGTTTGATACCTTGTTGGACTGTTAGTAAGCTGCTTATTCACTTTCCGCTAATGGATCTGACGTCTGCTAGTGTCACAAAATGAGCTGGTTTACTTATACTGGCTACCTAACATTTGGCGTCTAGATGGATACATGTTTTTCCGCTGAATGTTCCCAGTCATACATGTGAATATGGAATATCTCTCTGGTACTTGATTTAGGCAGTAGATGCCTGGTAGACTATTGGAAAGAGGGAGGATATTGATAATAATGGTCACATGCCAGAGATGTTCCAGTTTTTGAAAGCACATGCTGTTGCAGAGCACTTGCTTTGTAATGCAATCAGTTTAAGAGTGGAAAATCACCTGAAAAAGGCATTGGCCTGCTGTTTCGGATTCACATGAATGAAAGATTCCATATACATAAGTTCTTTTTTGAACATGTTTGCATATTTCTGACTAATTTTGTCATGGTTCTTCATAATGAAGTTTCTGCTCATATTAACCAGATTCGTCACAGTAACAAGAACACAGCACACATGCATGCCATCTGCAAGTGATGAAGTCCGTTTGGAGAAGGTACTTAAAAGTTTGAACTTCGTCATTCTTGTTGACTTCTGCTCTCCCTTTTCTGATCACTATGGCCCTGGTTTTTGTTTCTTTTAAAACTTTTGCCATTAAGTGTTTTTTTTAACCATGGCTTGAGTTCTGGAAAGTTTAATTGCTGGTTGTTCTTGAAAAACTCAGTTGATTGGACCTAGCAAGGATGAGGCTGATTTCCCGGTGGTTGATACCCCAAAGACCTCTGGCAGTCGGTCTGCGTATAGCAAGTTATCGAAGAAGTCAGCGAATCGCAATGGAAGCAGCGAAAAGAGGGGAGAAAAGAAGGGTGCAGCATACGCCAGTCAACCTGTGTCATTTGTGTCGAGTGGTGCAATGCAATCTGAGAGTACCCAAGTTACACTTGCTGAATCCAGTATTGACAACTCCAAACAAAAGGGCGCAGAAATAGCAAGCTCATCATCCATAGTTGGTGCATTTGAGGTGCACACAAAGGGTTTTGGATCCAAGATGATGGCTAGGATGGGATATGTGGAAGGCAAAGGATTGGGGAAGGATGGAAAGGGCATGTCAAAGCCCATTGAAGTGACGCAACGGCCTAAGTCACTGGGTCTGGGCATGTCATTTTCAGAGGAGAGCAGCAGTGTAGCCAAAGGAGGGGAGAAGGAACCTGAACCTCGCAGAATAGGAGGATTCGAGAAGCACACCAAAGGGTTTGGGTCGAAAATGATGGCAAAGATGGGTTTCGTAGAGGGAATGGGGTTGGGCAGAGATTCTCAAGGCATAGTCACCCCATTGGTTGCTGTGAGGCGTCCCAAATCAATGGGGTTAGGCGCTGGAGGCAAACGCTCTTGAGAATTTTATTGAAATTTCATAAGGTGATGCTAACTTCTGTGGACTGGAAGGGTATCTTAGGACCCTTTTGGTCAGGCATCTGTAACCTGAATCACCCCTTTATTTTCTTATTTCTGGATGGAGGATGCCAAATGTAGTCTGAATCATACTGCTCAATCAATTATACTGTATCATGAACTTCTATTATTCTAATGTATTGCTTTTAGTATCACTATATACTTGGTGTTCAAAAAAAAATAAATTTATTGGTGTATTAGTATATATCACAATATTGTGTCTTTAATGCGTAATTTCGAGTATACTTGCGAATTGGACCTTTTAATTTTATAGAGTTGAGGAGTACGTTATTTCCTACGGCGACAAGAAGATCACTCTATCATAGATAGAATTAAGTGACCAGAATTAGCAATCCAGTGTGATGCTGAAAAAACTACTATACCTTTTAGCCTCCTTGATAGTATGTTGGATAGATATTGTTGTCTTTGTTAGAAACATGAGAATATTCCGTCATTAGTACCTTATGAATATTTTGCAAATACTCAGTGTTCAAAACAATGGGATATTGAAACAATAATTGGTTTATAATAAATATTTTTATTCTTAACCATTCTATTATTTTTTGATTTATTGTCCTACCTTATTATTTTTATATTAATGGGAAAATATATATGGAAAAGAAAAGTATCATATATTGAAACTATAATGATAATATAAAATAATAACTTGAGACATTAAAGTTGATTTTCTTTGGTTCAAAGGCCGAGATTGACGTAATAGTAATAGCAAACAATGAAGAGAGAAACCAGGCAAACCAACTGCTGTTTGAAGATCCGCCGCTTTCATACTACCAGCTCAGAATCTTCTACACTTGCAAAATTTAGGAGAGGTTCTTTAGACCTGATATCTTCCGAGCACATCAAAGTGTCTAAGTTCAGATCTTGTTACCAGACTCCAAAACGATGGCGCCGGATTTAGGTTCATCACCCAATCCGCCGCCATTTCTGGTCGTATTCCCGTCTCTCAGGCCTCCAAACACGGGCCGGCTCTTCCACCAAACCCTAGTCCTCGCCCTCACTTTCTTCGCCTACGCTTCTCTTCACGCTTCTCGCAAACCCCCCAGCATTGTCAAGTCAGTGCTCGGCCCCGAAATCTCAAGAAACAACACCAACCCACGTCAGGATCTAGCGGCTTCTCAATTGGGTTGGCCCCCTTTCAACGGCAGTGACGGCCCCCACCGTCTAGGTGAGCTCGATCTCGCTTTCCTTTCCTCCTATGCAATTGGGATGTTCTTCTCCGGTCACTTAGCCGATACCACTGATCTTAGGGGTTTTTTGTCATGTGGGATGCTGTTTAGTGGGGTGTTCACTGTTGCGTTTGGATGTGGGTACTGGTTCAATGTTCATAGATTTTTGTATTTCTTCATCGTTCAGATGTTGTCTGGTGTGTCGCAGTCCACTGGATGGCCTTGTGTTGTGGCTGTGGTGGGGAATTGGTTTGAGAAGGACAAGAGAGGGTTAATCATGGGTATTTGGACCTCTCATACATCGGTTGGGAATATCTTGGGTTCGATTATTGCGTCTTCAATGCTAAAATTTGGGTGGGGTTGGTCCTTCTTCTGGCCCGGTCTGTTAGTGATCTTGATTGGGATTGCTGTTCATGCGTTCCTAGCTGTAAGCCCTGAAGTTGTGGGGCTGTCAGCTGGGATTGAGATTGAATTGAGCATGAGTCCAGAAGTGCTTTCTGCTGATGGAGAAGCTGAGAAATTGAGACTCCTCCAATCCAATGGTTCCGATTCCTGGGAGGATTCCAGGCTTCTTCAATCTAGGACTATGAAATCTTTGGAGGATTCTGAGCTACCACAGGATGGACATTCAGACGGTGTCCTTTCCTTCCACAACAAGGATCCTTCTGATGCGATTGGTTTTATGGAAGCATGGAAGTTGCCTGGTGTGGCATCTTTCGCAATCTGTCTCTTTTTCTCTAAGCTTGTGGCTTACACGTTTCTTTACTGGTTACCATTCTATATCAGGCATACAGGTATGCATCTCACAGGTGTATGAAATTTATGGATAGTAGTAAGTGAAAATGGTAGGTAATGATATAAATTTTGGTTTTGCCATTGAAGCTGTTGCTGGTGTGCACTTGTCTCATGAAACTGCTGGGATGCTGTCAACGATATTTGACATTGGTGGTGTCATTGGTGGGGTTTTGGCCGGGTTCTTTTCTGACAAGATTGAGGCTCGAGCAGTCACGGCTGCATCATTTTTGTTGTTGTCAGTGCCAGCACTTGTTATGTACCGCATGTACGGGAGCATTTCTATGTCCATCAACATTGCTTTAATGTTCCTTTCCGGATTGCTGGTAAATGGACCTTATGCTCTTATAACAACAGCTGTGGCTGCTGACCTTGGTACACAGGATGCAACTAGGGGGAATTCACGTGCGTTGGCCACTGTGACTGCAATTATAGATGGTACAGGTTCTGTTGGGGCTGCCATTGGCCCGGTTCTGGTGGGTTACATATCAACTAGTGGGTGGAACCGGGTTTTTGCAATGCTTACCGCATCAATTTTTGCAGCAGCATTGTCCTTGATTCCGGCTTTAAAATCGGAAATAAAAGAGAGGAGCACTCACAGAACAGGTTCCAGCTGACTGGATCAGCCTAAGCTAGGGACATCTTCATGTCTGTGCAACTCTGTTGTATCTCTTATGTAGTATGATACTGTCACCCGGGCAGCCAGTAGATGACAGTCCACTAGTCTAGTTGGACACCACGAGCATTTTGGGCGTCACACATGGATTGCAGGTACTTTTTAAGCCACCCTCCTTCATCTAGGTTGTGTCTTTCTATAGGGCATTTTTTGACCCACGTCATGTATGCATTGTTCTTATACAGCATATACGACACCAAATGGAATTTCTCAGGACCCTATACATTTCCGGGCTTTCCAGGTTGTAGTCATTCATTTTGCGCGATACGGAGAGTTCTTCGTTGTTATTTTTGGAAGTAGTGAGTGAACCAATTCATTCATCTCACCTCTGTTTCGTTTTTCTTCTTGTATTATGACAAAAAAAAGTCGTACGCTTAAATTGACAATTACTCTCTATAGCTCATTCATTCTGGAAATCAATGGATTTTTCAACATTTCTATATCCTTGTCAATCACACAGCTGCCTATGAAAGGTATTGCGCTACACAAGGGACTTAGATTGTTGAGGACTTTATATATTAGTCTAGTAAGAAATACCCATATCAACGTTGTAACAAAGAAAGAATCAACATATATAAGTATAGTGAGGTTTTTCACCTGATGTCAATTAATTCTTTTAGAATGTAACTTCACTAGGTGTTCACTTAATGAATGAAAAGCCCAATCCATAAGCCAACCTCAAATGTAGGCGGAGTACCTTGGTTGTAACTCTGACGTTCAAGGCAAAGGATACACTCACATCAGCAGGACATGGGTTTTCTTAATTTTATTTTTACTTTTCAAGTGTTCTAAAATAATAAAGAACTGAAGAATGCTTGCAAACTTGAAAAAGTACCCTATTGTTTTCATGTAGATCCATTGATATGGAGAATTAAATTCAAACTTTAGAGAAAGGAAAGGGAGGGACACCTTGCCCCACCATTTATCTGACATGTATTAGTACTTGGTATGAGAAAAGGGTGAATAAACCTTGGGGTCCCTCTTGAAAGCTTGTGTATTCGGTGCCTGGTGAGCATGCTTGGTACTCGGACCCAAATGGGTGAGTAGTACCTTGACTTAATTGAATGAGCAAGGTTAAGGACTTTGGGGCGAGGAGATGGTCTTAAATAAGCACATAGTTTAACCTCCAGATTAAAGGAAATGTTAAGTAGGCGGGTGAGTAGTCAGGGGTGAATGAAGCAGATAGCTGCACTGTTGGGTTCTCTCGCTCATTCCTTCTCACCCACCACTACTCGTCAAGACTACACCAACTCAGATATCGACCTACTAATATTTATATTCACATCTATAATTACAAAGACAAAATTGAAAAACAAGAGAGTTCTTCATCTTCTAATATTAAAGAAGAAAATTGTAACCCGTATTTTCTTATAAAATTTGGAAATCACTTCTCTTGACCTGTGGAACAATGGTATAGGAACAAATGGTAAAAGAAAAAAATCATATACAGGTAAACAGCACACAAACACTAGAAAGAAACTAATAAGCCCTCAATCATCTAGAATTCTGGCTCATTTTTATAAGTTCCTTTTTTTCGATAATTATTTTAATAAGTTCCAATGCCGTAATATACACAAGGCAAAAGCAATACAAGAATGGTTCAGGCCCCCAACAGAAGCTTGAGATTCTGAAGTCCCTCTGCAGATATGCTCCTTCTAACCCTTGCTCTCTGCACCATGAGACGCGATGGCGCCTCCAAATGAAAACACACCATCACAACGGTCGAATTGTCTAGTGCTCCTCTCTTCATTGCTTCCTCCACAATTTCCTTGCAGCACAACTTCACATCGTTGTGCATTTGCAGTCTCCTTCGCGCAAAATCCACAGCGTTCTGGTTACTGAAGACATCCCACAGCCCATCACTTGCAATTATCAGAAACTCGTCTTCTTTTGTGAGTGTCACCAGTTTCAGTTCAGGCTCAGCACTTAAGGGTCCGCACTTTTTGCCAAACTGTTTCATCCCTTCAAGGTGCCAATCCCCTAATGCCCTTGTTAGACTTAACTGCCCATTTAAGTATCCATCCTCAATGTACCCACCTAACGATTCAACCCTTGTCCTCTCATTATTGCAGCAGGGCCTGTGATCGCTCGACATTTCTAGTGCGACTCCCCGCCGTGAGAGAACTGCCCTGCAATCTCCTGCGTTTGCTACTAGCAAAGATCTGACCAAAATAAACTCACATTTTCAGCAGACAAATAGAAAAATCAGGGTCAGGGTCTTCCCTCTCTCAGCCTTTTGCTCATGTCTTGCACAAAATTCTTTGTCAGACACAAGTTCTCACAGAGGAGGCATCAAGAGAATTCAAATTACACGCATACTACAACACTCCGAAGCATAAATTTTGGAAAGCAAAGAAGATCCGGCTACAAATCACCTTGTCAGAGTTTGCAAGGCCTATAATCTTGCAAGTTTACAGCCACTCAATCAGAACATGAATGTTTTGCTTGTAGAGAACTTGATGTTCTTCATAGACAAGCAGGAAGGGTAAAAAAAGAGAACAAGGGGGTGGGGGGGGGGGGGGGGGCGCGAACTAAAAGACATACAAGCTGGGAAAAGGGAAGCAATTTACCTGCCAAAGATCATGGCAGTGAGTGCAGTTGTCCCAGAGGACAGGTTGGGCTCGATGGAGCATGACTTGGCAAATGCAGCATCGGTCTCCACAAAGGATCTCGCGACCACTTTCTCCAGTTCCAAAGGGAAATCAGTGTCCTCGACAATGACTCTTGGCAAATGGTCACGGACGAAATGTGCAGCCGATTTTCCCCCATGCCCATCAAATACCTGTTCACCAAAATCATTTCCGTTCTCACAACTGCCTACAACGATCAAACTCCATCAAAAGTTTACATTCACACAATGATTCATGATTCTACAGCCATAAATTTGCCTATTTGCTTACTCAAATCCACAAGAACCTTACAGTAAGCTTTATTAGATGATTAGACGATTCCAAGCAGTAAAGACTAGTGGTTTCCAAGCATAGCAAGCAACTAGTGGCATTGTCAAGCTGTATACTTTTATGGGAAATTCTAAGGTTGATAGAAAAATCAGATCGAAAACTACATTACTCTTTAGCTTATGACTTACTGATCTTGTGTACTGTTGGCCATACAAAAACTTAGTCTATACTATTACCTATTAGGTAATAGATAGGAAGGCTAAATTTGCCACTAATGCTTTCTCGAATTATGAATTCTCTACGGCATAATCAACAATGTAAAACACGAAGCATTCATCGGATGAAGACTGGTGGTAGGCTTTAAGGACTTACTCCATAGAAAGACACAGCATCCCCAACCACTTCATGGCCAAACTTTTTAGCCATGTCTGCTATCGAAATGTGAGTATCCTCCATATTAGAACGTCCCCCGATATCAGACCATTCTCCTGATCGCAAGTTTGGAAGAAACTCAGTTAACTTGCTCTGCCTTTCTTCTAGAACCATTGTTGTGTCTTCGCCAATGCTTTCCAGCTGAAAACAGCAACAACGTAGAGATGATGTCAACACCACCATTACCTCCACAATTATGATTGCCTCACATGTACGTTTAATGTTGCCTGTTCAATGCATCTACTGACACACTTTATCATTCTTTATACCCATTTGAACGTAAGTCAGGGGTCCATTATATTATGATCTGTTTGTACAATATCACTTCCTGGGTCCTCAAACAAACTTAAGCTTTCGGGTCAAGTAATATATTGGTCATATATTAGCTCAAAGTATGTGCGTAGCTTTGCTATGTGCAAGCTAAAGTCCAAAGAGCTTTCATATAAAGAGTACGGCCTTCACTTGATAGCTCAAAGGTTCGACTTTCAAGTAAAGTGACCTGGACAGATATCTATCATAAATGAAATTTGAAAGAGTGAAATCCGTTATATAGGAAACCAAGTAGCAAAGGTGAGTAAATTTATTAGATTTTACCAACTTTTTTTTATGTTTGTTATATTCATTGCTTGTTTTTAGTTATTTTTCTTTTCCTTTGGTCTTCTCATATATAAGACCTTCTCTTTCTGTTTTCCCTGCAACTTTTGCCATGTAATAAAATCAAGATAAATGCCTAGGGCTTCTGGGCGATTTCTCCTCTCTTCTCCATTGGTGGGTTCATAATAAATCTTGCTTTCTAATCACCATGACCATTGATATCGAGATCTAATAAAATTGAGCAAACCTATTTAGTAAATACAGCAACATGAATCCATCGTATAAAAAAAAAAAAAAAAAAAAAAAATTTGAAATTCAATGGAGCTCAGAGCAGCGACCACCAAACTGGAGATGACAAAAACTCAATCCCATGCCAAGTGTTCAACCCAGAAATATATATTTTTTTTCCCTAAGAAAAAAAAAGGAGAGAGAGCAATGATTCAAGACAAAAAGGGTTATTCTGAATGTGCAATGTCGGTTAGCAGAAAGTATCCCAACAAGTGTCCTACCTAACAACCAATGCATCTAATAACAAATGGAAAAACGTACCAGCAATAAATCTAACCAAATGCCCACTAAAACAAAAAGATGAAAGAAAAAGATTCATACTCCAATTCTGCAAAGATTTAATGGTTAAGCAGAATATTCTCGTAAATGTGGGTCATGCGCAAAATTAAGGAATTTGGATACATGTATCCTTTTATTTAAAAAAAAAAAAGAAAGAAAGAAAAAGAAAGAGAAGAAATTGGAAACAAACAGGAAAGGAAGGGGCGGCGGAGGGATTGTGCAAGTGGGAATGCAAATTGAAAGGCGAAGGCTTTTGCATTTCATCAGCAGCTTGCTGCTCTGCGTCCTGCACACACATGATTTGATGGTGATGATGGGGAACTGCAACTTGCTGGCGGCTGCTGCTGCTGCTGCTGCTGCTGCTGCTCTGGAGGAAGAGATAGAAAGAAAGGTGATTGTGGGGGTCGAGATGAAAGTGCGGGGAATTTAGAGGAAATTAAAATATAAGGACACCGTAGAAGATTCTCTGAGCATCTATTTGGGAAGATCTTTTTCTGAGGCTGTGGAAATAACACACACCCACACAGTATTTTCTGTTGGGTATTAATTAAACAAAGACGGTGTGAACGGGGATATGTTTCTTTATTAAAATAGTGGCTTGAAATCCATTTCCGCAACGTTGCAATTTCTTTTTCTATGAATATATTTTTGTTTGTCGGTCACGCTTTCTAGAGATATTCCTTACCCGAGAGGTGTTTTACTTATTATGCTCCTTTTTTATTTCTCGTCAAATTCATAACATAAATTTAAGATCTTTTTAATTTTTTTTTTTTCTTTTATGAATACTCTACTATATATTTAATTATTGTCTAAAATGTAACTAACATTTTTAAATATGAAACATCACTAAAATAGGGCAAATATTTTGCTTTATATTTAAGTAAGATGACATATGTAAAATACGTTAACTTTATAATTATAAAAAGATTAAATCCTAACTCAAAATAAAAGATCAAGTCAAACCCTACACAACTATAAAATTAGAGTTCCTTTACCTTGACAAGTATCCAACCAATTATTAAGCTTTTTCATGTTTAACTCATGTTTTTTTTTTTTAAATATTATTTAAGGTATATACAATTATTATAGTCTATACTATGTTAATTTATTCCTGTGATAAAATAAAAATTAGTATAATGATGTAATTTTTAACACTTCCGTCCAATTCAACACACATGATCTGGTATAAGCCGACATGTTGAGAACCTACCTAGGAATGGGCTATTAGAAATTTTATCTCCAAACATGACATAAATTGCATTCTTAGCCCAAACGGATGTAATATAAATTATATAATAATTAATTTAATATAGTAAAAATATAAAGAATAAGTTTAGGCATTAAAAAGAAAGTAAATGAATCAAGTAACCTTTTTAATTTATGAAAATGAAAGGTAGAAATTAGGACCAAGTGATTTTTTTAAAAATTAAAAAAATGGAGGGAGAAGACAAAGGTGGACAAAGTTAGCCCCAGGGTGAGTCAAGGAGCAGGTGAGTTGCGAAGTTAATCTCTTTATCTTTTTGTACTTGTATTGGGGAAGATAATATGACAAAATTCTATATTATTTGCTTACTTATTCCACCAATATTAAAAGTTGGCTGAAAATATCATCAGCCCTTTTCCAAACAAGTGGAGCATATCAGCCCTTTTTCTAAAAGGGAAAGGCTGCGTACATCTACCCCCTGACCCTGCTTATGCGGGAGCCTTTGGAGGTACTAAGTTTGTTGTTGTTGTTGTTGTTGACCGAACTTGAATTACTCACATTGAATCCCCCTGACACATACTTTTGAGTAATTCTTTCTCCCTCCTTTTTTTCGTCATCAGAAATATTAGAGTGACCTTATACACACAAATCCCTTTAAAAATTCCATATATGTAGTAGGGTAAGTAATGCTCAAAGACCAAATAGGAGACTTCAAAGATTTCTGCACTTAATGATAAAATTCAAACTATGTCTCGTACTTATTTAAACCAGCTCTTCCAACCTCTAATATAGCCACCAAATACTTACACCCCTAGGGCAACCCCAACTCCTCACTTTAATCAACCATCCAACCAAACCTGTAGGGAAAAGTGAGTCCTATGCAATCATCGACAGAATTCAAATGGCGAGTTATATAAAGAAGGCATCTTTGACCGCCACATTGTAAAAAGATTGGCTAGAATACTAGCAGGCTCTCATCTTTCTATGTGGACCATGATGCGAATGACTTGTAGTCCTACATTTGCAGAGTGAATTTGAAGCTTGCCTCATTTTTTTGTTCGAAAATATAACTATGGCTGCATAATTGTTCTTCATTTTATTCTACAAATGATGCATTAGTCAAACATTCATGGAAATGAGTGCTAATGCTTTCCTTATCTTCTTAGAAGAAACAAACACCACCTACAGAAATTAGAGAGCAGCATGTCACGGGATGACACTTTCACCAGTGTCACGGCCTCCCAATGCCCTTAACTTCACCCCTAAGGTCCCTGTGTCCCGAGCCTCGTTCCACAGGTTCCTTCATCTCTGTTGGCAGCTCCACACATTGCTTCACTGCCTTTTGTGCCACAGAACGGTTGTCCCGCAGCGTCGCCCTGTTTGGAGCGCTTTCGCACCCCGAGTGTTTTGGTTGTTTATTTATAATGGGTAAAGGTCCGGGCACCCGTGCTTCCTCCACTCGAGCCTCGCTCTTGCTGGTCACGGTCTGTGCTCCCCCACAGCTTGTCCCAAACCCCTGCATTCTGATTTTTAGGTCTGTTTTTAACAGCCCCTGTGCTGAAAAGTGAGGCGCACCCTTGCACCTCCCATGCCCACCCCCGGGCAAGCCTTGTGCACCCAATTGTAAGTCAAGTGCACTCCAATGCAACCCATGCCATGTCAAGCACAAGTCACGCCAAGCCGTGCGCAACCCATGCGCACTCATGTCCAAGTCAAGAGCCCTCGTGTACAACCCATGCGCACTCAAGCCCAGGTCGTGAGCCTTTGTGCACAGCCCCAGCGCACTCCAGCCCACATCGTGCACACACCCGAAAAGGTCGTGCCCACTCAAGTCCCTTTTAGGCACGTCAAGGCCCAAGTCTTGCACATCCGATCTTGAGTCTCGACAATGCCCTCTCTCTCTCTTTCAAACCGTGACTCTCTCTCTCTATGTGTATGTGTTGTTCTATTTCTTTTCCTTCCAATTATATTATTCCGCTGCGTAACTTAACACTCTCACATTTTCGGGGTTAGCCTGACTTAGCGAGGTACTTTTGGAGTGAAGCTAAGTGGCATCACGGGTCTTAACGAGGGACCTTAGGGGTGAAGTTAAGGGCATTGGGAGGCCATGACACTGGTGAAAGTGTCATCCCGTGACAAGCAGCTCCCATGAATGACTCCCTCAATCAGACAGCAAAAGCTTTAACATACACAGGCACTTTTTTTGTATGCAAGTGCGACAAATTTATACCCAGAACCTCTTATCCTAAGGCTTCAATCTTGGTAATTTTACCATTATGCTACACCCTCTCATTTGCATATACAGGAGCATTGCACATGTAAATGCATGCATGCTAGGTGCGGCTGAATCAGAAATAAAGAATCATTTGGGCAAATTGGAACTGAATCAGAAAACAAACAAAACCAAATGCTTCAAAACTAAATTGCCATCAGGAGACACAAGGATAACAAGAAAACTGATCGTGAAATAGTACAAAAGTATCAAAATTGTTCTGCTCCTTTCATATCGCTCCTAAAGATGTTTGTAGTGCCTACGTAAATTTCATGAGACAGAACCTCACATTCCGGTGAACGCCTTCTTACCCCCAGCAGCAGATCCAGCAGGGATCACTTTCAACACATTGAATCTCACCGTCTTTGACAATGGCCTATGCAAAAGAAACAATGCAACAAACAGAAACATCCACTCAATCTACTTAGCTACATAAAAAGGGAGAAAGCTTTCAAGTTTCGATTTTAACCTGCATTGCCCAATGATAACATGATCTCCTTCCTTCACACGGAAGCACGGGGATATATGAGCAGGAATGTTTGAGTGTCTCTTCTCATATCTGAATGAAAACAAGCAATGAATAATACTTTAGGCAATGCACTTCTGAGATAAAACCATTAACAGAAGAAGTGAAGCAGCGCATGGTCATGCCTTTGGTATTTCTTGACATAGTGGAGGTAGTTCCGCCGGACAATGATGGTTCTTTGCATCTTGGCGCTGTGGCAAGTGCCTGCTAGAATACGCCCTCTGATCGAAACAGTCCCAGTAAAGGGGCATTTCTTGTCAATGTAGGTTCCTGTTGCCAAACAATTAGCACCCAAATAAGTAAATCACTAGACAAATAGCACAGTATTGACAAAAGTAAACACACATAAGCGAGCCCACACCTAAAGAACTATCCTCACACTTAATGCAACAAAAGGGAACTTTAATCTAGAAATAATGACAAGGGTCAGGCCGGAAACAAATATCAAGATAGCACTGCTAAATGTTGCGAAGCAGTATTATAATTACACACCGGATGTGCCAACTTCAACAAATAGATTAACTACTTCAACTTTTCGAAGCGCTCAAATCTCATTCAATTAAGCATATTAGTCGACTTCATGGATTCTCAACAAAATTTCATCTGATAGAGACATTACATCAAAGCCATTATAATTGGAAAAGCGTAGTTCCCTTCAAGAAGGCCTCGTGAATCCCCCACCCCCACAACACTCATGACGCACAATATCATTGATGAAACCCAGCTAGTAAAACACTTATGTCCTACCACTCAAACCTATTCCATCCCTATTCACTAATTCTTTTTAAGGGCAATTACATTGTGGGTTTCAAACTCAGGTCAGCGCTGGGATGTGAAGCTTTATGCCAACCACTTACTGCTCCCAAGAAGATATCCCATTCAGCAAAATAGTTTAATCTACTAACAATATAAAAAAAATCATCTCACTTTCTTGTATTTTTGTTTTAAAGATGCGTTGGATAAGACAAACACTCAAACTTACAACTTGCTATAAAAGCAGCACAAAGTATACAAAGCAAATAGTGGCAATTTATAGAAAGGGGAGAAGGGAGCAGAAGACCTTCAATAGCCTCTCTGGGAGTCTTAAATCCCAATCCAATGTTCTTCCAGAAGCGGTTTCCACCTTTCCCAGGCCTCTTTCCTTTGCTCGACTTCTTCGAGCTGCAACACATTTAGTTTCAGAAACAACAAATTCAAATCAAAAGCCCTCATTTTTTAGATTTCAGTCTGTCAATTTTGTTTTTACCATAGAAAGACTTTGGGTTGCTTCAAGAATGCCTTCTCGGTCTGCAACACAAACAGATATTGAAAAATACATACAAAACAAAAAAAGGGAAGAAATTCAAAAGAAAAAAGACGATCCTAAACCTGTTCGGCCATGATTAGAGCTCAAAACAGATCTCTGCCACCAACAAACAGAGGCGCAGGCGCGGAAGATACGCAGAGAGAGAGAGAGAGAGTTGAGAGGGATAAAACCCTAGCCGAGAGTGTTTTATAGTATTCAAGATGAATAGGGGAGAGAGACGGTATTAGTCGGCCCATGGGCCCTTGATTGGGCTTCAGTCCACTTGTATTTATAGTCAGCCCATCTAACCCATATACATCAACATCAACAAACCCAGTGCCTCCAACCCATATATATATATATATATATACACACACACAACCTAAATAAAAACAAGTGTTGAGTGAATTTGTATGAAAAAAGGATTCAATTTTAAGGGCTTCATCCAAATCTTCACTTAAGTGTGTCAATTATATAAGGTCATCTACAGCCGGAAGAATGAATGCTCCATAAGTCCAGTTCCAATGGCTTAGTTCATTCTTGAATAGTCATTTTTATGTGAAAAATCATGAAAGAAATTTAGTATGTCAAAAGTGAAATAACTTCAACTTCTATGATTTAAAGAAATTTAGTATGTGGCTTGTAGTTCAATATATATATGATTTAAATATTATTATTTCTTACATGGATATGGCTACACGTTTGTACTATAATGAATTCCCTCATTATGGTACGAAACGCAAAAACTTCCGATTCATAATTTCTCAATTTTCATAAAAGTTTCAATAGTATATCCTAGATCCATTCTCAAATAGCATCGATACTAATAATTAAAGTTAATAGTACAAAAGTCAAAAATTACTATCTTTCCAAATAATCCATAACAACATTGCTCTATAGAATTTAATCAGTATCTAAAACTACGAAACTAAATAAAGCTCAAAATAGGAAGCCACTTTATCCTCCTCGTCCTTTAGGAATTGCCATGAGCTACTAATCGGAAAAGTAAAGGAAATGAGTGAGCAAACAGTACGCTTAGCAAGTACACCACACACCTTACCCGGACTAAGCATATTATTTAAAACGGAAAAATACCCAACGAAAATAAGTAAAACCAATTTATCTTCAATATTCATGTTATAAGAAGCACAAATCATCACTTTATACTTGAATTTATTTCACAAGAGCTCCTTGGTAAAACTCACAGATCAATCGAAGACTATGGCCGGTAATATTCCCGGGACAGGGTTACATATCAACGTTCACATATTACACATTTGAATCGATTCTCTAGTTGATAGACCCATCAGGGTTAACATAGTATTTGTCAGTTTAGAAGAACTCACTGATCAATCGAAGACTACGTGCCAGTATTATTCCCACAACAGGGTTACAGATCGACTTTCACATATTTTACATTCTATTGTCGCTAGACCCCTGGAGATCAAGTAGTTATATGTGCGCTCTTCGCATGAAAACCTTTCAATTCAAATCATAAGTTCACAATGACTTCTTTCACATTATCACAAGTACAAATTCTTTCGAAAATTCACATAATCCAACATCAAATCGACGTATAATTCAATATAATTCAAATCGTAAGAATAGTAATCATGCAATCAATCAAACATATATGCCCAAACCTACTTCAACAAACTAATAAATCATTATATATAAGTCTTATACATCAAATCATATAAAATAATTTCATATTTCACAAACAAGTAGAAGAAGTGGTATACTTACCTTCACTATTTTCTAATCCAATATTCGAACTTTTATTATAAATTAGCTTCGAAAACCTATTAAGGGAGAGTAGTCGGGATTGACAATTGACGCTAGAGAGAGAGATTGGAAGAGGGGAGGAGAAACTAGGGTTTAAACTATTCTCTTCTCTTATATAACTCAAGTATTACAATTGGGGTTTTTTTTAAAAAAAATTAGCTCATTATATTTATTTATAGTCCAGTCCAAATAATAGCAAATTTTAATTGTATTATAATACTTAATTCAATTTAATTAAACCAGGTTTCATATATTATAATACACAGTCCAATTTAATTAGATCGGGTATTACAGGTTGGGTCTGTGTGTCGACACTCAGTTCGACATTTATCAAAAAAAAAAAAAAAAAACTCAGTTCGACACACAGGGCAGTTATGGCCGTTGCCTTGTGCAGTTTTTTGTGAATTTTTGGAAATGATTTTGGTAAATTTTAAAAGGTTGTGTCGCTTGATTAAAAATAAGATTGAAGATGTGTCTCTTCAGACAAAAGTCTCATTTTGGTCACCAAAGTGACCAAAAATGGACAAGTTGGTCACCCAACTCAAAATTTGGAAGATTTAATCACCTAACTCTTCAAAAATGTTACATTTGGTTACCAAAGTCATTTAAAATTGGACAAATTAGTCACCCAACTCAAATTTTAGATAATTGGTCACTCAACTCATAATTAAAATCTCATTTAGTCACCAAGTAATTTAAAATGAATAAACTGGTCACTCAAATCATATTTTGAAAGATTCAATCATCTAACTTCTTATAAAAATTTATTTAGTCACCCAAGTATTTTAAGATGAACAAGTTGGTCACCCAAATCAAAATTTAGAAAACTCTATTTTTCAGCTTTAAAAAATATAATTTTAAAATAATAAAATTCATAGCTTATAAATAAAAATACCAAATTTAATATAGAGTTGGGGGTAGGGAGATGGTTTTTTTTGGGGGGCTTTGGAGGGAATTTTGATTAATTTGGGAGTAATGTTAGTAAAGTATTTATTTAAAATATTTATCTAAATTTTTAGTTGTTTATAATTATAAGTATATTTAAATTATTCCACTTTTTGTTAAAAATATTTTTTTTTAAAACTATTTTTTATAGTTTATTTTATAATAAAATTAATTATTTATTTTTAACTTTTATCTAATATTAATGATCAAATAAGGACTAATTTGATTACAAAATAAAAGATAAACGACTATTTTGAAAAAAATAATAATGGATAAGCTTCAATAAAATTATAAAATTAGAGACTAGTGAAATAAATAATTTGAAAAATATGACTAAATTTGTTGTTTTTATTTAAGCAGTAAATTTAATCGGTTTTCAATCACTTGGGTGACTAAATGTGATTTTTATTAGGAGTTGGGTGACCAAATCTTCTTAAATTTGAGTTTAGTGAATAACTTGTTTAATTTTAAATGACCTTGGCGACTAAATGGAGTATTTTTGAAGAGTTGAGTGACTAAATCTCTCAAATTTTGATTTAGGTGACTAGCTTATCAATTTTTGGTCACTTTGATGACCAAAATGGGACTTTTATCTGTCTCTTTCGAAGAGATATATAAATCTCTATATAAAGCCCCACTATTATTGTTTGCAAGACAGTTGAAAAAACTACAATCTTTCATCTATTAAAAGTCTCGGTCATCTTTCCTCTCTACTCTCTTACTCTCACTTTGTTTTAGGTTTTATTGTATCTCTGAAACTATTTAGGTATTAATAAAGTAAGTCTTGTGAAAAGTGGTTCACTATATGCCTTGAAATCGGTGACTCGAATAATTTACCATATTGTTGTAACATGTTTTTCACGTTGGGCATGTACAGAATCACATTCTCAGTCTTTGTCTTCGTTTTGGTAAATTCATGTCCCCCAACTTACTTAAGTATCACTCCCTCTCCTGCATTCCAAATTTATTCCCATTTCCACATGTCAATTCCCACTTGATTTTTAGTCCTTAAGCACTCGTAGTACTGAAGCTTTAATTAGAATCTTCAAAATCCGTTTGCTTATTGGAAAAAAAACTTTCTAGATGTATCACATAACTATTGCTCATATTAGCTATTAAATATCATGGGTCCAAACTTCACCAAAAAAAGTAAGCATTTAAAATTTATATATAAATTCAAGTGCGTTTGCATACTCATCTCCTGTGTCTTATATATGAATTCCTCCTCAAATTCGAACAGACGCAGATCAGCCTCCTACTCCCAAGGAAACAATAGCAACTCACCAAGGGACTATATACTATAAAAATACTTCTTTCACCTCAAAGGAATAAAAACCATGAACCGCAAGCTGCATCTTATTCCAAATTTGTGGGTTACCATCAACAAACTGCATCTAATTCTATCTCTTTTACTCATTATCAAAATCATCACTCACATCAACCCCAACTTTCCAGACACCTGATAAGATTGACCATTTTCATCTTCCATCTATATATTGTTCTCCCTGCAATGCCTCCAATCACAACCCAGAACTTTAAGAAGGGGGGGGAATGGAGATAGACAGAATGGAAAGCAAAATAATAGCACCAGCAGGCTGGGTGTTGGAGATTGAAAAAGAGCTCCATGAGGAGGGGATACAGGACATCGTAGCCCGGATATTCAAGGTTAAACCCATGCTAAGGGCGGTGAAGGCAGACGCCTACACACCTCACCTGATGGGGCTGGGTCCCTACCATCACTGGCGCAATGACATCTATGACATGGAACGTTACAAGTTGATTGCTGCCAAGCCGCTGGAGCATATGTGTGAGCGCCTTGTGAATGCCCTCGTCGAACAGACTCCTTGCATCCGAGCCCATTATGACCGCCATCTCTCCCTTCAGGACGATGCTCTTGCTTGGATGCTCTTTTTTGATGCCGCTTTCTTGCTCAAGTTTCTCAAGGTATATTTGCGTTTGCACTTGCACTCTATTTTTATGGTGTCTTAGCTGCCTTTATCTATACTCAATATAATAACATTAACAGTGTGATTTATCTGAAAGTTTGGTAAGTAGAATGAGAACCTTATCGTCCAATTTAATTAATTATTTACCTGCACTAAGTATCTTCACATTATAGCTATATAAATCTTATAGTGTTGTCAGTTTTTGGCAAGGATGACTTTCGAGAATTCGACAAATGAGTCAAGTAATACAAGTCTTACAATAGGTGAGAATAGTAGGCTACAATACCTAGTACTAATTTGTTTTTAGAAGAAATTTTAATTCAGCTTATACATGAATCTTATATACAACTCCCTGAGGTCGATATTATATAACAGACAAAAAATAAATCTAATACTAATTCAGTATAATACGCTTATCAGTAGAAAAACGTTCAGAGCATGTTTATTTCATGGAGATCTCTCAGTTCTTCTAAAAACTACAGGCGTTTGCCATGGATGGAGAAAGCACAGCCTCAAAAAAGAGACTTGCGTACTTATTCGACCCAGAGCAATGGGCTTACCATTCCATCACCAAAGACATTATCATGCTTGAAAACCAGATCCCCTTCCTTGTCCTTAAACAGATCTCCTTTGCCTCTGGCATTGCTAATCAAGATCTTTTGCCAAAGATTTTAACTGAGTCTTGCAAGAGACTCTCCCCCTTTACCATTGACAATGATTTGCACCCACCAGCCACTGAGTATGCCCACCTCTTGGACCTCTTATACCATCTCATCCTATCAAAAGACTTCAACTTGGCCTCTGGGTCCGTGAGTGCATCCATTTCTGGCACTGATGAGGACCCATTATCCCCAAACATGGGTTCCAATAAGGGCAGTGAAGTTAAGTCAAAACCAGATGGCATTCTTAAGCTCCCATTTCGGATGCCTTCTTTGAAAAATGTAAATCTTGACTTGCGCGTGGTGCGTATTGTTACAAAGAGCAAGCCGGTTCAGTTCATCTTCAAGTTGTCAGGCGTGCTCTCTGTGATTTTTCCATCTTTACGGAGCTTCTCAGCTTTTCAGGCTACATCACAAGCAGGTGGAGTAGCAAATGTGCTTATGTATTGATCTCTTCTTTATATCTCAACCTTGATAGCTAGCGGTCTTGCTACTAGACTCACATTGAAGTACTTCTTAATGAATAGGCGATCAAGGACGTAAAGATGACTCTCCTAGTGTGGAAGAGATCAAGATCCCATCTGCATCCGAACTTCATAAAGTTGGCATCAAGTTTTGCCCGTTGGAGACGGGAAACACATTCAACATAAGACTTGAAAAGAAGGCTAGAAAATTCTACCTTCCCGTGGTCCAAATAGACAACAAAACAGAGGTGATCATGCGCAACCTGATCGCCTATGAGGCTGCAGCGGTGCCAGGACAATTGGTTCTGGCACGATACGCGGAGCTCATGAAAGGCATCATCGACACTCAAGAGGATGTGAGATTGCTGAGGAAGGAGAGGATAATAGTGAACAGAATGAAGTCAGATGAGGAAGTAGAAGAGCTATGGAATGGGATGAGTGGAGCAGTGAGGTTGACACATGCAAAGGACATTGACAAAGCCATAAAGGAAGTGAATGAGTACTATAACAGGACGACAAGGGTGAGGCTTATCAAGTTCACAAGGAGCTGCATGCTCAACTCATGGAGAGTTTTAATGATGGTGGTTAGTCTCTTGGTGTTGGCACTCATGGCCATTCAGTCATTTTGCTCTGTGTATCGATGTCCCCGCCTTCTTAGCCCTGAGAGCCCTAAACCCTAAACCCTAAACTCTATCTAAGTAAAAGTCTAAATCTAGCTAATCAATAAAGGTGGTGGGTGTGTCAAAGGTGTGGGCTATAAAGTTGGCATTTTGTGTTTCAAAAAAAGTTGGCATTTAGAAGCTTCAATGTTCACATGCAATACAGAGAAATGCAAAAGTCTGTGCAAACAAAAGTGTAATTTATTTTGTATAAAAATAGTTATAAGTGATGCAAAAGTCTGTGCAAACAAAAGTGTAATTTATTTTGTATAAAAATAGTTGTAAGTGTGGTTGAAGTTCTACTGAAGTGACATATGGTTAAAACCGTGGGCTTGGTGGCCCAATGGGCTGGCACATGGCTTTGTCTAGTGGTGGCCATGGGCCGGGTCAGGCCGGGGCCTGGGCCTGGGCCCGGCAGGCCCGGGCCTGACCCGGTCTTTTTAACTAAATTAAAAAAAAATAAAAAATACATAGTCGTTTTGTACTAAAATTATTGTAATTCATTGATAAATAATATGAGATACAAATATATTTCTTTCCAAGTGTACATGTTCAAAAAAAATAATACTAAATATATATAATAAATAAAATACAATATACAACAAGTAATTATCAAAAAAATATCAGTAAATAAATAACGTATCAAATACAAATACAAAGTTGGGGCCTAATATTTAAAAATACAAATTTATTTATCAAAAAATATAAAGTTTGACATATGGAGTGTGCGGTCATCTTTTGACGTAAATATTTGAAAGTAAATAATTAACATACAAAAGTCTTGAATCTTGATATCAGTCATATCGGGGGGTTTCTACGCCATCATTTGACGTATCAGTTGTGCAGTCGTCTTCTTCATCGCTCCATGAATCCATCTTCATTCTCTGTTGATCTCTTGCCTCAGCTAGCAGCCAATCCTTTAAGCACACGGACATCTCCAAGCTCGACGGCGATAGCTTTGCCCTCTTTGTTCCAAGCAACCTGCCACCAAGACTAAAAGCACACTCTGATGCTACTGAAGACACCGGACAACTTAGTATATCACGTGCCATGGTGGAAAGCACGGGATATTGGGTTTGGTTTGTGTTCCACCATTGTAAAATGTCAAAATGCGGGTTGGCCGCCGGCCCGAAAATATGGACCAACGGTGTCCGCAAGTAATAATCTAGCTCGTCACATGACGTGGGGGCTACTGCGGGCGTAAATTGCTCCAACAGCTTCCACGAATATGACATATGTGAACTACTTCCACTGGATGTGGAAGATCCTACTGCTGTAGTACTAAGATTATTAAATGATAATTTACGAGAATACTCAGAAAATAAATTATGCAAGTTGTTATCGACATCGGCAATGAAAGTATCGATATTAAGAGTAGGATGCAAATATTTAAAAAAATATTGGTAAAACAAGTTGAAACCCCCGCGTTTACAACGAGGGTCTAAAATAGTTGCAAAGCAGTAAGTAAGAGGTAGTTCAGAAAAATATTTGGCAAGCTTTTCTTTCATTGCCGTAATCGATCCGAACAAAATGGGGTTGGATTGATTACCCACCATCCAATTTACAATATCAAGCAATGTTGATATTGCTTGAGGCATGGTCGGATAGTAGCAACCCGAAAAAAATGTTGTCGCGTCTTTAAACATGCTAAAAAATTTACAAATTTCATCTATTGTCTCCCAATGTATACCGTCCAGGTTGTAATCGCGCTATTCTACACGATTTTCCTGGGCGAACTCCATCAGAGCGTCTTTGTATGGTAGAATGCGCTCTAACATTACTACCGTAGACGACCACCTAGTTTTGGAGTCTAATTTAAATTGTTTATATTCTATGTTATGCAACCTACATACATTTTTAAATCTTTTTTTCCTAGCGACGGATGCTTTAATTGATATTATTACAGATATTAAGGTGGCAAGGGATGCGTCTATAAGATCTAAACCATCTATTACCATTAAATGCAAAATGTGACAGATGCAACGAATATGAAAACACTTTCCACTTAACATGGGTCTCATTTTCCTAATTAAATGTGCTATGGATGCAGTGTTATTGGAAGCATTGTCAAACGTAATACTGAAGATACGTTGTTCTATGCCCCAATCGCGGACTGCCGACATAATCGCACCCGTAATTACCTCGGCAGTATGGGGGCAATCTAAAAGCCCAAAATGAATTATTCTCTTCTGGATGATGAAGGATTCATCGGTCCAGTGTGCCGTTATGCACATATAAGGTTGGCCGGGTTTGGACGTCCATACGTCCGACGTCAACGAGAACATGCTCGTGTTCGTCGCAAAAAGTGTATGTATCCCAATTTTAAGATTGTGGTACAACGTAAAAGCATCCCGCTTTACGGTGTTCCGAGGAATCCTCACAATTGAGGGGTTCACATTTCGTTGGAGGTAGTCGACGAAATGTGGGTTTTCGCCGGTACTAAAAGGCCTTTCACTCAAAATTACATATTTAGCTAGCCCCCTACGGTTGCTCTCCTGAGAGAACCTAAAATTAGCAAGTGCACCGGTCACTTGCTGTACTAAACGTTGTTGGCTCTTTTCCGGGAATTGCTCGAGGTGGCACCTAAGTATATGTCTATTTAGTGTGCCCGTCCCACTGCCGAGTTGATGGCTAAAATTCTTAGGTGGGTCACAGAATTTACAAGTTGCTTTATTAGTTGTTTTATTAATGGTAAAGTGCTTCCATACCCCACTAGTCGTATGCCTGCTAGTCAAGGTACTAGTTTCAGGCTGGGCATCGATGGTGGGGGTGGGTTCCTCATCAGTTTGTGAGTCTCCAACCCCACCACTACATGACTCATGATAATCTTGTGGTTGTGAAAAGTTATAATCTATGCTATCATCAGTGTATTGGGGTGTTGGGTCTGGTTGTATAAAAGCTCATTCTTCAGTATCAAGTAAGACAATTCTAGTCCTTTTAGGGATTCTGGGTGGCCGAGAAGAGCTCAAACTAGCACGACCGGCTCCAAATGATGAAGAGTTGTATGCCATATTAGTATAAATGATTATTATTTATAAAATGCAAGTAGTAATGCAAATTAAATAACTAAAAATGCGAATCAAAAAAAATTACGATACGAAAATTACCGAAACGAGAGAACAATGAAATTCACATTTCAGCCAAATACTTTACGAACTTCGAACTTTAGAGCACAATTTTGCAATTAGCAAATTAGAGAAGATGGGAGATGATGAATGTATATAGAGAGAAGAGAGAATTGAAGATTTTGTAAGAAAATGAGTTGGGGAGGTTTAAGCATTTATAGAAAAAAAAATATAATTTTTTTTTTTTTTTTTGTTAAAAAAAGAGCCGTTGGCTCTATACAATAACAGAGCCAACGGCTCTTTTCTTCAAAAAGAGCCGTTGGCTCTTTTGGGCCGGGCCCAGGCCCTGAAAAAAAATAGGCCCGAGGCCCAGCCCGGGGGACCTCGGGCTTGGGCCTGGCCCGGCCAGCTACAGTGCCGTGTGGGCCGAGCCGGTTCCCGGGCACACCCGGCCCATTGGCCACCACTAGCTTTGTCCATCTTCTTCCTCTAATCTAATATGCCTACAAGACAATAAGCATGTTCATGTTATCATACTCCCCTTGTTATGCCGTTTTGCCTCCCTGAGTGTCCCAACTATTTTTGTTAGACTCTCTTATTATTGAAGCCAAATAGAATAAGATGTATGTATCAGTATTGTCTATTTTTAAGTTTGTTTGCGTAATTATTATTCTACAAGTTTTGTCACATTGGATTATAGGATTGGGTTATGATTAAACCATAGTTGTGAGACACAGAACATTGATCACGGAAAAGGATTAGGGAAAAACACACACACAACTTCAGAGAGAAATACCCGTTAAAAAGAGGGGAAAAAAAAAGATACATTATTCAAATTCATGCATGCAAACTTTTAAATGGGAAAGGATAAGAAATAATGGTTAAAATATCCCATATCATCTAAACATGC
Organism: Simmondsia chinensis; assembly: GCA_018398585.1. Lineage (NCBI taxonomy): Eukaryota > Viridiplantae > Streptophyta > Magnoliopsida > Caryophyllales > Simmondsiaceae > Simmondsia > Simmondsia chinensis. The sequence continues at coordinate 26,828,659 of JAGTTD010000017.1, read as the reverse complement.
TAAGAAATACTAACTTATAATAAGAGCATTTCTTGATTCCTCGGTTAAAATATCCCATATTATCTACACATGCGAAAAGAGAGGAAGAGTGAAAAACATTATAATCCTCGGTTTAATAGTGAATATTGTTGCTCCCCTCCATGGATTTAGGCTTCAACAGAATCACGTGAATGCCGGTGTCTAATATTTCCCTCATTCCCTTTTCAATTCGTGTTTGCTATTTCGAATTGCGGTTCGGTAAATTCGTGGGTGGTCCTAACAAACACAGCAATACAAATAACGTCTGAGTGATTTTTTAAAATAGCACATTTTAACATTTTTATTCCCAAAATAACCTGCAAAATTTAAAAATTACCAAAATAGCATGCGAAAATTCAAAATTACCAAAACAGCACGCTCGATCAGCATGCTATTGCCACTAAAGCAAGGATATTTTGGTCATTTTATTTTTTTGTAAAGAACTTAAAAAAAAAATTTATTTTTTTACAGCTGGAACAACCTTTCACAAAATGTTAAGAAAAAAAAAAAGAAAAAATGTTGCCTAAATTTTTTGTATAACATATAAACTTAGATATATAACAACAACAATAGTAAATGTACTTTTTTCTTGCAATAAATTTTTAAAATTTTGATAAATTTAAACATATCGAATAATAGTATCTATATAATATAATACTATAAACTTAGATATATATAACAATAATAATAATAGTAAATATACTTTTTTCTTTAAAATTTTGATAAATTTTAACATATTGAATAATAGTATCTATATAATACCATACTAAATATTTAGTCTACATTTAATTTTTTTTATATTTTAGTGAAAAATTGTTGCAATCGTTAAAAAAAAAAAAAAAAAAAAAAACCTTCTCATTTTTTAAAATTTTGAAAAAATTAAAATAACCAAGCTGCCCTTGCTTAAGTAACAATGACATATTATTTTAATAATTTTTAACTTTTATGTATAATTTTTAATTTTTTCGTACTATTTTAAAAATAAAAATATTAAAATATACAATTTTGAAAAATTACCCAATAATGTCCAATCCAAACAGACAAGGTAACGCTATTCTCATCGCAATCAAACCACAAGCAAAGACGTAATGAACACATCTCCAAACCGTTTTGCAGTGGATGCTAATTAAATCGATATGAATGTTAGTTCTGAAGTTATTTCTTTGTCAAAGAAGTAATTTTAGGTGCAAAACTTCTTGATTTTCCATTGATTTATACGTAATATTTACAATTGTCGGGCTAGTTCGTCGGTCACCTGGGTACAAAACAAGTCCCGATCGCGAAGGTTCATTCCTTCGATACATTCTCGACGTGCGATTTGCCCAACACTTGGCCAGAATTTGAAGCCTTGAACGCCGGCATCTCAGAGATACTACATGTATACTATTACTATCTCGTAGAATCACCAATCACAAGTCTTCTGCCTTGGACATCTTGAAGAGCGGGCTAGGATGCCGCTGGAAATCAGTTCTCCGCCGCTGGTGGTGTGACGACGGCCGGATCAGCGCTGCCAAAGCTCGCTTCATCAGATCTCCCTCCACAGTCCCGATCCGGACCAGTGAGTTCGTCATTGCCGAATGCCGCGCATTCAGCCGGTTTGACTGGTACGGAGCCGGTGAGTAGCGGTTTGGCGTGCTGTTGTTCTTATGGAGACTACACCGGAACGAGCCAGGATGCGTCGTCGGCGAACACATACAAGTCTTCTTCTGGCTCTGCGACTTTTGCACCACCTGGCGCCGCGGCGATGGGGTAATGGACTTGCTCGGAGAAATTGGTCCGTCTATCGGGAAACGCACCGCCGTCGCAGACGGTGTCGGTGATCCGTGCAAGTTGACGCAAGTGGGCGGCGCGGGTCTGTGGAAGAAGGAAGTGGAGCGAGAAGAGAAGCTGCTTGAGGTGGAAGAAGCGAACGCCGATGAGGATGCAGCAGCGCGGGCGTAGAACCTTCCAGAAGGAGAGAGAGACCTGAGTACTGGTCCGCTTGATCCTCTAGTAGCGGAAACCGCCATTTGTTTTGAGAGAGAGAGAGAGGCGGAAAGGTACCAAAAGAGCCGGGTTTTGGGTGGCTAATTCGGCAAACCGTGCTCTAATCGGGCTACCTATTTATAGGAGAAGGGGAATTTAAATTTTATATATAATTTAGGCGGTGTTTATTTATTTATACAAATAATTTATTAAAAAAAAAAAGAAAAAAGGGAGGCATTAAATTGGGTGAGCCTAACTGGAGTTAGTTTATTTTAGAGTTAAAAGTTGAGAGTGGGAAGGGAGTAAGAAAACGACAGAGAAGGGTGCCGTTTAGATATTGTGGATGACAGAGGACGCAGTGGGCTGCCACGTGTTGGGGGGACTACCATGGAAGAATGCCAGCGCCGCTACGGTATCCACATCTTTTCTTTTCTTTTTTTTTTTTTTTTTTTTTTTAGCATCTGGGTAAGGATAAAAGTGGGACAGATAACATTTGTTATTAGTGAGTATTCGTTCTGTTTGAAGTAAATATGGGTATAAATAATACGGATAGGGTATATATTTTAATACTTGTCATGGGTATGGGGCGGGTACGGATATAGGCTTGTACCCCGTCCCGTACCAGCCCCGCCCCGCGCCGCCCCGCCCGTCCCCCCTCGTACCTGCGTGTATCCACCCCGCTCTTTCCCGTACCCATATATTCCTGTTGTGTTATTTTATATAAAATAAATTTCTTAGGTAATTTATAATTATGAAGTCATAGTTATTATTGAAGGAAAAAAGAAAAGAATTTTATGTGTAATAAGTTGGACAATAGATAAGTAACAAGGTGGGTACAAGGAGCGGGTACGGGGGGTAATGGGGAGGCTAATGGGTATGGATTTGTACCTGCAGGAGTGGGTACGGGTACCCACTTTATACCTGTGACGGGTAATAGGACGGGTACGGGTATAAAATTTGGGTGGCGGGTATAGGTATAGAGGAGGAGCCCCCTGTACCAGCCCCGCCCCGCCCCGCCCCGCCCCATTGCCATCCCTACATCTGGGCCAGGGTGGTTGGGTGGTCGTCCACGGCACTTGTGGTGGCCGTTGCGACTTATCCGAATTTGTATCCAGGCTTTGCTGATTATAGGTTAGGGTACCCCGTTTGAGGAACAAAGATTGACCCTAGACCTTAAAGTGGGCCCCTAGTTTTACTTTTATTTTGATATGATTATTTGGTAATCTATTATTCAATTTTCTAATTTAGACTTAGGCTATTTGTATTAAATTTTAATAAAATAATGACCTATCTATCTATCTATCTATATACATATAGAGAAGTTTCACCCCCTAAAAATTCTTTCCACCCCAAATACTAAATTTTGAGATTTTTTCTTTTTCTTTAATTACCTTTTTTACCTAATCCCTTTTTCTTTAATTTTTTTCTTTTTCCTTAATTTTTTTTCAATCCTAATTCTTACATATTTACCTTTTTCTTTTTCTTTTTTCTTAAAATTTTTTTTTGATCACCTAATTAATTTGTATATTAAACATCAATAATTGTTATTTATTTGTAAATTAAACAACAATAATTAATCTAAAAGTAGCCCAACTATATCTCAACTTATCAAAGGGATGGCAATGGAGCGGGTGGGTATGGCGTGCTTCATGTATACCTGCCCCATTACCCTAATGTGCGTATAACATTAGTAAATAATTTGGATTATTGAATTCAAAGGCATATTTTTTAACTTTAGGATTAACTATATATAAAATGAACCATTGGTGGGTATGAGGTGGGCCGGGGCGAGTATGGAGCATGGCTGGGTGGGTCCTCACTTATACCCCAGCCTGCCTTGTTTAACTTTGGTTTATAAGATCTAAGCATTAGACAACAGAATTAACGGTACCCACCACCCGAATCCTGCACCCATACCCACCCCATTACCTGTAACGGGTATGAAGTGAATACCCAACAATAATTAATCTAAAAGTAATACAACTATGTCTCAACGTATCAAAGGGAGGGTAATGGGGCGGGGCGGGGCAAGTTGGGTACGGGGTGCCTCCTCCACATCCGCACCTGCCACCCAAATCCTATACCCGTACCTACCCCATTCCCCTAATGTGCGTACAAAATGATTATCTATACCTGCCCATATTAGTTATTTAATATTACTTTACAAATAAATTATTTTATTAACCATTGGTAAATGAGATTATCTATACCCATTCCTATTAGTTATTTAATACTATTTAAAAAATAAATTATCTCTTTTATAACATTGATAAATAATTTAGATTATTAAATTTAAATATATATTTTTTAATTTGAAGTTAATTATGTATAAAATAAAGCGGGTAAAGTAGGTATGAGGTGAGGCGAAGTGGTTATGGAGCGGGGCAAGGCAGGTCTCTGCTTATACCTGTACCCGTCCCAAACGGGGCGCCTACCCACGAGTAGAGGGTTTCAACCGTCTCATTGCCACAAAATCAACAGGGTATGGTGGGTATGAAGTTGGATGGGCCGGGTATGGAGCGTCGCGGGGCGGCTCCCCACTTATACCCATACATGCCCCGTTTGACTTTGGTTTATAAGATCTACACACTAGACAACAAAACTAACCGCACTCGCCACCCAAATCCTATACCTGTACTCAGCCCATTACCGGCCATGGGTATGAAGTGCATATTCTTACCCACCCCGGCAATTACAGGCCCGTACCCCTACCCGCCTCATTACTCGCGGATATCCATTACTTGCCCTGTGCTTCCTTAATATGCGTACATAACGATTATCTATATCCATTCCTATTAGTTATTTAATACTATTTTTAAAAATAAATTATTTCTTTTATAATATTAATAAAGATTTTGGATTATTAAATTTAAACACTTATTTCTTAATTTAAAGGTTAACTATGTACAAAATAAAACGCGTATGGTGGGTATGAGGTGTGTAAAGTTTGATTTTAGTTTATAAAATCTATGCATTCAATAATAAAACTAAGATACAACAAAACTTAATTCATTAAAACATAATCCTTAATTTTGATTCTTGAATTTAAACACATATTTTTTTATTTCAAGGTTAACTATATATAAAATTAACCGATTACGATGGGTATGGGGTGGGGCGGGGCAAGCATGAAGCATGGCTAGGCCGGTCCCCATTTATACCCAAGCCGTCCTGTTTCAATTTGATTTATAAGATCTACGCATTAGACAATAAACTAAACGTAACCGCCACCCAAATCTTATACCCGTACCCGCCCCATTACCCGCCACCTGTATGAAGTGTATACCCAACAACAATTAATATAAAGTATCTCAACGTATCAAATGGATGGCAATGGGCCGAGGCGGGTGCGGGGTGCCTTCTCCATACCAGTACCCGCCACCCAAATCCTATACCCGTAACCACTTCATTATCCTAATGTATGTACAAAATGATTATCTATACCCGCTCATATTATTTGTTTAATACTACTTTTAAAAATATTTTTTTTTAACATTGATAAATAATTTGGATTATTAAATTTAAACCCTTATTTTTTAAATTTCAAGGTTAACTATGTACAAAATGAGCCGAATATGATGGGCATGAGGCCAGGCGGGGTGGGTATGGAGCGTGGCGGGGCGGGTCACCATTTATTCTCGTACCCACCCTGTTTGACTTTAGTTTATGAGATCTACGTACTACACAACAAAAATAATCGCACCGGCCACCCAAATCCTATTCCGGTACGTAGCCCATGGCCCGCCATGGGTATGAATTGCATATCCGTACCCGCCCCACCAGTGACTGACCCGTACCCCTATCCGCCTCATTACCCGTGGGTATCCATTATCCACCCCGTACCTCTTTGATGTGCGTACAGAACAGTTATCTATACTCGCTCCTATCAGGTTGAGCCCATTGCCATCCCAATATCTCTTAGTCAAAAAATTACCCACCACCAGCGTTTTTATCAAAATAAACCAGAGCATTATTCCATGCGCCATACTGAACCACCAATTCAATATCTTTTAAAATCAAATTATTTGAGTTTGATTATTTTTGAGTTAGAAAAGTTATAGTTGGGTTATTTTGATAAAAACCCTAACGCATTGTGCCAAACGTATATTCGTACATAAAGTAGTACATTTTTTATTTTAGACTTTTCTTATGTAATCCAAGAACAGGGCGCGGGTTAGACCTCCGACAACTCGAAAAAAAATAAAGAGTTTTCGTATTTAGTCCACGAAGTGCGACATTTTGCGTGCCTACTACAAGAAAGGATTTATTTTAACCCCGTGAGGTATATAATTTTGACTTTGGTTTATAAGATCTACGCATTATACAACAAAACTAAGGTACAAAAAAACTTAATTAATTAAAGTTCCAAAAATTAAAAAGGAAAACATATTTTCAATTTAAAACTTTTCATATTTAACCTATAAAAAAATAAAAAGGGTTCTAAAAAAGGCCCCTAAGAACTGAAAATAATAAAGAAAATATTAGGACAATATATTATTATTTTAGTACTTCTCTTATGTAATCCGAGAATAGGGTACCGGTTACACGTTCAACAATTTCGAATTAACACTTTTTGTATTTAGTCCATAAAAAAAAATCAAGTAAACTTCCTATAAACAAAAAAATAATAATAATAAATTTTTAATTTAAGACTTTCTGTATTTAATTCATAAAAAAAAATCTGTAAAAAAAAAGAACAAATAAAGTCCCTGTGAAAGATTTAAAATAGGAAATATGGTTTGTCTTATTTTTTGTTAAAATTTTTACAGTTACTACTATAAAAATTATGTAAATTGAGCAATATTATAGACAGCAGATCAAATAAGATGTTAGTTCGATGTAAAAAATTAAGGATATAAAAAAAAAGTGACCAATAAATACCGTCCGTGCATCGCACGGAAATGAACCTAGTTTATATTTATATTGATGTTTGACATTAACTAAATACTAGGCTTCTTCCCGTATGATGTACGGGTGATATTTATTTTATACTGTATTTTATAATCTCTTTATTAAAAAGATTACAGAAATATCGGCTAATAAGTATAATATTGCGTCTCCCTTAATTCATGGTCCTGTCTTGATATTTGGTTTGCTCCCTTATAACTAAAGTGTGTTTTGATTAATAGTTGCGTGTTTCGTTTTTAATATTAAAACATGCTTACTTATTTTTTTCGATAATTAGCGACATAGTCGTGATACTTATTTACCTTATAATTGGATGGGTTGTGTTTCGGTCGTTCGATTGACTTTGTTATACTTTCATTATATACCATATAATATTAATAGTATATATCAGAATATTATATTTTGATATGTGTAATTATTATTTTAAATATAACATATAAATATCATCTATATTGCATAGTATTTTATTTGTACTCGTCCCACCACGTTCCATACCCGGACCGCGCCCCCTCATACCCACCGTACCCTCTTCATTTTGTATGTAACTGACCTTCAAATTAAAAAATACGTATTTAAATGCAATAATCTAAATTATTTATCAATGTTACCAAAAAAATAATTGTTTTTTAGAAATAGGATCAAAGAACTACTATAAGAGGGTATAAATAATCGTTTTGCACTCACATTAGGGAGGGTACGGGGTGGGTAATGGATAGCCGCGGGTACGGGTAGGTTTGTACCCGCCAGGTGGGCACGGGTATCCACCGCATACCCATTGCCGGTAATGGGGCGAGCATTTTTATATGTGTAATTAGTATTTTAAATATAACATATAGATATCATTCGTATTACATAATATATCCTACTTTTGGGCCATTTTTTTTAGTGCTATTACAAATTGTCTTTGGTCTGGATATTCCGTATATATGTTTATTATAACCAAAAATAAGCACTACTTTTCTTGATCTGTATTTGTAATAATTATAATTTGAAGGGTTGATTTTAAAAGATACTAAATTGGTGGTTAGTATTTTAAATATAACGTATAAATATCATTTGTATTGCATAATATGTCCTACTTTTGAACCAATTTTTTTTTAGTGCTATTACAATTTGTCTTTGTTCTGGATATTTCGTAATATAATGAATTATTATTTTTATTTGTATCCATATTAATGTAAAATTATTTATGCATTTATGTTTATTATAACTAAAAATATAATATCTATATATTAAAATGACGGGTATTTAAATGTACTATTAATAAGGAAAGAGAATTTTACTGCACTTCTTTTTTTATAGAAAAGTGAGAGTTGGGTAATTTTTTGATTAAGAGATATAACTGGGATAGAACGGGTGGGGTAAAACCTATTACTCTCAGGTACCGGGCCCAAACGGGACCGGTACGGGTATAAGCGGGGCGGGTAGTGGGTATGGATTAGGTGTATCCGCTCCGTACCCGTTACGGGTATAGCGCGGGTACGGATATAGTTTCGTACCTGGCCCCCCCACCCACCATACCCGCTTCATTTTGTATATAGTTAACCTTAAAATTAAAAAAATATGTGTTTAAATTCAATAATCCAAATTATTTATTAATGTTACCAAAAAAATAATTGTTTTTTAGAAATAATATCAAATAACTAATATGAGCGGGTATAAATAATCGTTTTATACGCACATTGGGGAGGGTATTGGTGGGTAATAGATAACCGCAGGTAATGAGGCGGATAGGGGTACGGGATTGTACCTGCCGGGTGGGTATGGGTATCCATTTCATACCCGTGGCTAGTAATGGGGCCGGCATTTTTATATGTGTATGCATAGAGAATTTTTAATACCCTTCTTTTCTTGAACCTTATCTTTAATGATTAGAATTTGAAAGGTTGAATTTTGAAGGGTCGATTTTAAATGATACTGAATTGGTGGTTGAGTGTGGCGTGTGGTATGACGCTGTGATTTTTTTTTGTAGAAAAGTTGAAGTCGGGCTATTTATTGATTAGAGAATAGAGTTTGGTTCTTTTTTGATAGAAAAGTTAGAGTTGGGTAATTTCTTGATTAAGAGATATAGTTGGGATGACATGGGCCGGGTAAAACTTGCTACTCGCGGGTACCCGTCCCAAACGGGATGGGTATTGTTATGAGCGGGGCGGGTAGTGGGTATGGATTAGGTGTATCCGCTCTGTACCCGTTACGGGTATGGGCTGAGCACGGGTATAGTTTTGTACCCGGCCCACCCTCCCCTCATGCCCACCAGACCCGCTTCATTTTGTATATAGTTAATCTTTAAATTAAAAAATACGTGTTTAAATTCAATAATCGAAATTATTTATAAATGTTACCAAAAAAATTATTGTTTTTTACAAATAGTATCAAATAACTGATATGAGCGGGTATAAATAATCGTTTCATATGCACATTAGGGAGGGTACTGTCACGACCCTAGCCGTGACTCTCACGAGCCAAGGAACCAAACGGCTATTTTTCGCTTTTATTATTATTTGTATCGGTTATGTAATGTAAAATTTATAAAACTAATTAGTTCAAATTTTGAATTTTTGAATTTGAATTTAGAGAGGGAGCCGGTTAGGGTGAATGAGAGGCAAATGGTTTTTGTTTAAATTGTAATGATGTATTAGTATTAATTAAATAGGGCTAAGTAGTAGGGGTCTAGGGACATAGGGTGGCTAGTTGTCTTCCCTCCAAATTCTATTTAAATACTTGTAACCATTGTATTTTGGGGCATCAAGAATTGAAATATAAAATTAAATTTCTCTCTTCCTCTTTCTCTCTTCTAACCGATCCCCCTCTCCCCCTTCTAACTCTAAATTTCTCCTTGCCTTCTCTAAACTTCTCTTCTTTTCTCTAACCTCTTCCCTTCTACTTCTAACTTCTCCTCTTCTTCTAACTCTCTTCCCTTAATCCTCTTCTAATCTCTCTACTTCTCTTCTCAATCTCTACTCTCTTTCTCTCTCTCGTTCTTTCTTCCAAAATTATCCAAATCACGAATTTAGGTTTGTGACAAAGTGGTATCAGAGCTCGTCACCAACCTTTGGGTTTGTGACAGGTACGGGGTGGGTAATGGATAACCGCGGGTAATGAGGCGGGTACGGGTATGGGTTGTATATCTCTTTATAGTGCAACATTGTAAGATAATTTATGTGTATATCTTAAATGTTAAGGATGCAGGTACGGGTATGGAGGAGGCACCTCCCGTACCTGACCTACCTCATTGTCATCTCTTTGATACGTTGAGATATATTTGGCCTACTTTTATTTTAGGATTACGATTGAAAAAAGGAAAATAAAAGGAATTTAGGATTAGGATGGGGGTGGGGAGGATTTGGAAAAAGAAAAATACAAAAAAAGGGGGTTGGGGTGGGGAGGATTTTGGAGGCTCCCAACTCCTCTATTATATATAGTAAGTATAGTAAGTATATATAGTATATATTTGATAAGTAAGCCTGAGTATGTATAGATCCAGTAAGTATATGATTTAAGCTTTAATAGTCGAGTTTTTTTTATATATAATTGTTTTGCTGTTTAAAGTTTTTGAATAACTCATTAAAAATTTGTTAACAAGTTGTTAATTGTTTAGTATGATTTGGATAATGACTTGTTGATAACTAAATTAACATGTTAAACGAAAGTTACTTCATGAAAGATAACTTGATTCCTACTTGCAACCTGGAAATTATGGCCTCTCCGTATCCAAGGGCAAGAAACCCACAGGTGGATCATACTCACAGGTATATCTTTCCTTTTTGCTTTGCCTAGCTAGACAGCATTCATGAGTATCTAATATTAGCACAGCATTTGACATTGTCCATATCATCTCTTTCTTATGTTGTCCTTATCCGACATAATAAAAACATTTATAGCGTTAGTTTCCATCATCAAAAACTGCCATAAATTTTTTATATTGAGTTGAGTTTTCATAGTAAATTACTTCTTAAATTACACAAAGAGGACGCTTTGACTGCATACTTTCAATTTTTTATTTCAGCAGTCTCATTTAAAAACTACAGTAATACTAATAATAATAATGAGATAAAACCTCAAAAGTGAATATTGGAGGGATCTTAGTGTATAAAATCCATATCTCTTCATCTTGATATAATATGATCAGTAAGATACTTGATAATGACACTTCAGAAAAAGAAAGAAGATATTAAAGAGCAAATGGATGAGGATGAGTAGATCACAAGAAAAAAAAAATTGTGATTATATTATATTATATAGATTACTATTGTGAAGCTAAATTAATAGGCGCATATATTTTCCTTGTGATTTGCATTCTTCTAATAATATGCTTCATAAAGATTATTTGCAGTTCAAATTTAACTTACCTCTAAATTGTATTAAATCTTTGAACAAATTTATTTTCTTAAATCCACAACAATCATATACACCAAAAAAAATTAATCATAAACATAAACTCAAAGAGTAAAATTAATTTTAAATTGGGTAATTAAACCTTTAAAAACTATTTTCAAAAGAAGAATCTTTCCAAAAGATTGTAATTTTAAAAGAAGAGCATTGCTATCAGTCACGAGAAAAGGGTCATGAAAATATTACAAATTGGGTAGGGTAGCAGGCATAGCCTGCCCGCCCTGCTCTGTTCACTGCTCTGCTCAATTTGTGTTATTTTGTGACCCGTTTTTCATGACATGTAGAAATTTTCTTAAAAATTTATACTCTACAGGGAGCCTTTGAGATGAGAAAAAATACAGTACAACCTCGATAAATTAATAACTTCGATTAAATAATATTTTTAGCTGGTTCCAACTTGGGACTAATGTAGTAAATAATATCTTCATTAATTAATAAATTTTTATAATTTTAATAATATTAATTTATTGAAATTGTACTGCAGATGGTGTTTGTGGTTTGAAATAGATGATTGGACAATGAGTGGATCAAAGAAAATTCTGAGAATCCAAAAGGGGTAGGGTGGGGGGATGACACAGACAAAGTTTGTCGTGGAGCGCATGCTGAGCCACAATGGAGTCATGCCTGCCTGTTGTAACATTGAACCCCCCCTTTTTTTCTGTTTGTAATTGTAAAGCTTTTTGTGGTTTTCTTCTCAATTATTCCAACATCATCACACGTACTGCCCATGTGGCTTTTTTGTATCTTCTTATGATCTTATCCCCTATTATATATTACCAACACCATCTCTATTACTTTCCATACAATTATGACTGGGCCACTTTATACAACTCATCTAGCGAACGAATACTTTCTTCGTATTTACTTAAGTTCAGGTTGTCTGCAAATGAGAGAACCTTGTAAAACTATGTTTGAATCATTTGATGAGTGCCCTTTTAAAGGATTTAAGTCACCCTTGGTCAGTTAGGTTATATAATCCCTTAATGTAGCAACTCGTTTATACTTGCCATGCACAATGTTTGTTTAAGCTATAGCGCATCTTGCTTACAAGGATCCATTCAAAAATCATAATATTATCACTACATGTAAAATCCTTAATTAGAAGGGACTAGGGAGATTTGGACTCTTGCATGATCCCTTTGTAGGTAGATGGGATATTTACGAGACTAATGTCTCACCCTTGGTGTGTGATATAAGAGTAGCAAGATCTCCTAGGTCATCTTGGTGTTCTTAGATTAGTATAGGCAGGTAAAGGTTAAGATGCATAAGGATGAGCATGTTTCCCATATACTATTAGATGATTGAGATACATAGATTCTCTTTGATATTGATAATTAGGTATTCATACGGTGAGTTGCCCAAGGGTGGTTCGTACTTTCAAATATTTTTTGTCTTCCTTCTCACTTTGTCAAAGGCAATGTTATGCGCGTATATGGGTATTCAAACAGCACTCCCTATTCACCTTCTTGCTTATTTGATATGTTGCTCGAAATAGTAATTTTAGCAATAATATCCATGATTATTGTTCATTGAAAAGGATTCTAAAGCTTAAAGTAATATTGAACTACACATGGTGGATGATGTATGCAAAACATGAATAGGTACTTTTAATTACATTATTTTAAGTCACAAAGGACACTGTATATAACAATGTATATGAAGCTTTGTATATATTGAACGTTTTAACAAGGTAGCACCCGGCTAGTTGGGAACATAATTATATGGGATCCTAGAGGTTGGCCTAACTGAACGCTAAAATAATTAAAAGTAAATAAAATGTTTGCTCATTGCTTTATATCAAGACAATCAATAATTAGATATTTTTATCCAAAGAACTGTTTAAATTATTGTGCAGAAATACAGAATCCCAAGTACTTAATTCGAATCAAATACTACAATCAAACGAGAAGTGATACGGATAAAAGAGAACAAAACAAGAACACAACGATTTACGTGGAAACCCCTCTTCAATCGAGAGGAGAGAAAATCACAGGCGGAGATTGAGACTTTTATTGCTTTGAGAATAGAAGAATTGCAATTCACTTTTCTCTCTCTCTCTCAAGAATGACAGCGGCGCTCACTTTAATTGGATACTGAACACGTGAACCCTAGGGTTGTATTTATAGGCTCGTGAAAAAATAGACTCCCGATCGATAGGGGGGTCCAGATCAATCAGCAGATCACCGACGCGGGATTCACTTACGTACTTTTCCCCATCGATCGGCTTCTTCTCCCGCTTGATCGGGGTGCTCCCTGCTTGCCTCCACTTAGATCTAAGAATTTGAGGCATATTTCTAACAAACCTCCACCTTGACTCAAATTTAACACCGAAATAAAATACCTCCACCTTCTCCACTACCACATCACAACCGGGGTTAACTAACTGAAACTGAGAGCCCAACCAAGTTCAAGCAATGCTCGAATTCCTGTCGGGAAGAACTTAGTGAATATGTGTGCTGGATTATCTTCAGTACCCATTTTCTTCAACTCCACCTTACGCTCATCTATCAGATCTTGAATAAAATGATGCTTCGTCCTGTCATGATGCGTCATCTAATCTTTAGCTAGGTGAATTGCAGACTGGCTATCACAGTAGACCCTAACTGTGCCCTGATCAACACTGAGTTCACTAATCAAACCTCTCAACGAAACAGCTTCCTTGAATACTTCTATCACTGCCATATACTCGACCTCTGTAGTTGGCTGTGCGGTAACTGACTGTAGGCATGCTCTCCAACTGATAGCACTGTCACCCAAACAGAACACATAACCAGAAGTAGACTTCCTCTTATCAAGGTCTCCACCGTAGTCTGAGTCAACATACCCAACTAAATAACATTTACTCCTCCCAAACTCCAAACAAACATCAGAAGTGCCACATAAGTACTTGAGAATCCATTTAACAGCGTGCCAATGCTCTTTTTCTAGATTCGCCATGTATCTACTCACTTTGCTAACAACATAACCAATATCTGGACAAGTACATACCATAGCATACATAATACTACCAATTGCACTAGAGTAAGGGACCTGTGACATGTACCTGACATCCTCCTCTGTCTGAGGCGAATCCAATGCTGAAAGCCTGAAATGAGCTGCCAACGGAGTGCTAACAGGCTTAGCATCCTTCATGTGAAATCAATCCAGAACCTTCTCAATATACTTCTCCTGAGACAAGTATAACTTTCCTGCTTTTCGGTCCCTGTTGATTTCCATATCGAGTATCTTCTTGGCTGCTCCCAAATCCTTCATCTCGAACTTACTTTTCAACATTGTTTTCAAGCTATTAACATCAGTCATGTCCTTAGCTTCAATCAACATATCGTCAACATATAACAGAAGATAAATGTATGAACTTGAGTCTGTCGAACCTGAAGTACACACAACTGTCATATTTACTCCTGAAGAACCCATTACTAGTCATAACCTAATCAAACATTTTGTACCACTGCCTAGATGACTGCCTCAAACCATATAGAGATCTTTTCAATAAACAAACATGGTCTTCCTTACCCTTAACAACGAAGCCTTCAGGCTGATGCATGTAAATACTCTCCTCTAGCTCACTATGCAAAAATGCAGTTTTCACATCTAATTGCTCAAGCTCTAAATCATGCATAACTATTGAAGCAAGTATCGCTCGTATGGAACTATGTCTAACAATAGGTGAGAAAATATCATGAAAATCAACATCATGTACCTGACTGTAGCTTTTAGCTACTAATAACCGAGCCTTGTATCTTGCATCTTCCACTCCAAGAATGCCTTCTTTTCGTTTGAAGACCCATTTGCATCATATAACTCTCTTTCCTGTTTGAGGCTTGACTAGCTGCCAAGTCTGGTTCTTCTGTAATGACTCCATTTCTTCATGCATGGCCATGAGCCACTTCTCTGAGTGAGATCTAGATACAGCCCGTGAATATATAGATGGTTCAGAATCTTCCACTGTCTCAGCTGTAGTAAGGGCATAGGCTATCATCTCCTCATACCCATGTCTCTGTGGCGGCTTAATCTATCTTTTCTGCCTTCCACTAGCAATAGTATACTGTCCGACCTGCTGACCTATTTCTGTTTCATTATCTTTATCAGAAACCTGTACTGGAGGTACCTGTATACTCTCAATCTGTACTACCTGCTGCTGATCTGGACTATCTGACTATATCTGACTCTCATCAGGGTTCTGCACCTGGCCCGAATCACGAACCAAGGAGGGTGTGTGTGGCGGATGTAGTAGGGCAGACTCATCAAATGTAACATCCCTACTAGTCAGAAATTTATGAGATTTTGGATCCCATAAACGAAATCCCTTCACACCTGACATATAACCAAGAAAGATACACTTCTTGGCTCTAGGCTCTAGCTTCCCATCATTCACATAAGCATAAGCAGGATAACAAAAAATTTTTAAATGAGAGTAATTAGTAGGGGATCCAGACCATACCTCTTCTGGAGTCTTCAACTGAAGCGGTGAATGAGGTGATCGGTTCACTAAGTAACATGCCATGTTAACTGCCTCTGCCCACCATTCTCTCCCTAAACCTGCATTGGATAGCATACATCGAGCCTTCTCCAGTAACGTCCTATTCAGTCTTTCTGCCACTCCGTTTTGTTGAGGTCGACCTGTACAAGTCTTTATGTCTGACAATGCCTTGCTTCTCACAGAATTTGAGGAAATCACACTCAACAAATTCAAGGCCATTATCAGTCCTCAACCTCTTTATCTGCTTCCTTGTTTGTTTTTCAAGCAGCGTCTTCCACTTCTTGAAGACTTCATAAACTTTGTTTTTCTGCTTAAGAAAATAGACCCAAACTTTTCTTGAATAATCATCAGTGAACGTTAGAAGATACCTGGAACCTCCTTTGGAAGCAACTCTGGACGATCCCCACAAATCTAAATGAACATAATCTAGCATTCCTTTAGTCTGATGCACTGCCTGCTTGAAGCTGACTTTCTTCTGCTTCCTAAAGATGCAATGCTCACAGAATTGCATCAGCCCTGTAGACTAACCATACAATAAACCCTTCTTGCTTAGCTCTGTCAGACCCTTATCACCCATATGACCCAATCTCATGTGCCACATCTTGGTAATATTTGATTCTGACATAGATGTAGAAACAGCCACTGACTTTGTCACGGTAGAACCTAGAAGCTCATACAAGGTTCCTACCCTTCTGCCCTTCATCACAATCAACGCACCCTTACTGACCCTCATAGCTCCACCTTCAGCTATGTACTTGTACCCATATGACTCAAGGGTACCTAAAGAGATAATGTTCTTTTTCAAATCTGGGACGTATTGCACGTCGCTAAGTGTCCTGATAGTACCGTTTTTTGAACACCACAAAGCCGCAGGCCAAAATTATATTCCTCGAACGTCCAAAGATACAAAATCAATCAAAGGAGGGGGGACATTGTTCCACCAACCATGCATACAGTTCCCTGAGAAGTGACCCTTAGCTACAAAATGGGCCACCCTATTACATAATCTAGGGCACCAGACAAAGGACAAAGCGAAAAAATGAACAACATAGGACGAAATATCATCGACAATAGCTTGAATCTCCCACGGGTATGAACCTCGAGCAGAAAAAGCATCAATGAGTATTTTGCTATCACATTCGAAGATGATGCGGTGCCAACCTTGAGACTGAACGTAACAACATGCCGCCCTCAAAGCGAGGGCCTCCGCAACAAGAGGGGAAGACGCCTGGAAGGAACCGCACCAACCCCCGACAATCCCACCTGAAGAGTCTCTAGCAACCACAGCAGCCGCCGCCAGGACATCTTTATATTTCTATGCAGCATCGGAGTTGACCTTGATAAACCTGTCCGAAGGCCGAGACCACTGAACTGGAGCCGAAGGACCAACCCTACCAGACGAAGCCGGGGAGGAAGGAAGGTCAAGAAATTCCATTGATCTTCACATAGCATCCTAAGCAATCTTATGAGGCTCCTTGGATAGACCTTGAAAAACAAAGGAGTTCTTGTTCTTCCAAAGTTCCCAACAAAGAAAAGCAACAAAACTAAGCCTTTTTTTACATAAGGATAAATCGTTACAAATATGATCCCACCACCAACGAAAACCCCCAAAACCTTCTCTTTGAAAACGAAAATCGAACATAGAACCAAACCAAGCCGCCCTGGATGGGGGGCAACAAAATAAAATATGATCAATAGATTCAGGATCTTCCCCACAACGAGCACAAGCGAAAGGGCCATCAAATCTTCTTTTTCTAAGATTTTCTTGAGAAGCAAGAGCATTGTTGTAGGCTCTCCATATGATGGATTTTGGGAGCGGCATGTCAAGACCAAATGGCTTTAAGAGATCGAGAAGAGGGGGGCGTGGACGAAGAAGGGGTATCCCGAGGTGGGGAACCCCATCTAATGTTCTTGCACCAGAAGTTGTACCCCGAGCGCACGGAGAAAACCCCAGCGGAATCAAAGTGCCAAACTAAATGATCGAAACGTCCCGGCCTCCCAATCGGTATAATAGAGACACGGTCAGTAGTCGGTTGTCCGAGCCAACGACGAATAAGAGGTAAATTCCATCTTCGAGCTTCCGGAATCATGAGCTGATCAACCGAGACCAAAGGGCAGCCCTCTGGTTGCGGGACCGACACGGTGAAGTCCGGAGACGAAGGAACCCACTTATCATTCCAAATATTAATAGAAGAGCCACTAAGGACATTCCAACGAACTCCTTTAAGGAGAAAGTCACGACCCTCGACCAAACTTCTCCACCCCTAAGATGGGTTGCAACCCAACTTGGCCTTGGGGAAGGATCGAACATCTTAACTCTGATTATTCCTATACCTATAACCTTACAAGCAGCGTCTTGCCCATCAAGACTATTCCACCCTGAATTGACTTGTATGTGGTGAACCAGTCTCTATTAAGACAAACGTGATAAGAACAACCTGAATGTATGATCCACTTATCCTTAGATCTGGCCTGGGATTCGGTTACTAAAAGAACATCAGCACCACCTTCATCTTCAACTACACTAGCCTCAGCAGACTTATTACCTCTATTATGGTCATGCCTGTTATCTTCTTTCTGCTTATTCTCAAGTTTATAACATTTTTCTTTATGTGCCCTTTCTTGTGACAAAAGTTACATGACAGGTTCTTGTGTCTAGACTTAGACCTTGATTTCTGTCCACCATCAGACCCTCTATTATTAGTTCTATCTCTCACAAACAAACCATTACTAAAATCATTCACAGAGTCAGACAATTCCTTATCTACTCGTTCTTTACTCACTAGGTCTCTCTTAACTTCATCAATCGTGATAGTTGACCTACCACCATATATCATGCTTTCTACAAAACCTTTATATGAATTAGAGAGTGAACACAATAACAACATGGCCAGATCTTCATCTTTAGGGGCATCATTCAATTCTTTTAACTCTTGAATTATAGAGTTAAATTCATTAATATGGTTCTTAAGAGATGTACCTTCCGACATACGAAATGTGAATAACCGGCGCTTGACTGCGAGTTTATTGGAGACCGATTTGAAACAGAATATCTGTTGCAGCTTCTCCCACAACTCCTTAGCGATTTTCACCTCCAAGACTTATGTTAGAATATCATCTGTAAGACACATCTGAATAGCTGTAAGTGCCTTCTCATCTAACTCCTACCATTCTGCTTCAGATAAACCCTCCGGTTTCTTCTCTTATCCATCCAGTGCTTTCTTCAAGCCATTCTGTGTCAGGAGACTTTTGACGCGGACTTGCCACAAACTGAAACTCCCTTGACTACCAAACTTCTCTATTTCAGATTTAATCGCTGACGTCGTAGAACCAAATGACTGGTGCGTGTAACTTGGAAATTAGTGAATGTGCAAGTTAGTTAGTATATGTTAGGACCACCAATGAATATTAAACTGTAGAAAGAAATAGCAATCACAAATTAAAAGAGATTGGAGATTAAATTCAAGAACATTGGTATTTATGTGGTTTGGCCAAAGCTTATACTCACCGAGAAAGGAGAAAAATAAATTTCATTATTTGAGAATAATATATAAAGCAATTTTGTGGCACGTAACTTTCATAATACTAATAGTTTATAAAAAACCACACACACTAAAAACTTAGGGTGTCATAGAATGAAAGCGAATGTATCCAATCTTTAATCTCAGAAAAGGAGGCTGATTAAAACAAGCTCCAGGTCTAAGCCCAACAGTGTATAAAATCCTTTGGGTTGTATAATTCAGTCCAATGGGCTATGCCAACATAGTATGCATATGCAGGGGCTTTAGTGCAGTGGAATCTAGATATTTGGGAATAGGGCTTATGGGCTCAAAACTTAGGATAGGGTGGGCTGGGCCCATACGAGCAATCATAGTTTATGAGTAAAATAGTTCAACAGTAGTGATATAAATAAAATCATAATAATAAAGAGAGGGCTTCCCGCAAAAAAAGGTTCGTTAAAAGGGGGTTTCGGCTTCACGGGTATGATGTTGGCACCACTCTAATTGTAATATATTTTTATTATTTTATGTTGATGTGGGTAAATACTTCAAATTAAGCTTCTAAAAGTAAACCCAATTGCGGTTGTCTATTTTAATTTGATAAATAAAATTTTCAGTGGATGACATGTGGCGGTCATCCAAATTCCTTGTGACATAGTGTTCTACTATTTACAAGTCAAAATATTCTCCCTTTTGACATTTTCTTCAATCCTTTTTTTTTTTTAATTACATTTAAAGACTAAGTAAAATATAATTTCTGAAAATTCTTCCTATCTAAAAACGTATTGGATATGTATTATTATTTAAATTAGTTTAAAAATATTTTATAGTTTCTTATTTACCCAATAATACTTACTAAGCAATAAAAAATAATTAAATATTTTGCAGCAAACCAAAGCCTGTTCTCTAGGCTCTGTTAAATATTTTTGTAAATTACAAAACAAGTAAACAGCTTTTGTTTTCTGATGACGACTAATAAAATAAACAAAACATTTTGAAAACATCAAAAGATTCCCACCATCCAAACGGAGGGGAAAAAGAAAAAAAAGCAATGTTGATTGAGAAAGGAGGAGATTGCGTGGGAGAGGAGGGAGAACATCCCTTCATTTTTCTCCTTCTAATTTACTCTTCTTTTCAATTTTTTATATCTGCAAAATTTCACCTTTAATTGCATTACACAAACATTGTTTCAATTGAAGAAAAATCCCAGAAAATAAAGCCCCTAATTGTGCAAATTAATGAGGGTTCCATTGGAATATGGCATAACAAAACGGAGCCCTTTCAAGTGTCCTATCCCAATTTGTAAGGGTGCTTTTGTCTCCTTTCTCCCTTCTCCTAACTTGTGCCGGCCATCCAATTTCTTACCCAATTGGAATAAGCAAACAGCATAATCTTGAGAAATTTAGGTAGTTGCAGCCTTTTGTTTTTGTGGGGTTTGTGGTAGGCTGTAAAGCCTCCCTTTGACACCAAACAAAGTAAACAACAAAACCCAATTTCTGTGCCTCTCTTCCATTTCTTCTTCTACCCCCTTCTTCATTCTCGCTTTCTTGCTCTATTTTCCTGAGATTTGCCGATAAAATTTAATGCCCAGATAAAATCAGACAGCTCAGTTTTAGCTTTCAACGAGGAGGTATGATGCTAACTTTCAGAATTCTTCTCTTATACTATGAATGTTGGGAGAGAACTTGGTTTTACATAGCAAATTGTGTTTTGGGGGACGGGAATTGCATTCTGACATTTGTATCTAGGTTCAACTGAATGAGCTCTTGGGTTAGGTGTAATGACTATGCTATCTACCAAGTATCAGGACTTGGATCCGACGCTTGTTTCGATGGAAGATATTGGTGGCCTTTTTTAGGGTGATATCAAACCTTTTTGTCATGAAGAATCTAAATTCAACTCAATATTGGGGAATTTTAACGGGAAAAGCTGGGGTTTTTCATTTTGGGTCATAATTTCATCCTGTGGAAGGATTTGCCTGAAAATGGTATGGGGGTATTGACGGTTTTTCCTGTTAGGTCGTGGTTCACAGATAAAAACACCATCAAGGTAGAGGTCTAAAATATGATTTTCCTTGTATAAAAGCTCCCCCTTTTTACTATTTGATGTCTAATTTTAGTCGTTAAAGTTTATGCCTGAAATTGAATTGTATTAGCAGCTGAGCTGACACATTTAAAGAATTTGGGCTGGTAGGTCTAGAATGGGCAAGTCAAGTGGGAAAAAGAAGAAACAAGCAGGAGAAAACTTGGCAGATGCAAATTCAAAACAAACTAAAACTGTGGAGAATGGTTCAAAAGCTTATGATAAGGACACAGCAGTATTCATTGCAATGTCTCAGGAATTGAAAGATGAAGGGAACAGGTTGTTTCAAAGGAGAGATTATGAAGGAGCCATGTTAAAATACGAGAAAGCCCTCAAGTTGCTTCCGAGGAATCATATAGATGTAGCTTATCTTCGGAGCAACATGGCTCAATGCTATATGCAGATGGGTATTGGTGATTATCCCCGCGCTATACATGAATGTAATCTGGCTCTGGAGGTTTCAGCCAAGTACAGCAAAGCACTTATAAAGCGGGCTAGATGTTATGAAGGCCTTAATAGACTTGAATTAGCTTTGCGTGACCTGAACACTGTTCTGAGCGTGGAGCCAAACAATCTTACTGCCTTGGAGATTGCTGAAAGGGTGAAACAGGAAATTGAAAATAGAGGTGTTGGTGTAAATGGCCATCCTTTTCTAGAGTACACTGAACCTCCTTGTGTGTCAACACCACCTAAAGAAGTAAAAGAGAAATCGCGGAGAAGGAAGAATTGCAAAAGTGAGGATAAGAAAGTTGATGACAATTTGGAGAAGATATCCGAAGATAAGGAGGATGGGAAAGCTGAGGCTAGAATGGAGAATGGAGTAAAAGACGATGAGAAGAAAGCGGAGGATAAGATGGTTGTGGAAGAGAAATTCACAACTTCAAAGGGAGACGAGCCAAAGAAGACTGTGAAATTGGTTTTTGGAGAGGATATAAGGTGGGCGCAGCTGCCTATGAATTGTAATCTCTTGAAATTGAGAAAGGTCGTACAGGAACGATTTCCAATGTCAAAGGCAGCTCTTGTCAAATATAAGGACCAAGAGGGTGATATGATCACAATTACGACTGATGAGGAACTTAGATGGGCTGAAGCATCAGCAGATCCACGAGGTTCTATCAAACTATATATAGTTGAAGTTAGTCCTGAGATTGATCCTTTCTATGAGGAATTGCACATGGAGGATTCAGATACAAAGCCAAGGGAAATCTTCGAGAATGGAAGTACTAAAAAGGGGTCAGCTTGTATTGAAGAATGGATAGTTGAATTTGCGCAGTTGTTCAAGAACTATGTGGGTTTCAGCTCTGATGCGTACCTGGATCTTCATGAGATTGGGGTGAAGCTCTACTCTGAGGCCATGGAGGACACAGTCACGAGTGAAGAAGCACAAGTTCTTTTTGATATGGCAGCTGAGAAGTTCCAGGAAATGGCAGCATTGGCCCTATTTAACTGGGGAAATGTTCATATGTCTCGCGCAAGGAAGCGGGTACATTTCACAGAGGGTTCTTCACATGAATCCATTCTTGATGAGGTGAAAAGTGTCTATGATTGGGCCCAAAAGGAATACGTGCAAGCAGGGAAGAGATATGAAGAAGCACTTAGGATCAAACCTGATTTTTATGAAGGGCATCAAGCTCTGGGTCAACAGCAGTTTGAGCGGGCAAAACTTGCTTGGTACTATGCCGTAACAAACAATGTCGATCTTGAAACATGGTCTTCTGCAGAGGTTCTTGAGCTCTATAACAATGCAGAGGAGAACATGGAAAAGGGGATGCAAATGTGGGAGGAATTAGAGCAAAAGCATCAGAGCGAACACACTGAACCTAGCAAAAGTTACGCTCGGTTGCAGAAAATGGGTCTGGAGCGTTTATTTGAGGATGTATCGACAAATGAAATCGCAGAGCAAGTGGCGACAATGAGATCGCAGATCAACATCTTGATGGGTACCATGCTTTATGAACGTTCTATTATGGAATTTAAATTGGGCCTACCAGTTTGGCACGAATGTCTGGAAGTTGCGGTTGAGAAGTTTGAACAAGCTGGTGTTTCTCAGACTGATATAACTATAATGATAAAGAACCACTGTTCAAATGATAGTGCAGTTGAAGGTAATATGACTGGAAGTTTGTAACTCAAAGTAGCTCTTTTAACTGATGTGGATTCTTTGCCGTAATTTAATCAAGAATCTGTCAAATTTGCAGGCTTGGGGTTCAGAATAGATGAGCTTGTACAAGCATGGAATGAGATGGATGAAGCAAAAAGGCGGTACAGCGGTGTTCCTTCTTTCAGGCTAGGGCCATTGCTTCGGCGGCGAGCATCGAAGCTTTATGATGCACTGGAGCAGGGGTGAATTACATGTTCACTGCTTCGGTGTGGTCAAGGACGTCAGAGGACTCGGCTTGCCTCCACATTGCCTCTGACGTTTACGCTAGTATACTGAGGTGTGTATCGCTTGTGATGAAAGTAGCACTGATCTTTAAATTTAGGTTTTCGGTGTCACTTGGATGGACTGTTCTAAAATGATTAGTTTCTTTCTAACAATACCTTACATGAATCCATCTCCTTGCAGATTTCCGTTACCTGCTGTTTTTTGCCTTTTCTTTTTGGTAATTAGGTTAGCAAGATTGCATTAAAAGGTTAGAAAATACATACATGTGTTCGAGACGTATATCGCAAGTACACAGTAGGCTAGCTACATGAGAAACAAAATGAGACTGGATCGGGCCATCATAATAACACAGACCAAAAGAATATGATGGTGCAAATGTACAAGAAAATCGATGCAAATTCCAAAGCTTGAGCAGATTGTGAGGTTGCAAGACAAGTTACCCAATTTATTGAGAAGTTGAAACACTTTGAAGCTCTACTATGAGCTATGGGATCACACTGCCTTACGATATTATTGTGAAATGGTTACTCAAAATCTAGAAATAAACCCTTTTGACCATGAAGCCTTGCTTATTGTCTTAAATTTGTTGCAGGTAAGCAAGGTCTTATTTGACGTCCATTGATTGTCGTTTTCACACATGGAGAGGAAACAGTAGAGATAACGGGTTGTGATTCGCTGTGGTGGAATCTCCCTTGCATAGTCACATTATTCAAGGACCATCTTGGGGACAGGATGATCCAGCAGAAGTCCACCTTTTATTGGTTTCTGCCTTCAGTGTAAGCACTTCTCCTATACGAGAAGTCGTCATGATACTCACTGTGATGTAGTAGCTTAAAGCTGTGTTTTGTAACACCATTCATAGTGACTTTGTTGTATCATTCATATTTTTGCTGTTGTAATTCATCATTATACCATTGGTTTGTAAAATTTGTTTATGGAGAAAATGAGGTATGGCTGCCAAGGGGGCAGCTTTCCTTTTTGGGTTTGTTTCCCACTTAATCCTGTTGTTTTTTTACATCAGAAAGTACTAGTTGTGTTATTTTCATTTCCCTTTCTCCCTTATTTTTTCATCTTTACTTTTTTGGATAAGAATAACAGAAGGGTTTATGCCTTAGCAGAGTCTGAGGGTGAGAATTTCTCTTAATTTAGTACTAAGCAGTAATATCAACACAATATTTCCATTACCAATTTGGTCAGAGATAATTGAACAAAAAAATATTACGTTAGTGGAGCCTAAGAAACCGCCCGGGGGGAGGGGGGGGGGGAATCGACTGTGAGAGATAAACTCTCTGTATTTACAATCATCTAGAGAAGTAACTAAATATAATAGGGTAAAGGGTTAAAGAACCTATGAGGGTATCAACACTTAAGTACCGAATACCATTAGAATTTCGAAATTAATTGTATTTGGGCGAGAATAGTACCAAGATAGATGACTCAAACTAAAAATGAGTCGACGTAACTCAATTCAACATAAATTTGATCCAACTCTAGATAGCACAAATCGAGATGCTCAAGGTTGAAATCACCCTACCAAACTCGAATCCACCTCGTGCTTTTCTAAATCCCGAAATAAACTTGCCCAATTAACCCAAAGTTTGAGACGACTTGAGTGCAATGTGATCAAACCCAACCCAAGTAAAACTTGACATGATACAAACTCAAAATGATAGGATCCGACCAAAATTCTATCCTAATTAACTTAAAATCAAGAAGATCCAACCCGTTTACTACAAAACTCAAGACAATTAATTATAAAGTGTTAAATTCTAGTCCTTTAAACTATTCAAATAACAAAAAATTTGAATTCCATCCTTGTAATTTCGTTAGAATTAAAACTAGAATTGAGATTCGAACTAATAATTTTAATTTTATGTGTGAAATATAGTGATAATGGAAATAATCACAATGAACATCAAAGGAAGGCTTCAACCGACTCATCATCAAAAATATAAATATAAATATAAATGTATATATTTAGTTTTATGTATGTAGGGGATCCAAAAAGAATTCTTCTCCCAAAATGCCGCAGCGATTCCAGGTCTTCCTCCAATCTCCCTTCCCCCAATTCCCAAATCGTACCCTTTCCCTTAACCCTAATTTCACCCTCCGCGATCTCAAGTTCTCTCTCTTCTCCCCTGCTGTTTCTCCTCAATTTCTGTCCTCCTTCTACTTCTCTGTCAACGGCAAATCCCTATACCATGCCCCCGATTCTTCCACGCTTCTCTCTTCCGGAATCAACCCCTTCTCCGTCCTCTCCCTCCGTTTCCGGCTCCTTGGCGGCGGCGGCGATGGCGGTGCTACCGGCGCTGAGTCACGTGACTGCTACCTCAACATGTACGCTGTCAAGAAGCCCGATAAGGTCGACCCCAACGAGAAGCGCCTCTCCAAGTGGACTACTTGCGCCTTGTCCTTTGAGCCCTTGAAGCCCCCTTGCGTCCTTGATCTTCTTGGTAACGTCTTCAATAAAGAGGCCCTTGTCAAGGCCTTGCTTGGTAAGAATTTGCCCAAAGCGTTTGGACATATTAAGGGGTTGAAGGATATGATTACCATTCAATTGTCTCCCATTCCCGGAGTTGAATTTGATGATAATTTGAGCAGCGGCACGAGATTTCAGTGCCCTATAACGGGGTTGGAGTTCAATGGCAAGTACAAGTTCTTTGCCTTAAACAAGTGTGGGCATGTGTTGAGTGCCAAGGCGTTGAAGGAGGTCAAGTCCTCTTCTTGCCTTGTTTGTCACAAGGAGTTTGAGGAGGCTGATAAGATTGTGATCCATGGCACAGAGGAAGAGGTGGCTGCCTTGAGAGAGAAAATGGAAGAAATGAAGGCAAAGTCGAAGGATAAGAAGCCCAAAAAAGTCAAGAACGGGGAAGTGGCTGTGGCAAATGGCATGGAGGGTGTGAGCTCGGATTCTTCACTATTAAGTGGGAAAAAGCATGGATTTGATGTCAATGGTGTCGACAAGCCATCAGGAAAGCTGGAAGTGAACGGTGAGATTTCAAATGTTGGGTCAGCTGCCAAAGACGCAAGTGGTGCTGAAGCTAAACGCTTCAAAGCTGTTGATATTGCCCCGCCTAATGCTAATAAAGAGGTCTATGCTTCTATCTTCACATCTTCGAGGAAGAAAGATTTCAAAGAGACATTCACTTGCAGATCCCTGCCATTAGGTCGAAACTGAATGAAGAGCGCTGTAATTGGTACTACTCTATTGCCAAGGTCTCATTTTAAATTTTTGGCTCTGCTCTTTGTAACTTACAGCTCATTATTGACATAAAGAATATATAGTTCATTACGTTTTGACCTGATGCGCCCCAGGTTGTTCTTGTAAACGGTGGACTATGGATGTCATGTTTTGATTATGTACTATTGGCTTTGTTAATTGTCATACCTGTTTAGCTAAAGATATGTTTATTGAGTGGCCTTCTATCTTTGGAGTTTAGTCTTGGTTTCTTCCTCACTAGATCATGAAGAAATTAGGGACTTGTAAGCCTCCCCCTTATTTAGTTGTTGTAGTGATGCAAATTTCTTTGGTGGTTTGACAGGACTCGGCATACCTTCACCATTGCCTCTGAGATGTATGATAGTATACCGAGCGCGTATAATTTGGGATGCAATTAGCCATTAATCTTCAAATTTGGGTGTGTTGCTTGGATGTAGGGTGCTGCTATTATTAGTTTCCTTTGAATGTACCTTACATGAATCCATCACCTTGCATACGCAAAATACAACTGACATATATAGGGTATGAGGAATTGCATACAGCATACACAAATATATGTGTTTGAATTTCTTCTCTCTGTTTTTGATTTTTTTTTGGGAAGGGTTCTTTTCGTATCTTGTATCATCCAAATCTGTGAAGCGTTTGCAGGGACAGGACAGGACAGTATTAAGAGGAAAAACGTCAGTACAGTCTTCTCCTCCTCGTTTAAGACTCTTAATTACCAAAATTTACGTTTCAATAAGTAACTCCAAAATAACCTCAAGTTCTGCAACTATAAATCCCCCGCATTTCCTTCCATACTCCACACATTACCCATCTGATTTCTTCATTAAGTCCTTCAACAACACCAATTTACTTCCAAACGCCCAAACAATGGCCATTTCAAGGTCAGTGACACTGCTTCTGGTCCTGTCCTGTATAGCTGTAGCTAAAACCCAGGTCCCAACTAGGCCAATTTTCACAGAGAACGACACTCAAGATTGCTGGAATTCGGTGATAAATACTCCTGCATGTGTGTTGGAGATATTGAGATCAATAGGCAACATTCAAATTACGCTTGGTCCAGTCTGCTGCAAGGCCATCGTTGATATCAATAATGAGTGTTGGCCCAAGTTGTTCCCCGCAAACCCCTTGTTTCCTCCCTTCATCAAGGATCAATGTGCACGTATTGTTGCTGGTAAAAGCCTACCTCCAAAGCCCCGTTCTTGATTCGGGATTGGCGACAAGGGATTAGTACTAAAAGTGGAGAAAATGATCTCGGATAATCGTTAACAATAATAAAGATCTTATTGAGTCAGAGATTGTATTAGATATATAGTTTCCTATGGAAAATGTTTCAACATCTTCTAATCCCACTAGAATAATCTAACTCGAGGACAATCATGACTTTGAAATGGATTTACGCTTTTGACTATTTGTTTTCTTCCACTCCATCACAACTTACTCCTCTAAATTGAATCTCTCTTCTGAATCTGATTTGTTGTTCTTGAGGAGCTAATTATTTTGAAACTGTTGGATAAGAGAGCCTGGAATTAAGATATTTTTATTCTTATACTCCATTATACATCTACATGTGAATGTTCAACGATCTTCAAGCATAACAAAGTGCATATGCCCTTTTCATACCTAACATGATATTATGTTAATAATTGAATTTTTGATATTGAAATTTGAACTTAAGTCCTCTCGTTCAAAGATTGTGATACAATGTCAAAAGATTGACTATTTTAAAAAAGTGAACCATGAATGATTTTAGATTTAGCCTCGAATAGTCATTATCGATGCTATTATCTATGTTCTTAGGAAATGAAACCAATCACGGATGAGGAATATTGGTCCAATCATATTGGTTAAAGGGTAAAACACTATCAACTTGAAAGTCCTAGAAAATGAGACTTTACGTTCAAATTCTCTATGACACAATCCTGTTTGTATAAAAGAAAACAATAATACTACTTGAAAAAAGGTTCCTTGTAAAATATGATCCAAGTGAAGCTAAGAATCAACATTACCTGGGTAAATCAACAAAATATAATGGCACTTGGAAAAAAGAAGGTACTATGAATGGACTGTAATGAGTTGCAATTTTTGTGCAGTGATATCACAATTCAGTTAATCTGATTCTATATTAGTATTACTTAAACTGAGATTCTGACTTGTAACCAATGTTGAGGGTGACCGGTGCAATGGCATCAATAGAATTTCGAGATATTTAATACTCAATTATAGTTCACATGTCTCCTACCAAATAGTTTCTAGGAGGGCTCAAATGCCAGCAAAAAATTTGCTGAAATCGGGACCCTTTTGCATACAGAACCAACAAATTTTAATGCCTTTGCAGTAGTTACATGTAAAGATTCCATTTAATCCACAAAGTTATTGTGGTATATATTCTAAAATGTTTTTCTTATCGTTCTTTTCCAATTCAAGAGACTTTGTTGCACTATAACCGAAGGCATTAGGTTCATTTCATGCATTTATTTTCCTTAACACAAGAACGAGACAAAACCATATATATGTTTTTCTTCATATTCAGTTTTGCTAGATACAAAGATTGTAGCAATTCATGTTAAAAGTAATTCATCATCATTCATATTCCTTTTATTCTATCGTTCATTTCCGTATTTATGTTTCAATTGTAATTTCTACTCTTTAATTCAGTCTGTAAATTGCTTTTGGTTTAAGATGATCTATAAGACAACAAAAAAAAAAAAAAAAAAAAAAAAAAAAAAAACCAAAACTTTCTTTGCTTAGTGTTTTTACGGTTGATTACAAACACCAGTATTGTGACCAACGTTTTATTTCCTGGGGTTTCCAAACATGCAATAATAGAATTATAAACCAAATCGCAAGTGATAACATTTTTGAAAAGGAGCATTGCAAATCTTAAGAACTGGCACGAAGTTGGGCCTTTTTGCATTACACAGCATATTACAAGCCTTTGCAGCAAAAATTGAGTGAATAAGTATTGATGGTGTTAAATATGTAAACAAATACGTATGCCTAAAGATAAAATGCAACATATAAGAACAACAACAATCTCAATGCCATAAGGGCACCCATTAGAGTAAGGTGTAGAGGGTGAGATATAAGCAGTCTTAGCCATCAGGGTGTTATCCTAAAGAAGAATACTCACTCATACCCCACCTCCAAATTAATTATTACGCATGGCAAATGTAACGGCAACCTAATAATATTGACCCAAATAATGTAAAATTAATCCGTTTGTAGGGGGAAAAAAAACCAATTTAAGGGCCAAAGTTTAATTCGTCGGTTTGCAAAAGAAAATCAATTAAGGGCCAAACGTATGACTCCTTATTACCAAAAACCTACGTTTCATTAAGAATGTCCAAAAGTCTTGTACAACTATAAATCTCCCACATCTTCTTCCATATTATCCACACATTATTCATTTTCATTTTATTTCCCCTTAATTTCTCCATATAAATATAATAACTAGTAGTTTCAGTTTTCTTCTAAAACTCAAAAAATGGCTATGTCAAGGTCACTGACTATACTTGTTTTATTTTCCTGCATAACTTTAGCTATGGCTCAAGGTCACAAGACTGCTGGAATTCGGTGATAAATGCCCCTGCATGTGTGCTTGAAATACTGAGATCACTAGGTAACATTCATATCACGCTCGGCCCTGTTTGCTGCAAGGCCATGGCTGACATTACTGACGAATGTTGGCCCAAGTTGTTTCCCACAAACCCCTTCATCAAGGACCAATGTGCACGTATTGTTGCTGGCAAAACCCCGCCTCCAAAGCCCACTTCTTGATCTAAAGAG
Source organism: Simmondsia chinensis (assembly GCA_018398585.1). Classification (NCBI taxonomy): domain Eukaryota; kingdom Viridiplantae; phylum Streptophyta; class Magnoliopsida; order Caryophyllales; family Simmondsiaceae; genus Simmondsia; species Simmondsia chinensis. The sequence continues at coordinate 26,797,916 of JAGTTD010000017.1, read as the reverse complement.
CTTGCTTGGTATGAGAAAATGATACGAAATGTTAGGGAATAATAACGAGGATGTATCAGATCGTGTTTGATGTTATTTCATATGAGAGATGTCTTCTTTTTTGTTTATTCAATTTTATATTTTCCTATTAGTATTATAGAAGTGATACGAAAAAATCAACGTTAATAATAAAAGCACTACTCTAAATTTTCATGATTTGTACGATTGTGCTTATATCAATGAAGCTACATATACTCTTGGACCATTTTTGGGAAAATGCAAGAGTACAATGAGATTGGTGAATTATTAATTATATAAGACCAACTATGCAAAGACTACAAAGGTAAAGTTGATTTGATATTCCCAGAGAACATTGAAGGTGCTCATGGGAAATTTTCATGTGGACATCGTAAAAGATGATTTCTAATAAAATTAATTTTGGCCCTCTGTAATAGTTATTTGATATTAGTTTTGAAAATATTTTTCGTAATATATATTAAATAATATTATATATTTACATAAATAAAATTACATCAATCAAATTTGAATTATACAACGTTATGATGAGGACAGGAATTTTATCAAATCATGAACTGACAATACAATAGAAATAACAACGACTTGAGGAAGACGAATTAGACAAAGAAAAGGGATTCGAAAAAAAATATATTTGAATGGCTTGAGGCACGTGAGAACACTCAAATTAGAAAGGAAATGCCCTTCCTGCATAAGTTTGATTTTTCAACTTTAAGTGCGCTCTTTTTTTAGGATTCAACAACCAATTAGGCCTCAATTTGTGCAACAATTTAAGGTCCCTAAACCACAAGTACCACATCTCAAAATTTTAGAGAAGTGGGAGAGTAAAAGTGTGAAGAGAGCTTCTGACTTTTTTACCCTTTTTCATATTCGATTAATTGGCCTTTTCATATATGAAAAAATGTATAAGTGTATAGTCAAACTTTTTCTCCAAACAATCAGTTACCAATTCTCATTCAATTTTAGGCCTAAAATTGGCTGATACTTAGCCTAGAATCTCTCTTATTTTCAACGGACAGATATGTATTTTTCAGTTGTTTATCTCTCTCCTTTTATAAATACTTTCAGATAAATATACATATAGAATATCTTTGAAAAATATCTTTCTACTTGAAAAAATAATTATATGTAAAATAAATAATTTTTAAATCACATAATGAAATACATAATTTTTTCAACAATTAGAGTTTCGTTGAACGAGATAGTATTAAATCTTTTGTTTTCATGAAAGGTATAAGGTGAGCCGCTGTACTATCTACACTTCAAGTCCAATAGACATTCATTTATGTGTAAATGGAAATGTCAAAGTGTAGAATCATATTTACACTTTCGTAGAATAGCTTAAACTTCGGGGATAGGCATTTGTTTATAGTAAGAAAATAGGAGTAACTGTGGGAAAATAAAGTGAATTCTCAATGTCAATTCCCGAAGAACATTAATTGGAATCAACATTAACTATCCGACCCCCCAAAAAAAAAAGTATACGAGAAGACACGGGGGTACAAAGTGAATGCATGCATAGGGTGGTATGATGCTATAAATACCATAATCGCTCACAGAGATGCCAAGTCCAGTGATTTTAATTATCAGTCCCCCAAAAACCCAAAAAAAAAAAAGAAGAAACAATGGGATTCTGGGCAATCCTGTTCAGAGTAGTAAGAATCGTTTCTTTGGCGGCCAGTGGTTGTAGCGTGGCGCTGGAGTTAGCCGCGTTGGCTTCTCTTTTCCTTGAAGAATCTCAGCGTGGGAAGATTTCGGCTTCTGATCAATAAAACCACATCTGGGATTTCACCAACTATATGATTGTTTAGTATGCTTTCAGGTTTTACTACAATGCAACTGTTGAATTTTTGCTTGTTTTGTTGATTGACAATGGTTGCTTATTGATTACTAAATCTGGGTAATGCGTTATTGAACTTTCTTTGTTGTTCTCTTGTTATGTTCATCCAGTAAACAGAAAAGTTGGTGATATTGGCTTCTACTTTTTGGTTTTTACCTAATAGTCTGTTTTCTGTACTATTTTGTAAATCTAATTATTTGGTCAGGTTTTGTTCATTTATAGTACTTTAGATATGGTTTTCATTTTTTATCTTTTTGGTGAATTTGCAATTGATACAATTTGCATTTAATGGTAATATGTTTTTCAAATAAATAAAATACATTCAATAAACTTTAATGGATTTATTTTAAGGAGTAAAATATCTTCAATGATGTTAAAGTTGAGAAGAGTTGACAATAAGATACTTTAGAAAAGGCTGTTATTCTAATTCTTCATAAAGAGAGACAAAAATCTTTCCAAAATACCAGATTAATTTGATCATATTATGCAGCACCCCATGCATCTAATTTCTCTCATCTCTAAAAAAAAAACATAAATAAAATCATAAAAAAAAGATGATGAAAAAATGATGAAGAATATTTTAGATTATTCTACAATAAAAGAATAAAAATTTGTGTTAGTATGCTATTTATAAAGATACAAGATATGAGATATATGTAGTATTATTCTACAAGAGCTTAAGAACTTTTAGATGAGCTAAGTATATATTATAAGTAATTCCTAACTCCAAAGGAAAAAAAAAAAGAAAAAAAGAAAAGAAAGAACAACATGGTTTGTTCTTTAGTACTTGATTAACCACAAAAAAAAAAAAAAAAAAAGCCGATTAATGTGTCAAAGTCAAAATGACTATTAAGGTCTTCTAACATCTGAAGCAAAATCCAACAGAAGCATATGTTTTTACTATGTAAAAATTATATTTAATGCCCTCATTAAAACACCATAAAAACAGAATTCCCCATTCATTTACTATTGCAGGAAACTTCCCCACCCATCAAACTATAAAAATCCCCATATTTTACCTCAAAAAATCCACAACCAAAGCCTTTTTCTTCTGAACTACAAAACCTGACCAAAATTCTTCATAAACAAATAGTACCCAGAAAACAATGGCATCCAACGCATCGAGCCCATTGTTGATGCTGGTGTTCCTCTCTTGTGCTGCTCTGTTCTCACAAAACGGGCTGGCGATGCAACCACCAACAGCTACCCCAATCGGCCTACACTTGCCAGAGAAGGACGTCCAAGTACAGGCGTGCTTGCAATCCATTCAAAATGCACCAGCCTGTTTGGTGGAGATACTGAACTCATTGGGCCAGATGCAATTTGGGCTTGGTCCAGTTTGTTGCGAAGTCTTTTCTAACATGGAGGATAAATGCTGGCCCAAGTTGTTGCCTACCTCTCCTCTCTTGCCACCCTTAATCAAGCAACAATGTGCTCCTGGGCCCAACATCCCGCGTTAAAGCATACTGTTCAAGTTTAATATTTACAAAATACTATTACTATATACAATAATATCCTTCTTTTCTAGTTTAGACATATATGTCTTTGTGTTTTCATTTCAGAGCGAGTAATCATATACATGTTCAGGATTTTGTTACTATATATATATACTTAGTGATACTACATTAAATACACAGGTTAGCTCTTCTACTTTTTCCCTTCTTGGGTATTACATATACAGTAAGAAAATATCTAATGTAGTATCCTTTTGAAAAACAAATATGATCGATGAGCTATATTCAGAAAATAGACATTAGTACCTCAAAGAAATGAGAAACGTAATTGTAATAAAACAAGTGTCATTGTCAAAAGTAGGAGTTTCTATGTTGAAAAAGATGATTGTAATGTTTTACTTGTAATGCTAGAACTCAACATGAATGTACACTGTGTTTGTTTACCATTCATATAATTAACCACTTGGACAACCTCGCAAATTATTAATCACTATCAACATCAACTTCCATAAATTCATCATTCTCTTTCATTTAAAGTGTCTTTAATTGTTTGGAGCTATGGCTAATACAATTATTGTTATTACTTACCAAAGATGAATCTCATGGCCATTTCTTTTATATTCTACTTTCTACTTTTTTTTATTTTTAAGAAATTAAAAATTAGATTTTTAAAATAATTGAACTTTTTTTTTATTTTTCTAATTTTTGTCTAAGTTTTTGAAAACTGAAACTAGAAATTTATTTCATAATAAGAGAAATAATCTTTAAAATATAATTGTAAATTTATCAAAAACCAAAAGTTGAAAAAAAAAAATAAAAAATGAACAACTATAGCAATTCCATCTTACCTTTTTTTATTATAATAACAAGATCGTTTTATAACATATTTTTGGTCTTTTTTTTTTATTATAATACTATTTTTTACTATCTCATATTATTTATTTCTCATAACTCCTAAATCTCGAACCTCTTATTTTAAAATTTCAATTTAACAATAATTATTATTGTATAACCTTTTTTTCTTGGAGTTGCCTAAAAAAGGGGCCAAGTTGCCAATTTGCAAAAAAAGTGCAATTGAAAAGAGTTTGAAAAAGAGAAGGGTAAATTAAACGAAAAGTTGAAAAGAGGTTGCTCTGTGGGGGCTATTTTTTGAGGAGAGAGGACGCTACGTTGCGTGAAACTATGGAGGATAATTTAACCTGATTTCGACTTGCTTTAATGGTCAGTTTTGATAGTAACTGGTGTGTGAAATAAGACACTTTAAATAAATTAAACTAGCAAAATAAAATATAACTAACTCCTTGATTTGTATTGCGGTTATTGTTGGTAATTATTGAAAAAAGGATAAAATCAATCCCAACGATCCAAACTTGAGAAGACCAAAAGACCAAAGGTATCCCACTACATACGGTAGCAGAACCACCCACAAAATCTAGAATAAAAAATGAATGAAAAACACCCAACATGAAAGAGCAAAGACAACATAAGGGTCGCAACGAGAAGACTGGGAGATCCAATGGAATGATTTGGATTAAATTAAAGATCCTACAATTTAGGGGTCTCCAAAACTTAAAAACGACAATCATTTAAACTGTTTAGGATCTTAACGAGCAAATACATTGGTAAAATATAAAAGCCAATACATTGGCAACCGAAAATGGTGAAGTAGATAGCAAGTGAAGGGGGTTGCAGAATAGAGGACTTTTGAAAGTGGAAAAAGGGGGTTGTTGATATGTTAGGTTTCATCTTACACTCTTTCAATTATGCTACCAAAACATATATTTGCATATTCTTATATTAATATTATATGATTTATCCTTATCAACAGTGTTCTGGTTATGGCTTAGCTGTATTCGCTGACATCTCACCTGATCCATGTGAATACTCACCATCATAATATATATATATATATCTATATCTATATATAACTACAATAATTCAATACCTTAAAAAGGCTTTTACAATGTTCAAAAAAAAAAAAAAAAAAAAAAAGGCTTTCATCAAGACAGGACTTAAAAAAAGTAAAATGTATGCACTTTTACTTATATAGGATGCTGCTCTGTAAAAAAATTACTTATAAAGGGCCCCAATTTTATAAAGAATAGAGTCATCTTAACACGTGCTAAAAATTCTAATCATGGATTTTTTTAGCCCTACAAGGCCAAGTACTTTGGACCAATTAAATTATATAAGGATGCCAGGAGACAGACTAAAGCTACCCTAATTACCATTTGGTATACCGAGCCTTCGACCTTATCCATAGAACCGAATCATGGTTTGTTGTCATGGTATGGTGGAAGACGGGTGTTTTAGGTGTTGCATATTAGGTCACTTTGATATAATTTTTAATTGTAATATAATATCTCTTTAAATAGTTTTTAACATGCAAACATAAGAACAGAAAAATATAATAGATCATATATTTTGGTAAATAATGACCTACGAGCTTTTTTTCCTTTTTTTAAAATTTACCTAACATTGATTAGCTGGTAAAACTCACGTGACCAAATTATTAAGGGAAATTCAAATATGATATGGTTGGGATTACTAAGAGCAACTCATAGACGGCATAATATGACTTGGTTTTAAGTAGAGCTTCGCATAATTTACCATTTTTGACTAAATTAAATTAATTAATCTACTTATTATGTATTGTCATATATTAAAACAAACCGGAACTCAAAATCACAAAATTGCAATATAGGATTGTATATATATATATATATATATATATATATATATATATATATATATATGTATATAGTAGTTAGATTTTGAAAATAGTAAGTGAAAACAAAACATCATAGTTGGTGGGTATGACAACAATATAATTAGTAGTAGGAGGATGGTCACAGTAATTTGAAAAGTATAGCAAAGTAACAGAATTTTTTACCAAATTGGCACACTTTTAAAAAAAATTTACCAAAATAGCACAGTTTCAAAAATATTTACCAAATTGGCACACTTTACTGTAGCAGTATCAACGTACGCCGTTTGAAACGGTGTACGGCGTCCCCCCATCCAAATTTTTTTTTAAATTTTAATATTATTAATATTTTTTACTTTTTTAAAATGGGTTAGATATGGGTACCCAAAATTTTTTTAGGTACTCTTATTTCTTTATAATATGCATCGATACACAAATTATGTGCATCGACACACACTTAAAGTACTCAAAATTATCACCTTTTTTTTTTAAATGGGGCGTACCCATCTATTTGGTCAAATATATTACATTTGTTGGTTACTACTACCCATGATATTATGAGTCGGTTCCCAAAATAATGCTGAAAAATAAAAAAATAAAAAAAATAATGCTAAAAAATAAATATTTACCAATCTACTGTTGAACTGCGTTTTATAAACGCGGTTATATTAAACCGTGTTCACAAAAAGCGGTTATATGTAAAAATAACTGCATCAAGAACAAAAAATTATATAAGCATAAACCGCGTTTACAAAACGCGGTTTACATCATAAACCGCGTTTAGTAAACGAGGTTATATTGCTTTATGAGTTAAAAAACATAAATAACAAACTAATAGATATATATAAATAACGAACTACTATATAAAAAATAATATAAATAAAACATAAATAAATGTTCAAAAAAATGAAACATAAATAAATATTACCGTCATATATTTCACTGCTACTAGCTGCTAACCGAGCCCTGTGCTCCTTTTTTATCTTGCATGTGAATACATTATGGCATTTTCTCTTACAAAATCTACATGTGACCCTTCGTGTATAGTCATTTCATCCATTTCATTTTGAATTCGTTTCGAGCGTGGGCGTCCTTGACTTCAAGACTTGTCTTTTACAATAATATGAACCGCGTCTTAAAGACGCGGTTTATCTTCAAATAAGCCGCGAATGCGGTTTATTTTCACATGAAAAGTGTCTTAAAGACGCGTTTTACAACTGAAATAAACTAATTTGGTTATTTTTGGAGTGAACCGCGTTTTTCTAAACGCGGTTCAACAGTAGATTGGGAATTATTTATTTTTTGGCATTATTTTTTTTATTTTTTTATTTTTCAGCATTATTTTGGGAACCGACTATGATATTATTATAAAATAATCAACTTCTATATCCATTCTGTGTTGTGTATTCAAAATAATATTATATATAATGACTCATATCAGAAGGTGAGATATGAAAGAAGTATTAGAAAATACAGCAACTAAACACAACAAAAAAATTCAATGGAAAAGTAAAACAAACACATAGATTTATATGAATCAATCAAAATTCTCTACATCTGTGGAGTTGTAAGTAGATTTTTATTATTTTGGAATTGTTACAGAGTGTTTTCTTTCAATTTGACCTACTCTCTTAAATCCTAAATAGGGTTTATATAGGTGCGCAACAAAACCCTAAATTCTTCAGCTGAAATCACCACCACGAGCATGAACCTCAACCCAATCTTGTACTCTATAGATTTGGTCCATAACAGGATAAAATCAGACTCTACACAAAGCCCACACAAGAACATAATATGGAGCCTTAGATTTAAGTCAGGAAATTCTGGACCATTAACTCTAATAGGAAATGTAAAAATAATTTCAAAAATTTAGACACTTAATTTAAATCTTAAAATTCTTATTATATTCTGATGCAGCGCGTGGTGGAAAATCTTGAGATTAAGGAGCCTGTAACCTGTTGATCGTACCAAACGATGTCGGATTAAGAGAAAACAGCTAAAACTTTTTGATTCTGCGAATACCTGAGCAATAACCTAAAAGAGGAGCTATATAATTTTTATTGAACTATTTCAAAATAAAAACTACAAAGATCAACTTAAACAAGACAATTCATAAAATTATTCAATTCATCAAAAGTTTTCAAAAACTAATGACCTATTTATAGACACACAACTAATCCTACTTTAAATCAAACTCTACTATTTCTAGTAATAATATAACTCCAAAACTCTAAATCTAATTACTTAATTCAATAAAATTAAATACTAATAAATAAAATTTTAATTATACAATAAATAAAGTTTATTTTTGTTATCTCAGTTAAATTATTTCGATCCCCATCTACATTTTTTATTGTTTTTCTCTTTATTGGTGTGTTTATGTCTAGAATTGGACCGCTTTGACCTTTTGTCTCATGGTCATCAAGGAATTGACCCACTACCTGTTTGTTTATTTTGATTAATAATTTATTTATTGTTTTTGAACCCAATTAATTATTTATTTGAGATTCTTCTTGATGGGGCTCGTTCTCTCTTGTTGAACTCATTAAATAATCCATTTTTGTTTTTTTTTAATTATTTTTCTATTTAATTGGCCTTGACATTTTTTACTGAAACAAATCTAATCTTTATTTTTGACATTCTATGATATTAATTTTGCTCATATTTATAGAAAGACTAACTTTTTCCTGTTTGTGATGTTTTTTCTGGTTTGATGTTGTCTTTGGTGTCTGATTTTTCTTGTTTGTTCTGGATTTTTGTACCCATCTCCGTTTATGGGGTGGTTGAGGACTCGCGTTGTCGAGGTCTTGTATGTACTACGGCTTTACCGATAATTACCAAAAAAAAAAAAAAAAAAATAGAAAGACTAACTTTGTTGTGAATCACATTGCAAAGTTAGTTATCGCAAAAGTTAACTCTTTGAACTTACCATTAACCATAATTCGCATCACGACATTCTAATATATATATACATATATATTTATATTTTTAACAAAGATGACGACCTCCGGCCTCGGAGCTGACATTACACATCAAGAGAAATATTCATTTCCATCCTTCTTTATATACTATTATCTAAATAATTCCTTTTATATTCTAATTAAGCACTGGTATACAGCAACAATAACAACAAACTCAGTGCCTGCAAGGGCTCCCGCAAAAGCAGGGTCTGGGGGGTAGATGTACGCAGCCATCCCCCTTCACGGGGCTATCCTGAAGAGAGACTATTTCTGAGGACCCCAACCTGAGAGGCTGGTTCGCAGCAAAGAGCATGTGACCTGACAGCAGGAGACCAACAAAACATAAGTAGTGCAAACACACGACCAGTAAGACAACAGACACAAAGCACACAAGACAGAAGACACAAAGCACAAAGCACAAAACACAAAGACACAAAACAAGCCACATCAAGCAGAATAGGGTAATTATAAAATTTGTTTTATAAAAATATTTAGGTAATACAAATCTGAAAGTTCTTGAAAATATTTAATTATGTGATTATTTTAATTTTGACATATTAGCTTTTCTCAATCTAAAACCCAATGCAAAGGATGTAAAAATGATTTAAAATGGTTTTTTTTTTTTTTTTTTACCACTTTTGGACAAAATCATTTCTTAATATTCTTAGTTGATCTACAAAATAAAGAAAATGTTTTAACTTCCCATTTAAAAGATGGTATGAAATTCACTCCTTGTGAGTGAAATATGCCATTAATTTAAGTTATAAATTCTTACGATAAATGCTCTATTTAAGGCTCCGTTTGTTTTGACGGAAAAATAGAATTTATGAATTGATTTTTCTTCGGAAAAAGTTTTCCAAGGAAATATAAATTCCGAGTGGGGTTTTCCGTTGTTTGTTTCAAAGGAAAACTTAATTCCCCATTGTGATATCTTTGTATATGTTTTAAAAAAATATTTTTCACCAATCATTTTATATATTTTTATAAGACAACATAAGTAATAATATAACATATATGAAGTAATAAAATAAAAAGTTAACTATCAAAGCTGTATAAATTAGGAAAATTATTTCTTCGGTATTCTAAAATTTGAGCATTTATCATGTAAATACTCTGTCATTTTATTATATACAATGAGGTGTTATGAGATAAGAAATTTTATCACTTGTGTATACACTGTGTCAAAATCTGGTGAATTTTTTTTAAAATTCGGGTAAGTTCTGCCAAAAAATTGATGTGGTATAAATATCATATTATCAAAAAATTATCCGCATTCTAACAAAAATTACTTATATATTATAAAAAAATATGTCATATTACCATTTTTGGACAAAAGAAATTATTACATTATGATATAGGATGCATATATATTGTTGTTTTCTAAATTTTAGTAAAAGATACCTAATTTATGAGAAAATTTTTAAACTTCAGGGTACATTATTGTATATTATTGAAATATTATAGAACCTATGTAATAAATGATAAAATATTACCTAAATAATTTCCTTCTATAATATTATGTAACAATTTAACTTGATTAGAGTTGTTCTGTTGTAACAATAACAAAGTAATATCGAAGTGGCTTTTAATTATTCAGTCTAATTCTTGTCCGATGTTGATATTAAATGTTTACAGTGTAGTCTGGTTTATTTTGATTCGATCTCGATTTGTATAATGATAATCGGGAAGGTTTTTGAGTCACTTAGAATCACAACTTCCCCCATTTTAAAAGGGAAGTTATTTTCCCTCATTTGAGGGAATAGGTTTTCTGACGGAAAACCTTTTCCGTGAGTTAATGACGCGCCAAATAAAGAAAAAGGGGAAAATCACTTCCTAAAATGTGGTTCTCCTCTGAAACAAACGGAGCCTAAATGAATTCCATACATCACATTGTGATCATATGTAGGGTAACCAAGACTATTAACTGCATAAACAAATAGAATGTAGAAAAATATGCGAGCCTTTCATATTTCGAGGACGATTAGTCTGGTAGTTATTGTTTGGACTATAAAATTATTTGTAGACTTTCATCTATCAACTTAAACTTATGGGATAATTTAGTTCTTCGACATGATATTAGAGCATTGTTGACCAATAAATCACAGGTTTGGATCCCAACAACCCCATTTTCAATATGAACAATAATTAAGCACAAGGTATAAGGTGGGCTTGTGCACCATCCATTCTTTAAACCCAATAGACATTCGCGTGAAAGGACATGTTACCATATAAAACTATTTATGAACCTTCATCTATCATTGTAAACTTTTAAAAAAGTTAGTTCTTTAACAGTCATATTCTTGAGCTTGAACCTAGGAGTACGGTAAGTTACTAACAATATCCCGTACGCTTATGCTATTGCTAAGTAATTCTAGACATATAAGTTATTTAAATTATAGGATTGAAAAATTATATCTCCCTCTCAAAAAATATACCGAAATAAACTTTGAATTCGTATTTCTTTTCTCTTTCCCTGATGATTATCTAGGCTAAGCCAACATGAAAGTGAAACGAGTTTGGAAAAAAGAAGTAGAAAAGCTATGAAAATCTGTTAACTTGGAATGTACCCCCAGCTAGAATTTCGGTTTCTATTTACTTAAGCAAGCAAAAGCAGTGCAAAGTAAAGGCCCACTTCAACAAACTTCAAACATTTTTAGCTGAGTTTTTAACTCACAACAAGACGCCAAACCTGCAAATCTACAGTTGTCAACCCTACGTCTCTTGTTGCTTTCTGTATACAACATTATTTCCTATAGGCGCCAGTTCAGACCCCCACCAGTATGCCTGTAAAAACGTGGTTCGTGCTAACACGCAGAGCATGTAGCACAAAAGATAGACAAAGAAAAATAAAATAAGTGTTCCAAAATACGAAAAACTTCAATCCAAATTATAGACACTGAAAGACGAAATAAGCATCCCCACCAATGACTTTTTTTAAAATTATTTTATTATGAGATTATTTCTACCATATATTATCATTCAAAATTAGAGAATAATGATCTATGCATAATTTATTATAAATTCATATGTACTTATATAATATGAAAAGCCCACATACTAGTTAGTATTGCAGTAAAAATATGTGTCATTTGACTTAAACATCTCTAAGTATCTCTAATCTCTAAATAAAAAAGAGGGTTAATTAATCAAAATTTTTTTTAAGCTCTTAAATCGTTAGACTGAACTTGTTTTTATAACAAAAATAGAAACGTTACTAAATAATACCCATCTAGTAGTCTCCTTATCCTTTTAGCTAAATAATAAAAATAAAAGATAATGTCATTTCAAGAAAAAATTATCATTTTCAGAATAAAATTATAATTTTTAAAATATTTTTATAACTTTTATTATTTATTAGTTATATTATTATTCTAACAATAATAATTTCTATCTTAACAAAAAGGTAAAGACTTTTTATTTACCCAAACTTTAAAAAGCATTATTGTCCCCAAAAAAAAAAAAAAAAAAAAAAACCTTTAAAAAGTATTTGCTCTTTTTTTGTTTTGGGGGCTCGAACTTGAAGCATCCAAACAGCTTTGTTCCCTCCCCCAGTCCCCCATGCCTTTCCCTTGTGCCCCTCACTAGCCTCCCCCAGTATTAAACTCCCAGTTCTCTCTGTTTTAAATGGAGGGGAAAATGGTATAAGAAAAATATCATATCTTGGTACATATCTGCAGAACTTGAAATGGGTCTTAATATTTGGGAAATGGGTTTGTGTATTTGGGTTATTTTGTTGGGTTGGATCTCCCTTTCTGCAGATGCAAGTTATGTAAACGAAACAGAAGGCATAGTTTTCATAGATGGGAGAGCAGCCATTGCAAAGATTGATGAAGATTTCATTTGTGCCACCTTGGATTGGTGGCCCCCCCAGAAATGTGACTATGGTACTTGCAGCTGGGATCATGCTTCTCTCCTCAATCTGGTAATTTCCCTCCTTTTTTTTAAAAAAAAACAATGTCCCTTTTTTTGTGCATTTCGTTAAATTTATTGTTGCATTTGGTTTCTAAGTCCGTGCTTAATCCTATTTTCTACTATTGAAAATGGACCAGGAAGCCTAGACTTTAGATCTGTATTGTTACAATTCACCCATCAATTTAAGGTTCTGGATAGTTTAGTTTTTGACATAATATTAGAGCTATATTGACCCAAATGTCATGAATTTGAATAACCCCTGCTTTTATTAATATGATTTCAAAACAAAACGAGGTGGGTCATTGTATGAGTGGGCAAAATTGAGTGTAAAATCATTCTTGGGCTTTAGTTGATTCTTGACATAATGGAGTGTAGAATCATTCTTGGGCTTTTAGTTGATTCCTGCACATGTAGTGACAAAAATAATTATTTTTGCAGGATCTCAGCAACAACATTTTGTTGAATGCTGTACAAGGTACTAACGCTTTTAGTTTTATATAATTTTTAAATGTTTCTGTGTTTATATTGCATGAGAATACAGATTGACAAAAAAACATTTTTTTAATCAATAATGAAAATGCAGCATTTTCACCATTGAAGATTAGATTGGGAGGAACATTACAAGATAAGGTCATATATGAGAGCGAGGATTCTAAGCAACCATGCAATCAGTTCACCAACAGCACTTCGGAGATGTTTGGTTTCACTCAAGGTTGCTTACCTATGCACAGATGGGATGAACTAAATGCCTTTTTCAAGAAAGCTGGGTAATGAACTGCAGCGCTTTCCTCCCCCCCCCCCCTCCCCCCTCTCCTCCTTTTGTGATAATTGCTTGGCAGCTTAAGCTCACCTTGACTGATTCATGAGTTACATGCAATGGGTGCAATAGGATAAGTTGGGGCCCAAAGGCCTAGAGAGTAGTTTTGCTATCACCAAATGACAACGTTGGAACCCTAAACCTAAGGCTTCATGAGGGTTAAGTTTGAATGCATTGTCATTTGAGCCATTTTTCTTGTCTTATGTATATTTCAGAATTTGAATCTGATTCTATATTATGAAGCGGTTGAAATTAAGTTGGGCTTCTGTTAACTTTTCACTAGTATTGGTTTGAAACTTCAGGGTGGAGGTGGTTTTTGGATTGAATGCCCTCACAGGAAGAAATATCCAGCTTGATGGGTCAGCTGCAGGTGCTTGGGATTCTTCCAATGCCGAATCTTTCGTCCATTATACCGTTGAGAAGGGCTATGAGATCCATGGATGGGAACTAGGTGAGCAGTCTCAGACTCTCTAGCTGCAGATTTCAATACCGGATTTTCCATATGTTGCAGCGCCTATGTGTTTTAGCCCCCTTATTTTTGAATTTCATTAATGAAGGGAAGTTTCAGAAATGAACCTGTACAGAACATGTTAGTGGATGGAGATTCATCATCAAAGTTTTTGTATTCCTTCTTGGTTTTGTGGGATTAGCGGGGGAGCAGACTTTCTGATATGTAATCTGCACTTGTGTGGTCTCTTGTTCAGATTGCATTTGTATGATCTGTGTATCAAAGAATGTCGAACCTAACTTCACCTTCTGCTGAAAGAGGAATATCCTCACTATATAAGCCATACTAGGATTCCTAATTGAAAAGAACTTGATTTCTATGTGCTTTTCAGGGAATGAACTGAGCGGGAGTGGTGTTGGAACGAGAATTTCTGCAAGTCAGTATGCTTCTGACGTAGTAACTTTACATAACGTGTTGGAAAACATATATAAGGGTGTGAGATCAAAGCCTCTGGCCATAGCCCCAGGAGGATTTTTTGATGCAGCTTGGTTTAGTGAATTCATAAACACAACAGGCAACAATCTTGATGTAGTTACTCACCACATCTACAATCTGGGGCCAGGTATATGTCCACTACTATAATAAGATAAGAGTTTTCGACTGCCATATATAAGTCCAAATGAGGTTCTATTCCAAAACCACTCGGGATTAGGTAAAGTAGCTCACTGTAGTTATATGTTGAATCGCTTCCCCTAGGCCTAATTGTCTCATTTAAAGTGTAGAGTCTAGAGAAATTCTGATGTCTGCAACCTTATCCTCACATATGTTGGAAATCTTACCAATGGAACCGAGGCCTACCGTAAACCAAAATGGAAAAATCTGAAAATTTTCATTCACAAAAATACAGGAGTGGATGATCACCTAATTGAGAAGATCCTGGATACATCATACCTCGATGGAGAGGCGGATACCTTCAGAAGTCTCCAGAACATTCTGAAGGGCTCTGGAACCTCGGCTGTGGCATGGGTTGGTGAGGCTGGTGGCGCTTACAACAGCGGGCGAAACCACGTCACCAATGCATTTGTGTTCAGTTTCTGGTAATCTGTTTGCAACTAATTAAATTAGGCCTATTTCCTTGAATTGTGTTTTTCACCTACAAATCTGAACGTTTGAAGATGAAAAACAGGTACTTGGACCAGCTAGGAATGGCCTCAACTTATGACACTAAAACATATTGCCGACAAACTTTGGTAGGAGGGAATTATGGCTTGCTCGACACAACCACCTTTGTTCCAAACCCAGACTACTACAGGTAACTGCATTTCAACGTTAAAACTTCAGTCAGTGCCATGTTATAGAATAATGTTTCATGATTGCATCGCTGTAGCATGGCTATTGCGTGCCATGAGCAACAGGCTGTGTTGATCACGTTAGATTTTTCGGGGGAGCATAAATTACTTTTAAGTCATATACTCGCCAAAATTTGATTGAATTGCCAAAATAATCACCATCTGTTTTTTTTACTTTTTAGTAGTTGCATATTAAAGAACCAAACGTTGGATGAACTACTCGTGTTTGTATTTGTTATGGGAGGTTGATAGTCCATCGAGCTGAGTACGAGTAGGCCCAATAAGCTTAACAAGCTAAGCTCGAACAAGGGGTACTCGGTTAGTTAATGTTCGTAAACAACTCAATAAGGGCTCGTTAAGAACTGATAATAGCTCGTTAATGGTCGGTATTAATTCAAAAATAGTTCAATAATGGCTCAATAGTAACTTGAATAGCTTAGCTCGGTGGCTAGCTCAACCCACTAGCAAGTTCGATTCGATTGTGAGCTCGATTCCACTCAATAGTGACTTGAATGGCTCAGCTTGGTGGCTAGCTCAACTTAGTAGCAAGTTTGACTTGATTATGAGCTCGATTTGGCTCGATTATGAGCTCAAGTCGACTTGATAACAAGCTCAAATCAGCTCGATAGGCTAACGAGCGAAGCCGAGCTAAGAATAAAACACACTACAATCTTATTGAACTGAGCCTGAATAAAGATTTGAAAGCTCGATTAGAGCTTGGCTCAAACTGGAGTTAGAACAAGGGGGTGCTTCACTCAATTTGACTCATTAGCACCTCTTAGACATGTATATCCATTAATAAACATTTTTGATAAACGATCAATCACTCAATTTGATGCATTATAAAAGCCATTGTACTGATTTATTCCTCCCTTTTCCTTGGCAGTGCCCTTCTTTGGCACAGATTAATGGGAAGGAAAGTTCTATCAACAAGCTTTTCTGCTTCAAAGAAAGTCCGCGCTTATGCTCACTGTGCAAAGCAATCGGTAAGAAGCTTAAATTGTTAGTTTTCATACTTATAGTGAGACTTGAAACAAGAATGATACACAAATCCTCCATATATCATGTGCAAAATTATATCCACAATCAAAGCAAAGGTTTTTATGGAACTTGAACTTGTGACCTACCATATGAAGAGCCAACTATCTCAAAAAATCAAATCATTGGATAACGGTCATATGATTGACTTTATACTCCTATTCCTAGTAGGGAAAAGTGTTAGAAATACTACGTATAATAACGTGTAAAATATTGCTGTGAATTACCGAAAATTAACCAAAAATTACAGTATAAAGAAAAGAATATTGCTGCAGAAAATTACAGGGAAAGAACCGAAAAATTGTAGGAAAAAAAGAAAGTTTACTGTAAATTAAAACAGCGAAAATCAGTCAAAAATGTAGCATTACTCTCGATGTAAAACAGTAAAATATTCCAGTAATTTTGTGTCAAAATAAACGCAGCCAAAATGAACCCGACAATCAAATAATACCGAAATAGGGAAAGTAGATTAGAAAATACCAAAGATACCGTGCCGAGGGAAATACCACTGTCCTAAAAGACGATTTCGCCTCTGCTCCAGTGCAAACAGATACGTAGGTTGCCGTCCTCCAGGATTTACACGATCCGACCCATAACGTGCACTCGTTAACAGCCGGTTAGGAGCGGCTTGAACATTGCCCAGATATTGAAGAGAATAGAAGACGAGATGAGATCGAGAGAGAATTTGGGAGGAGAAGTCGTTGCTAGGTACTTTGTGTACTGTGCAAGCCATGGATTTATACTGAAAAATTGTGGACTTAGCAGTAATGGCAACGACTAGAAACGGTAATGTAATGAAGGCAATCAAAACGGTTTCAATAAATCCCAGGTAATAATGTGCGTGCGTTTTAATGCAGGCTGACAATTATATTATAGTTTCTTCCGTAAAATAAATATACCCGGTGTAAAAAACTCACCCTCGCCCGAGCACGGGGCAGCGGGCGGCTCGCTCACGCGCGTGTGGTTCCCACCATTACTTCACCCAAGACTTAATTCAAATATGTTAAAAACACTCACCCTTATAAACCCAACTGCGCCGTGAGAATTCAGCTCCACCAAAACAAGAATCTATACCAAATTCTCAACTGACCATACATGAGGCCGAGTAAGCAATTAACACTGAACCGCTCCACCGATCAGATGTACCTAGAGCTTTCTCACGTCAAGACAAACCGTTAGTCTCAAGCATAAACATCTTTTCCACAAAAAGGAAACCGAAGGATGTTAAAAAGCAGTGAGAAATCCATGCTACCTAGGCCACCTAATCCTTTTGATTTATGGTCTAGTTAATTTTTAACTTCCGTTACATTTATTTTTACCATAATACATTCCACACAAACTAGTAGCAACTAGCAAATATTGGTGGACTTATAAAAATTAGGAAAAAGAATTATAGTTAAAATAGTTCTTATGTAATATAAGAATTTTTGCCTCATATAAGAGCAGTACCCCCACATTTTATGTTAGAATTTATATGAATGTGGGTCTAACTTCCATTGATAAAATGCCAACATTGTGTTGCTTCCATCTAGCCTCTTTCATATCGAACTTGAAAATTAGGTCCTTTGAATGACAACATGAATAGTAGAAAAGGTGTATGGAATCCAAATCATCAAACATACACATACTTAAACTTTATGCATAATTTTAATTAATTATTAAGTATGTCTCATTTCTATTTTTTCCTTCCTCGTAAGGCCTATGACCTTATTCCTTCTAAATTCTCTTATTTCTCTCATTCCCTAACATAATTCACTCTTCCGAACTCTCCATATTCAATTAATGAGCTGAATTCAATTCATTTTCCGACCACACACTAATTAAATGCCATAACAGAGAAATGCACAGAAAACAATCCCTCAAAAGCAAAATAAAATTCTTCAAATTCTTTATGTTAGCTTCTTTGCGTCTTCTAGCTACTTACTAGATTTCTGAACCTTTTTCTTTAGACACATGATGGACTCACCAAAGAAGGCACTTGCCTCCAAACCAGTAAGCAATGCTCACATCATTTAGAACAAAAAAAATATCAGCATGGATGTAAAGGAATCAACAATTTCAATCCAATAGCCTATAGATATATGCATCTAAGTACAGGAACAAATATTAGAAAATATTGTTATGCGCTTAAACAATCTTCTACGTCTAACAGAATTATAGCACTCTTTTAACGATAGTGAGTTGAATATGATCAAAGACCTCATCAGGTTGGCAAGGGCTTACCACCATGGACAACATCTAACTCAAAATTATTTCAAACAACCTGTAGTTACAATTTTCACAACGATGTTGATGCATTGACACACAATCCATATTCACAATTAAGTATCTCTGATTCAAAATCCACAACACTACCAAATGCCAAACTCAAAATCCCAAACTAAGAACCCATGTTTTTCATTTCACACAGGCATTTCATCGAACACCTTATGCTCATAAAAATTGAGAACAAAATCAAGCAAAACTTTACTAATCATAAGCAACCATGGAATGTCAAGAGTTTTCATGATTGATTATAAATCGTCCTTTAGATTGTTAGAAATACTACGTATAATAACGTGTAAAATACTGCTGCGAATTACCGAAAATTAACCAAAAATTACAGTATAAAGAAACGACTATTTCTGCAGAAAATTACAGGGGAAGAACCGAAAAATTGTAGAAAAAAACGAAAGTTTACTGTAAATTAAAACAACGGAAATCAGTCAAAAATGTAGCATTACTCTCGGTGTAAAATAGTAAAATATTCCAGTAATTTTGTGTCAAAATAAAAGCAGCCAAAATGAACCCGACAATCAAATAATACCGAAATAAGGAAAGTAGATTAGAAAATACCAAAGATACCGTGCCGTGGGAAATACCACTATCCTAAAAGACGATTTCGCCTCTGCTCCGGTGCAAACAGATACATAGGCTGCCGTCCTCCAAGATTTACACGATCCAACCCATAACGTGCACTCGTTAACAGCCAGTTAGGAACGCCTTGAACATTGCCCAGATATTGAAGAGAATAGAAGACGAGATGAGATCGAGAGAGAATTTGGGAGGAGAAGTCGTTGCTGGGTACTTTGTGTACTGTGCAAGCCATGGATTTATACTGAAAAATTGAGGACTTAGCAGTAATGGCAACAGCTAGAAACGGTAATGTAATGAAGGCAATCAAAACGGTTTCAATAAATCCCAGGTAATAATGTGCATGCGTTTTAATGCAGGCTGACAATTATATTGCAGTTTCTTCCGTAAAATAAATATACCCGGTGTAAAAAACTCACCCTCGCCCGAGCACGGCGCAGCGGGCGGCTCACGCGCGTGCGTGTGGTTCCCACCATTCCTTCACCCAAGACTTAATGCAAATAGGTTAAAAACACTCACCCTTATAAACCCAACATCCCCCCTCTAAATTGTCAATGTGGGATTAGGGACCTTCATTTTGTATTCACAATGTGGGATACAACTTCCTATAAATTTAGATTTAGCTTGTATCATTTTTCTAACAAAAAGTATTCACAGAGATTTCATTGGAACTGTAATGTCCCTTTTGCAGCAAGGGATCACATTATTATTGATCAACTTGGACGGTGACACCACAGTCCAAGCCAATGTTTCCATCAATGGCACTTGGATACTTCATACGCAACACGGGCACAGACGTTGGCCCAAGAGCATCCATCGTCATCGAAAATCATCAGAAAATATGAGAGAAGAATACCATTTGACAGCCAAAGATAGAAACTTGCAGACCCAAACAATGATGCTTAATGGGGAGGCTTTAACAGCGGATTCATATGGGCGAATACCACCATTGAGACCTATACATGTGAACTCTTCAGAGCCTGTAAAAATGGGTCCTTTTTCCATTGTGTTTGTTCACATACCTTATATTGTTGTTCCTGCTTGCAGATAAGATGGAAGTCAAAGGCTTCCATCTTTCATATTGATTTCTTACTCATTGTAAGTTCATAGAAATTGTGAGAAGGGGTTTTATTCCCAGAAGTATTTACCCCATTTTTTTAGAGTACAAGGTGATATTTCATTGTAAGTTTGGTAAAAGAATGCAGTACTGCAGAACCCAGAAAGGAACTGTCTGATGTATGATCTAATATGTATTAACTTTCTTTTGGTAGTTCAACTTTGAATCATTTCTCGATTTATGCATGTCATCTTCCGCAGGGTCATATGCTAGTCCACCAAGAAAAAGGTGATGCCCCTAAAAACTACTAGTAATCAACTGTTTTAAAGGTCTATGATGTTAGATGAAGACTTATAAATAATTTTATTTATTAAATGTTCCTTTATGTAAATGTTAGTAGACAAAACATAGATAATATGTTAAAAATCTATAATTATATTAGTATAAAAATGACACTTTTTATTTTAGTCTTTTATCTTTTTTTGGAACTAACAATTCCAAGAAAATTTGATTTGCGTGAGGAATATTGGCAAGTTACAATCAAAATAATTTTCATTTAGGTTGATCATTGAGATAGATTACACCATTAAAGGTTACTTGACAGAAAGAAAATCAATCAATATGCAATGTCATCAATCCAGAAATTGGAAAATGCCAATTCCCCTAATATAAGATGAGACAGTGCCATTAAATGTCCCACTATTTTAAATCCTTGTATCCAGATTTAGAAAACACCAAAATATTTACTAATCTGTGTTGGTATTTCCCTCATCACTATGTTGTGCCACTGATGGGGGAAGTATACCAACTTAAACCAAGGCAAAATCGTTAGTAAGGAAAATAGATCAAAATACCGTGAAATATGATAACTAATAACGAACATGATAACATGGACTCAAAAGAAGATAAATTATAATGGATTCTAGTTGAAATTAAGTTTATATAGTTTTACATGGGTTATATATGTTTATTTTCATAAATTGTATAAGAAAGGTTAAGCTTTACTAGCTTTTGACATAACAAAAGCTTTGACTATTAAAGAATAATAGATAAACCAACTCTATTTAGAAAATTGACTTATAAGGAAAGACATGCCCTCGCCACATACCAGACAATGCCGATTCTTCCAAGCGATGGAGAATTCCCTCGAACTTCCTCGCTCCCAATGTTGCTAAATCACTTTTGAACATTGATATCAAGAGTCCATCTACTATACATTAGGTTTAGTTCTAATATCAAATCAAAGAGGAAACTTTGAATAAAGGAGAGTAGCAACTCAAAAAAGAAATGAAAACAAAACCCAAAAACACGACATATATAAAAACTGCAATAACGAATCAACCATGGCAGTTTCCAAACTCCTAAATTTGGGGGAAAAAAAAAAACAGAAGAAAGAAAGAATCTCCTATACAGCCATGTAGCAAAAACCATCGCCCCTTAAGAATATGGGATCCCAACAGGAACATCATAAGGATACAAAATAATAAACAATTACACCGGTACCCTCATGCCCCTGCTCCTATATACACTATACTTCCACTTCTGATCACTCACTGAACCGTTCATCAGCAAAATTTAACTATTTTGCAGCGACTTGTAAGAAAGAAATGGCGTGGTTTACAAAGGAAGAGTTAGCAGGCATGCTAGGACAAGAGCTAGGCCAGAAATTAGGAGTTAATGATCAAGCACCTGAGAGATTCATCCACAAAGAAGGTTTCCCTGAAGCCATTGATCCTCCTGATCATTTATGGAGGGACACCCTCACTGTTGATCCCTCTCTTCTTTCTTCTTCTTCACCTTCTGAATTGGGCAAACTTCGATCTGCTCTCAGCACTTGGGGTTGCTTCCAGGTAACTGTTACGATTAATTTGAAGGCCGGAATTTATGTGGGTTTCTGTGTTTGGCCATGTTTGTTGGCTTTATATCTCAACCATCATAGCAAAAGGATTAAAGTCACATGCATCTCTTCCATCTTTTTCCTTAATTTGTATGCGTGACTGGGGGTGTGAGCTAGGAAAGGAGAATGCAGAGAGAGTAAGAAAACTCTGGTACCCTCCAGGACCATAGTTGCTAGGCTTATGCGTATAGCCTAGTTTGACTATAAAGTTAAAGATTTGCCAATCATTGGGATTTAATGCGTAGGAGCATCATTGAGAATTGTCTCATGTAAAATTATTGTGTTGTCCTCCATAAAGACAGGCTTCACTCAAATCATGTAAATTTAGTGTGTGTTTTTTTTTCCCTCTCCCCTTCTCCTTATTATGCGTTTGCTATTCAATTTGGGTTCTAATGTGTGCAGGTGGTCGCTAACAGTAGTGACGTTGTTGTTGCCCTACATGAAATAGGCTCCAACTAGGCCTAGTGTTTGATGTTTTGGACCTCCAATATTTGGGTCCGTAATCATTGAGCGGTATGTAAAATTTACCACATTGCTTGGGTATACTGGTGTATGACAACTTACACGATGAGGTCATTCCTCCCGTGTTAGACTAGCTTTTGAGGTAGAATTAGGCTCAATATCCTCTAAAAATCAGCACTTTATGTCACTACTTCCTAAGCCAATTTAGGGTCTTAGTGGGTCTCAGTGTTTTTACTGTTTTCCTTGATGGTAATAACAGGCAATAAATCATGGAATATCAAGAGAAATGTTGGATGAGGTGCTAGAGGTAACTAAGGAATTCTATGGAATGGGAGTGGAGGAGAGGGTCAAGCACTCTGCAGAAGATGACATATTCCAGGGATATGGCAGTCAGGCTGTGTATGCTGGCTCTCAAATCCTTAACTGGAATGATCGTCTCTACCTCACCATTTTCCCTCTTCATCAGCGCAAGCTCAACTTTTGGCCTCCGAAACCCGCCAGATTCAGTTGCTCAATTGCGCTCAAAATCCCAACACTTATCAAAAATTCGACATTAAGAACTACACATGTGAGTCTAAAATCAGAATTTCATATTGGAGTTGCGACAAATGAGTGAGTAAAATTACGTTTATTGAGTGAGCTACTTCACTGAATATCAATTATTTTGGATAAAATCTTTCTTGGGCTTCATTGTGGACCTTACGTGCCAATGCTCTGGCAAAACTCAGACCAAACTATACCCAATCTCATCTGGTGGAAAAAAAGGCTTTGGAATACTGTTATTATCATGATATTTACCAAGGATGTACATGTTACTATGAATGATTATTATTGTAGGAAAACTGTAGATGAATAAATCCAACAAACTAATGTGATACAGGGAAATAGTAAATGAATACTCTACCAAGTTAAAGGAGGTAGCTGAGGCGGTACTAAAAGCCATGGCCCGTTCCCTTGATCTTGACGAGGACGGCTTCATCAAGCAGCAAGGAAAACAAGGACTCATAACAGCTGGCTTCTTCATGTACCCTAGATGCCGGTGCCCCGACCGTGTTTTCGGACTGAAACCCCATGGAGATGGCACAACTATCACAATTCTCTTGCCAGACAAAGATGTTGATGGCCTCCATGTCTACAACGACGAACAATGGTTTAAAGTTCCTATCATTCCTAGTGCTTTATTCATCAATCTTGGCGAGTTGGGTGAGGCAATATAAAATCAAAATGTTAGATTTTCAAAAGAGCTATGCAGAAAGTTGTATATACTATGTATAGGGGATGATATTTCGGAAACAACCTCTCTACAAGTAGCACCCTATAGGGGTAAGGTTACGTACATCTTACCTTCCCCAGACCCTGCCTTGGCGGGAGGCCCTTTGAGGCACTGGATTGTTATCGTTGTTGTAAGGGATGATATTGACATGTCCGGGTATCTTGTGAATTTTAAATTAGACCATCCATGTACTGGAAACTTGTATACATGTATTGATCAATTTCAAACCACTCTCATCGTCTCATGTGACTGAATCTCAGGGTGTCTAATATACCTTTGGAATGCTCTGTTCCTCCGGATGTCTACTTTCCAACAACAGAAACAGAAGACTATAGTCTGCATTAGTCAATTTTTCCCGTCATGACATGTCCTTGAATTGAACTTTGAACATACTTTCTTTTAGCACGGTAAGGAAGCCATATGGACTACACTAGGGGGCAACCCTCCCTGAATCCCCAAACCCCTCTTCCCATGATGAAGGTGGGATTCGATCCCAAGTCTTGGGCACCACCTCCCACAAACTTTATTAGCTGAGCTAGTTGACACCTTCACTTCAAACATACTTCCCATCACACAGAAAGTCACTTTCCTATGTTAGCCTTTTTACGCACCAAATCCTGTTCAAACACAAAAAAGCCTCAAAGTATGTAACATTAAACTGATATATTCTGAATATGTATGTAGAATAACAAGGATTCAAACCACACAAGCTGTGTCATAAGACCCAGTTTTGAGTTTCATGATGGATCATAATCAAGGTCCGAACCATCTATTCCATTAGTCTGATACTCATTTTGGAGTTTTCAAAATGGCTGACTCTTTCATATGCTGCATTTCATGCAGATAATGACGAATGCCATGTTCAAGACCGCACTGCATAGGGTGGTGACAAACTCAAAGAAAGACAGACTCTCGGTGGTTGCATCCTGCATACCAGAACCGGGCAACAGGATCAGACCGGAAACTGGCCTTGTTAACGCTGATTGACCAGAGCTGTACAGGGCGGTAGACATTGCAGAGTACAGACAGGTATACCTGGAGAACTATCCTCTAGGTCGTAGCGTGCTCGATGCACTGAAGATATAATCATCAGTATGAGGATGCAGCCTTGCTCATGCTCATGAGTGTTTTAGCAATATAATGACTAGGCTCAATTTAAGGTTTGTTCAGCAGCATTTTCTGTTTTGGATTTGTTTTAGAAAAGATTTTCTTGTTTTTGATTGCAGGTTTTTATTTTTATATGGGGTGGGAAAAAAAAAATTAGAAACTAGAAATTAAAAAGAAACTGACTCCCAAAACTCAAATGTTTTGTTTCTCGAAGACTAAAAACCAAATCAAGAAAATGATTCCAAAAAAAAGATGAATGAGGATTTACCTGTGTTTTTAGGTGGGTTTTCTCGGAAAGGATAGCTAATACGATTACAAGCTGATATGATCCAACAATATGATACGATGCGCTCTAGCTCTGATATGATTCAGCAATATGATCACAAAAAAGGTGTTTCTACACATATTAGTACATAACTCAAAACTCATTCATGTAGTCTTGAAATAAAAACCGCACTAAAATTCATTTGGAAAAGGAAAGAAAAGGAATAAAATTTGAATGAATATCAAGCAACTAAGTTACATGCTATTCACAAACCCTTCACAAGCTTCCCAGCAGAAGCAGCACATATGAACATGCGCCAAGCAAATCATGCTTCTGTTTCCAAGACACTTGCAGGGTGCCCATTATTCCTTAGCACTAAAAAAACGTGATCTTTTAGACATCATCCTTCCAATGAA
This sequence comes from Simmondsia chinensis, assembly GCA_018398585.1. Classification (NCBI taxonomy): domain Eukaryota; kingdom Viridiplantae; phylum Streptophyta; class Magnoliopsida; order Caryophyllales; family Simmondsiaceae; genus Simmondsia; species Simmondsia chinensis. Next base: position 26,772,046 of record JAGTTD010000017.1, on the reverse strand, counting down.
ACTAAACAAGCATTTACCATGGAGCAATGTTATCCATATCTTCACTAGGAAGAGAGATACAATTTGGAGTATTGAATTGGATAAACTATAAACATATAGATGGGTAAGGAAAGAGGAGAAAAGAGCAGATATAAATCAAGACCGTTTTATTTTCATTCTTTCTTGTTTTCTGATGTGTTTGATAATTACAAAAAGAAGCAATATCACATCTATAATAGAAGATTGTCAATACAAATAGTGTGTGAAATCATAATTTAAGGTGGGGTAAGTTTACTAGGGGGTGGCTATTACTTTGAAGATTTTGCCTACCCATGAATTCCCTAGCCATGAAAAAGATTTCAACTTAAAACGCATTATTCAATGTCTAATTTGGGTAACTGAATACACATATCCAACGATTTTTCGTTACATATATTAGTTTTTAAATTAGATAGTAAAAGAAACATTTTTCTTCCCTAAGATAACATCGGATACCAAGCATAGCTTGATCTAGTGGTGAAGATCACTAGGAACCAAAGAAACCACCCGAAATCGAATTCCACAAAATACTCCCACCTCCTCTTACCAACCTTTAAATTCACAAAAAAAAAAAAAAGAAAAAAAGAGAGAGAGAGAAACTCGTACAACGGATGGTGATATATAACCAATGAGCACAACCCATAAAAAACAGTCACTAACTCTAAACTCAAATAAAAAAAAACCAAAAAAACTCGAAGCCAATAGCAAACAAGGTCACTTGCTGTTTTATGTTCTTTCTCAAAATGGCAACCAAAAATCCCAAATGCATAAAAGATATCAAATCTCATCAGAAAAGCACATGCAGCAAATATCAACCCGGACTGATTAATTCATGCACCCCACGAACTTTACAAAAGAGCAAAACTCACCCATTTGTGGCATATGACTAATGCTCCTCCTGCAAAGCCCAATTTACTATTTTTTCCTATTTGCCTCTTTATTAATCCCTCTAAAACTCACCAGAAAAACTAAGTATAGGGTTTAAATGGAATATCAAAGAGAGGAGAGGGAGAGTAGCGAGCAGAGGAGGAGAGGAAGGCCAAAGAAGTCATGGAAAAGGGAGGATGAAGAAGAGGAAATGAATGAAGAGAAAACACGAGCTTTGAATGAGATTGATGAGGTGGATGCTGTCCATGCTGAGGAATCCACATGGGGTTGTGGCCGGGAGGTGGAGGCGGATACAAGCGGGGAGAAGGTGACGGTGGTGGTGGCTGAGCCGGTGGCTGGTGGTGCTAAGCGGCCGCGAAAAAGCAAGCCCCCCAGACGGGCACCTTTGGCTTAGCATTGTCAAAGTTTTTATAGGTTTGGTGTTCGCAAATGGAAATTGGGATTAAGTGTGGAAGTGTTATTGCAAGGGATTGTGAAGTTAATTATTACTTTTGCTAACTTTATTATTGCTTTAATAATAATAAAATTTATTTTATGATAGCATTACCTTTTAAATCTAGTATTTCATCATTCAACTGCAAAATCATGACTAGCTTTAGATATATAAATTCAATACTGACAGATCAGCATTATAAGAATCATCGTAGATTCTTTGAAATCGCATAATATTTTATAGTTCCTGAATTGCCAAGATAAATGGGCCCGTCTTTTTCATATTTATTGTCAATGTACAAGGGTTTATATTTACCGTAAATGTACAGTGGCAGTATTTTTTGAAATCATTATACAGTGACAATTAGTGTCGAGTCTCCTGGATTGCCATTAAATGCATAAAGAAAATAAGACAACATTAATATATTGAGATAGAACTAAAATCCCAACTCCTAAAAACTTCTAATCTAATCCAACGAAAAACTCCACGTTATCAAGTTAAAATGAAACTCTAGAATTCTATCATTAGATAAAAACATTTGTCTATTTTAACTAAAAACAAAATATGTAACGACCACAAGGCAAAGTGTATTATGTTAATAAGTCAACCATATTGAACTCATACCCGTTCTAACATGTCACAAAGCATGCAAACATGTCAAAACTTGGTATTTGCTTTGAAATTAATAACTTCAGAATCCTTCTAAAATCATGTTAGAGTTCCCTCGTAAAATTCTAACATTGTACTATATGAGCAACATCATCTGTCGAACTAGCGCGTGATTAAGAGCTAGATTAAAGCATAAATCAAATTCATACGACTCAACCACGACAGTGCACCCTTTCATTACCCATTTTAACATCAGTATAGAGGAATTCCAATAGGAGAAAATTGAATGCTAAAATGCAAGCTGTTTTGATCAGATTGATGCCCAATTCTTGTTCTTCAAAAATGGACAAACACTAAAATACTAAAATTGAACTAGAAAAAACAAGGATTCGGATGATGCTGCTGCTGCTGCTGCTTCATTGGTTGTGTTAGCGATTTTGGGGTCCTAGAAGATCTTGAAGAGCAGACCACCGTGAGTGGCGAAGAAGGGAGCAAACACGAGGGATTCGACAGCCATGAGCTTGATAAGGATGTTAAGGGACGGTCCTGATGTGTCCTTGAGCGGGTCACCCACCGTGTCACCTATCACTGCCGCCTTGTGTGCGTCTGACCCTTTTGGACCCAGTTGTCTTGCATGCTCTGATGCCCCCGCCTGCACATTACCCACCTCATTTTTCAGCATTAACTATTATTATGCCAGTATGTGAGGCCTAGAAGAAAAAGCCATCAAAAGGGCGTAGCTAGACGAATTCTTACCTCAATGTACTTTTTGGCGTTATCCCATGCACCACCGGTGTTGGAAGCAGATATAGCTATCTGTAATCAATTGCGTAAACAAGTTTACAGCAGTCCAAGTGCTTTTCCCACTGAATGTGGTCACTAAATAGATAACGAGTACATCATTACACTCTATTATGAATCATAATATATTTCAAGTTCTAGCAAAAAAAAAATAAAATAATTTAGTCTTTTCGTATAATTTAATTACATCTTGATCCATGAATGTGAACCCCTAGGGGTTGGGTCAATTACGTCACTCAAACCTAGCATCTCATGAAGCTCCAGGTTTGACATCAAACGATTCACTGGGGACACCCCCTCCTATGTAATCCCCAACTCACTCTATTGCATGTTGCTTAACTTTCAAATAGACGGTGCATGCAACCCAGGGAATAATTAAGGTGCCCGCAAGTAGTCTTCAGCTGCAATGTCATACAAAAGTGTGACCAGACGATGGTTTTAGTGAACTATCCAACCCAAAACATGCATATATATCAGAAACTTTGTGTTACCTGAACACCAGAGACAAGGGAACCAGCCAGGACACCAGAAAGTGTCAGGACACCAAAGAAGATCCCGACAATAAGGGGGGTCAGCATAACCAGAGCACCAGGCGGAATCATCTCCTTGATGGATGCATCAGTGGAGATCTTGACACAGGTAGCATAGTCGGGTTTTGCATGGCCTTCCATGAGACCCGGGATAGTGTTGAATTGCCTGCGTACCTCTTCAACCATCTTCAAAGCTGCACTTCCTACACTCTTCATTGTCATGGCCGAGAACCAGTACGGCAACATAGCTCCCACAATGAGACCGATGAATACTTTTGGAGTCAAAACGTCCACAGTTGAAATTTCAGCACGGCTCACAAAGGCTCCAAACAGAGCGAGAGACACAAGGGCTGCAGAACCTATGGCAAAACCCTGAAAAGAAAAACAAGTTTTACGATCCTACTTGAATAAAGAAACACAAAACTATTGAAGAGGTTAAAGATGTAGTATCTGGGAGTAGTGCAACGCCATAACTGAAAAGACCTGAGGAAATTTCAGATCTACAAAACCTAAGGCTCTATTTCCCTTACAGAAAAATTTTTATATTTTTACCTTAAAATATATATATTTTTTAATAGAGATTAAAGTAATGAATATAACGTGAGATTAAACGTTTTTCCCTATCAAGCAGTCAATTTCCTCTAAATGGAAAGTCAAAACAAACAAAGTCTAAAGGTTATAGTGAAAATAACAGATACCCACTAAATATTGCACGAAGAATAGTTAATCCTCCAATTTTAAACCCCGTACCAAATATGCCCTAGGATGTGACCCAAAGGTTGTCTACAAAGTCAGAGAAAGCATTTAAAACCTTTCCAATAGCAGCAGTCGTGTTTCCAGCAGCGTCAAGGGCATCAGTTCTCTCCCTGATTCTGTGGCTCATGCCAGCCATCTCAGCAATACCTCCAGCATTGTCACTGATGGGGCCATATGCATCAATAGCCAATCCAGTAGCAATGGTGCTCAGCATACCAAGGGCAGCAACAGCAATACCATACATAGCTGCGAAGCTGAAACTGATGAAAATGCTGACTGCAATTGCAAAGATGGGAATAATAACAGATTTGTAGCCCAAGGCCAGGCCAAATATGACATTGGTCGCAGCTCCAGTCCGGCAAGAATCAGCAACATCTTGTACAGGACTGAAAACAAAAGAAGAATCAGCGATTTTTTTTTTTTTTTTTTTTGGGGGGGGGGGGGGGGGGGGGTTATTACCGAGGCAACATGAACCATTAGCTGTCGAAACTGGGTACCTGTACGCGTTGCTAGTGTAGTACTCAGTCACATATCCAATGATAAGCCCAGCCCATAAGCCTACAGCAACACAAAGGAACAGTTGCCTGCACATTGAAAGAGAGCAAAGATCTTTCCATCAGCACCAACATAAACATACACTTCAGCACCATGACAACCTTCAGTAACAGAATAACAAAAAATGAAGGGGCTGGCTATACAAGAAAAACAAAACCGTGGTACCCAAGAAAGGAACCGGTCTAAGGGCCATGGAACCCTTCCCGCTTTCTCAAATTAGCCCCACACTTGACAAACATACTTGTCACTGAAATATGTGCCCAATAAAAAATTTGAATAAATGTGCACAGACGAATCCCCAAAACTACAGTAGATAAACATTTTACACACAAGCAATCCACTGATCAATCAACGTAGAAATAATAGAAAGGTCAATAGAAGACTAAGTGAGCCTTGACACGATACACAAGTACCACATTTACGCAGGTAAGCCAGGCCCTAAGCCATTTATGCAGGTTATTCCTTTACCACACGCCAGAAAAAATGAAGATTAGTAAAGTACTCACCAGTTCTTCACAACCTTCTGGTCCCCAAAGTTGAAAATGGTGAATGAAGAAGGAAGGGCAATCCAGCTAACAACAGCAAGTCCAATAGTCATCAAGATTGTGGAGATTATCAACTGCCTCTTCAATGCAGGCTCAATCTCCTTCACAGCCTTGATCTCAAAGAAGTCGGTGGCAAATAAGGTCGTGACCAAGCAAACAATGATCCCCACAGAACTGATCAAGAGTGGGTATAACATTGCCGTCAATTCATGGTTGATCCCGAAGGAGGAGATGGAAGCAACAACAAGAGCGGCACAGGATGACTCAGCATAGGAGCCAAAGAGATCAGACCCCATACCAGCAATATCTCCGACATTGTCACCAACATTATCAGCAATGACCTGGAAGAAAAGGAGGGGTGAAAATACATCCCACATCGAACTAAATAAATTACTGTAAAACAGAATCCATCAGGAGCACGTCTTACAGCTGGGTTTCTAGGGTCATCCTCTGGGATGTTCCTTTCAACCTTTCCCACAAGGTCAGCACCAACATCAGCAGCCTTTGTGTAAATACCGCCACCAACTCTACCGAAGAGAGCCATGGAGGAACCACCAAGACCATATCCAGTGATTGCCTCAAACAAACCTCCCCAGTCATCACCATAGTACAGCTTGAAGAGGAGGATAGCAATGTAAAGTACCAAAAGACCATTTGCAGCAAGAAGGAAGCCCATGACAGCTCCAGATCTGAATGCAGTGATGAAGGCCTTTCCAACACCCTTCCTTGCCTCTAAAGTAGTTCTGGCATTCGCGTATGTTGCAATTTTCATCCCAAGGAAACCAGAAAGGACTGATGTGATGGCACCAAGCAAAAAGGATACTGTGCTGAAGATAGCAGTGGCCAGAGCTGGTTTGCACAACTTGGTCTTGTCATATGTGCAAGGCTGGCTACTAGTGCTGAAGCTCTCCACAGATCCAAGGAAAAGGAAGATCAGGACTGCAAAAGCAACCATGAAGATGCCCACATACTGATACTCAGTGAACAAGAACGAGGTTGCTCCTGTTATTATCACAAAAAGAGGTCAGTAGAACTTCATAGATATGTAGTTGTGCTTATTACAGGAGAAAGGGTAGACATCTACGTCGACGTTAAGGTAAAACCGTGAAGTGCTAAAGCAAACTCATAGTGAATCTATTATTTGCTCTTCCCAGGTCAATGCATGACAGATCTCAACAATTCCCAAGGACGTTAGAATCAAAGCCCATACATCTATGCTTCCTTGGACACAATAAAGCATTTTTCCTGATAGATGGGGAAAACACTGTGATGCGACTTCAGGAGAAGCTCCCATTGCATGATATTGGGCCATCTCATATAAAAATGGAACTTGTAAAAGTGAAAGAATAGTGAGAGTATACAAAAAATAAATGCACTTATCAATTGGAGATGAAAGATCATTTATTCCAAGCTCCGCAGCAAGAAATTGAATTCCGCTCATCACTTGGACAGGAAATCAAGTTCCCCACCCAGTGGAGGTTTTTTTATTTTTTTTTTGTCAAACAATGGAGGTAGATAATTATGGTTATGAGTGAAAAACTCGCATAGAACATAATAAGATTACATTACTAAAAGAGGGGAACAAAAGGTCTTCTACAGCGCCAATTAAGCCCAAATTCATAAGAAGCCAGCAGAAAGGATGTTATGCCACGGGAAACATTTCACTTCCATTTAGAAGAATTCAAGCATTTGCCTGAGAAACATGTCAAGAACTTGAAAAATGTGCCATTTTCAGCTGAAATTTGCTTAGTTTTTCAGGCATTCGCCCCAGAAAATGGAGAAATGCCAATAAATGCTTGAAGAAAATAAGAACTCTAAGAACACCAGTTTCTCAATAGTTACTAGTTAATGGAATTTGAGGTAAAGCCGATCAGAAACCAACTCAAATCACTGAGAAAGTCAAATAAAAAAGGGCAGCAAGAAATAGCCAGCAAATAGAGAATAGAGAGACTTTCAGATAGGCAAAGTTCTGAAGTGTTACATAAATACCACATAGTATGGCGTTCTGGGTAGGCACCGTTGACATGCTTAATGTCACGAAGGAGCATACATTTAAATGCATTAAGAAAGAAAAAAAAAATATTTTCAGAAAGTGATTTAAATGATCGGGCTGATGCTACATTAATATCAATATAACATTCATCTCATACCACTTTGCTTAATATGAAGGACATTAGAACTTGTTGCATCATCGTTTGGATTAGCAACTAAAATTCTCAAATTGTTTGGTCCAAATAGAATGCAAAAGGAAAAGACGTCTCCTTTGAGCAAGTAGAATGCCCATCTAAGCTTAGAGCACCAAACAAAGTTCTTTCACCTAAGAAAATTTTTTTTTTTTTTTTTTTGGTAACTACCAAAGAAAAATATGCAACATAATGAAGGCTGCAAGCAAGATCCATTCTAAATTCCAGAGAGATTTCCATATATACAGTCCAACTGAAAATTCAATAGAAAAATACATCTTAAAACTATTATTTGTTTGTATCAATGAATTGCAAAGATGGCTCAACAAGAAGTGATTCCTAAAGGGAATATCTATTTTCTTCCCAGTACTCCTTCCAAGCCAAATCCAATCTCATATCCCCATCTAACTTTCTTAACCTCGTGAGAAGTTTTTTAGTGAAATTTATCTCCTTTAAATAAAGTAAGAATCAATACAAAGTTTATTGAAAATACTTTCAAAACTTCTTTTTCCTAGAGAAGGAAGCCCTGAAAAATAAGCAGCCAAAAATGTCATATGACTTTTATTTTGGGTAAGAAGCAAGTGAAATAAAAAAAAAAAAAAACCTTCCAAATGATAACTAGCATTACTTCAAAAAAGGAGACAATTAGACAACATTCCTAGTAAAATCCGATTACAATAATTAGAAAGTGATGATTTTAAAAACATTTTCACCATAAGACAGTAGTGTGAGCTCTGCAAACATCATGTGCTCCCATTAAAGAAATCTCATATATTTCAAAATTATTATAAGGACAAGAGGTAGATCAAAAATGAAATCTCCGGGCTTAAAATATCATTTTTTTTGTAATTTATTGCTGTAATTTCACTCACTAGTATCCAACATTTGCGGGACAAAAATAATAATATATCACTCTTTTTAATCGCGCAATTGTCATCACGACAAACACGACAAGAATAATAACAACGCCACAACCAAGAACTTTGAATGGCGGTCTCCAACTTCTCCAATACTTAAAAAATTAATCTTGGCTCATACATTTCAACCATCAGGATTGTTAAAAGTATAAAATCATTCTTATACCTTTATCCATTGACTTAAATTTTTGGGAGAGATAATTTTTTAACATGGTATTATAGACCAAGAGGTCAAAGGTTCAAATTCCAATAGCTCCCGGATGAAATATTAGGCGCAAGGCATGAGGCAAACCTATGCATATCCATGCCTCAAACCCAATAGACATTCGCATGACGGGGCATATGTTAAGCATAAAATCATTCTTAGGTGTTCACCCATCGGCTTAAGCTTTTAAGATAGATATATGTATATATATATTTTCTTTTGACAGGGATGACGTAAATATAGATTAAACCGAACGGAAACAACCGCCTAAATGCATAGATCTGAGATGAAATCATAACAGAGAACAAAAGACAAGATAAAACATAAAGATTCAATTTTTGTGAATTGTTTTTAACCTTCAGAGATGGCGTTCTGGATTTCGGAACATTTAGCGACGACGCCATGGTCGGCGAGACCATCTTCCTCTTCAATAAGGTTGTCAGTAAAGCCGTTGTTGTTGTTGGGGTTAGGGGTGTCGGGGGAGAGCTTGACCTGAGAGACGAGATACCATTGGAGGAGGGAGAAGGAGAGACCGATGGCGGCGCAGACAGGGATGAGAATCTCAGTGCCGAGATCTGGGAGCAACGCCGACACCATGGCCGGAATATTCCTGAATAGATGAGGGAGATTCGAGGGTTTGTGTTTGGGGGGTTCCCTGCCGTATGGGGGGCTTTCACTCTCTCCTCTGTTTTGCGTTGTCTCTCTCTCTCTCTCTCTCTGCTCTCTGGGGGCGTTTATATGCGGCAAAACCTCACTTACAAATATTTTTATTTCAAATATAATATCATTTTTTATACTTACAAAAACCAGATATTTTTAATTTAGAAATAGTAATGTTATTTTTAGTATAAAATTGTTAGGTTGTGTTTCGTCTCAAAATTTTTGTCTAGATTCATAAGTAATGGATCTTTTTTTGTCAGGTCGAATATTATATTTGTTTCTCTTTGTTTGTTTATAATGATACAAATACATCTTTTGAAATTTTTGGTCATTTTAGAGAGAAATACTAGGGGAAGAGTGAGAAGAAGTAAAGAAAGTTTTAAAATATTTCATTCTTAATTTAGTAAAGTTCTTTACCTCAATCATGGTTTTCTCTATTTTTAGAGTTTTGTACGTAAATAATGGGGTCTTCATTCCTCTTTTTTCTGTTTTCTTATTTGTTTTCTCATGTTTTGTTTTTATTTAAATCAAACCCAAGTGTTAGATCTTTCGCCAAACATGTTATTTTTGGAGTAATATTGCTAGTTTTAAGACAATTTTATGACTATTATGCTTTATAACTCGCATTAATAATGTGATAATAATATCATTTTGTATGACAATATCACATCTCTTTATACATTTACATTCATTACTTTATAATAAATCCAGTGCCATTTTTATAATTTATTAACTTATTATCGGATATTTAGAATAAGGGTTTGAATATTATATGATGTCTATTATTCATTAGAATGATATTTATAGATTCATAATAATGATATTTTATTTATATGATGTTTCATAAATAGAAATTAATGATTACTTTTAAGTGTGAAAATTAATAATTTTGACATACTACAAAGTGTTGGATTTTAGAGTTGAATTATATTGGTACAATCAAGTTACCTATATACAACATAAGTTAGTATTTATTTGTGCGCATACATTATTCTAAGTATCCTAATTTTTGTTAAAAATTAATGATATGTAATAATAATAGTGATACAATCCTTTAAATATAATCATCTTTCACACTTTTATTCAGCAATCACTGTCATGTAATTTATTATATTAACACTATAAAATTGCTTAATACTACAACTATACTATAAAAAAAAGTTTTATTTAGCAAGGCGTGGTAATTACATGTTAGCTGCGTGTAAATCTTTCTAATTGGGGGGTAAAGTGAAGACAATATGCACCAAACACTAAGAAATATATATTATAGAGGGTGAGAGTGTGAGAGAGGTGAATTCTAATCCTTCATTGTAATAGACGACCAAGATTTATTGAGTATTGAAAAGAAAAACAAAGAAGGGGTAAGGGAGAAAAATGTATTTTTTTTTTCAATGCTCAACAAATCTTTATCATAAATTAATTTTTTTATGTCCAATAAATTTTGACCATCCATTACAATAGATGATTAGAATTCACCCGTCTCACTCTCTTACCTTTTTATATATATATTAAACTATACAATAATTTAATAAAAATTTTAAACTTTGCAAAAGCTAAACAGGAAAAGGGGATAAAAGGCGAAAGCATTGCCGGTGGAGTTTGGCTGTTTATGCGTTTTTTTTTTAAATTTATTTTTATGACGGATAAGAAAAACATTAAATAATTCCCTCTTACGTCATTTGTATTCATATCCAGCCAAAAAAAGGAAACTTTTACTTGAGATAAGTTGCATAATTATTCAACTTGTAATTATTTGATTTCTGTGGGTACTCCTATAGTTTCATATTTATGATCACTTCTTTTACCATTTATGGCATAAATAAAATTTTAAAAAAAATATTATTTGCACTCAATTATAAATCAGATATACTAGTGCAAATTATATATCATATACTATATTTATAAGAGTTCCTGCAATTTTACAATAATATAACATAAAAATAAATCGCAAAGGACAATCTTATATAATTTTTTGATATTTTCATGTCTATTGTAATGTGTTGTGATGTTCTAATAGTATATTAGTACTTGTTTTTACAAGTGGGACTTTTTGACTGAAAAAGGGTTTAGCTTGTGCTGAAGAGAACACCGAGACTTAATAGTTTTGGTCCATACGTCATTTCAGTATATACAATGCTTTCCTAACAGGTATAACACCACCTTAAGAAGTGCCACCAGCATCTGAAGAAGAGGGGAGACAATGAGTTTCAAACCCAAATCGTTATATTTGGGAGTGAGTAGCTTACCAATTATACTAAATTTAGTAGCTAACCCTTTCTTAATAGCTACCTTCACCACATCAATATCAAACATACATATATACACTAAATTAAATGCAAAGTTTTTCTTTATTAACTTCAAATTACGAGTTATATAGTAGCAATTTTGCTCTAAACTGACATATTTTTTGATTTTACACTTGGATGGTAGAGTTTTTGTCAATATGTGAAGCTTCATGTCCTATTATAATGACATCAAATGAGACACTATTAATTTTTCTCTTTATATTATCAACTATAGTAGTATGACAATAGATAGCGTAACATAAAAATAATATAATAAGTCTCAAAAATTTATCAAACATGTTTGAACAAGCTGTAAAAATGAAATTTTGAACACACTATAAAAGAAATATAAAATTTAAAAATTAAAATAAGGATCAATTTATATAATTTTATAACATGAGATGTCATATGCGTTGGTATTTTGGAGAATATTCCATGAAGTTTTCATATGTGCAGCAATCGAATTCATAGGCATTGATGTGACTTCCTAGCCGAATTCTATTTATTTAGCATTTTTTTCATATTTATCTTCACTTAAATTTTATAACTAAAAGCTAAACAATCTCTAAAAGCTAAGACAAACCATAAAATCAGTGTGTATAAGAAATTGTTAGAGTATTAAACAAATATGAGACTATCAGTTTAAGCTTTTATAATAGTTAATTTCTTAATATAATAATAAAACATTATCGAACAAGAAGTTACGAATTCGAATCCTAACAACCCTCCTTTCAACATTAACATATTTAAGTATAAAGTATGAAGTGGACCTGTAGACCATAGTGAGGTAATAAGAAGAATGGAAATGGATAATGAGGGGATTAAAAGAAAGAATTGAGAGGCTGAAGATGAAGAGCAGAGGTTAGGGTTTCAATGAATGGCCTCCAATCCTCTAATGTGGATAATATTAATTAAATAATAATATTCCTTTGCTCATTTCTATGTTCCTCTCCCCACTTGAATTTATTTGTTCTTTTTCACATTTAATGATTTTTGTTTTTTGTATTCTTTTACAAAGTTGTGATATATTATAAGTATTAGAAAATTTATTAGTTAACTACTTTATACATTTATCATTTAGATATCATTCTATTTTGATATATATGCAATGAAGTAGCATAACATTTAAAAATTTTATGACATAGGTATCCTATGCTGCAATCCGTTGAGTTTTTGTTGAAATATATTCAACTTTTATTAGAAAATATTGATGTCCTATATGATTACAACATTTTAGATGAGTTATGTTAATTTTTTTTGCAAAAATCTAGCATGTTATGAGAAAAGTCATCGGATTCTAACAGAGATGTGTATGTATATATATAACAAAAAAATATAGTATTATGACAGCAGACACCTATATATTGTTGGAATTATGTTCTCATCAATTTTTAATGAAACCCATCGAATTTTGATGAAAGGATATTCGATTAATAAAATTTTTAAATTTTAAGGTAATTAAGTGATAATGATTTTAAAATCCAAGGTATCTCGCTATATATTAAAAAGTCAAGTTACTAAAATAATAAATGCTTAAAGTTGATATACCCAAGTGACAAATTTCATAAGTATTAATAATTGTAGTTAAGTACATATATAAAAAGAATTATGATAAACTACTGGCAATAAATAATTTGAATATTATTCGTATAATATAATCTTTTTAATTATTATATTTATTAATATTTTAACTTTGATATAGCAAGATTTTTTTTTTATGCAAAGGGGGTGATTTGATGTGAGTGGGTGTTTATGTATAAGAGAAAGAGACATGCAGAGACAGAATGCTTTATGCTTAAATTCCCGCGGCTGAAATTAAGTTGACTCCTTCAAACATTGAACATATAAATCACGGAATTAATCATTTAGATAACTCGATACTTTAGATATTAGTTTTATGCAATGGTAAACATACTAACAAAATTTTGTTCGTTGCCACTTAAAATTAAACTACATATATGCGAGTAGTGAAATTAAATTCTAATTTTTAGTAACCCTGTCATCATAGTTAGGGGTCAATGTCGTAGTGTGATATAATGGAACCCTACAAAACTCTTGACTTTTCTCCCTCATTAATTTAGCACCTTAATGATTATTGTCGAAGAAGTAGGATTCAACAAATAATAATATGACATTTAAATTTACATATGTTATTAAAAAAGTTTTAAAAATTTTAATGACCGTGGTACAACAAGATTCTAGTTCTCTTGTTCCATAAGAACTGCACCACGAACAAGAGAGCTAAATACATCTTATTGTGGAGATTTTATAGCATTTTGATGCTGTTGGAGTTAAATAGTGTGTTCAAAATATTAAGCATACATGGAGATTTCATCTCTTTAATGAAAGGCGGAATAACTTGTAAAATCTTGATTTTAGTTTCATACTAAATATCTATCAAAAACTGAGTCTTCCTTCATATTAATTGGGCCAAAATTTACTCCAACTTTGCGCTAGTTTCATATGTTTAGCTACTAGAGCTTCTTGGATTGACCAATCAACATCCCAAATCCTTTTTGGTTAGGTCCCAGGATGAAAACACGCGAACTCTTTTTTTTTTTTTTTTCCCCAAATTGTTATCCTTGTTTAGAGAATAGTTATAACCTCTATATCCATATAGAATATATACTGCTTTTTCTTCCTTATGTAAGTATGCGGTAAGATGCCTCAAAAGTTTACACAAGAGTACATTCATAATAGGGTAGATGCAATGAAATGGAACATTAAAAAAAAAAAAAAAAAACTAATAGTTATGAAACAAACACTCACCACGATCAAAGTTAGGTGATGAATGGATTATCCCTCGAGATGCCTTATTTTGCAAAATGGTTTGTTATGAAGCTTTACTTCTCTAAGGTTATGTACAAAACATAAGACTAAATATCTAATTTGTTGACCAAAAAATTTCATTTTCATGGAGAAGATTGCAAGTCATTATCTAAGAAATTGCATTTGAAGAATTCGACTTGATGATTAAGGGGAAGTGGCAAACTCAGTCTCCGCTGTTGGAGGAGTCCAAAGCATACCATATTGCAAAAAAGTTCAACATGGTATGAGGGCATTTTCCAAGGATGAGCAGACCACATTCCATTTGAGAGAGTCCCAAGCTGGGATCTAAGGTAGATGGGAAGGTATGAATCACGAGGGAGAGGAGGACACCAATCGAAGAGGATTATACATGCAATGGCCTAGAGAAGAATGCAATCCTAGTTTCTACAATTATTTTTTAAATGTGAGGCCTTTTCTTGCTATCCAAATTGAGCTTATAACTGTAAAGTCGGTCATGAGTCAAATTTTCTTGTCCTACCCATTAAAAAGGAGAACTACCACTACATAAAGAGATCTCTAAGGTTGTCTAGGATAATAAGATGAACTCCTCCAAATCTAGCTTGTTGGTCCAAAGTTTCAGTCTCAATAAAACAAAGGAGAACTATCACTGCGTAAAAAGATCTTTTTGTAGTGTTTAATCTCCAAAAATGCAAGTCAAGTTTAAGTCTTAACACGTGGAAGGACCAAACCACTCCACAAGCCTTTCACTTGTTCTAAGACTAAACTCCTTGAAGCTATAATGGCAACCTTGTAAAAAGTATTAACTGAAAAAACACATTTATGATCATGCTGTCACACTATAACATTCTCAACTACATGACGAAGAGTAGTTGCCTTAAGGTCATAGATTAGAAACAACTTAAGGTCCTTTGTCTATTCAGATAGCCTTTACTCCATCCTAGGTTCCATTTCTATGAAATGTCATCCTAAAACCTCATGTGGTTTTATTGTCACATGCCTCTACCCGGTGATGGAGAACAACCTAGTGTATTTATCTTTGAAGGTATCGTCTCCTAGCCATCTATCTAGCAAAAAAGGTGCAAAGAGTTTGGATTTTCATGAAGCGAGATTTGATTTAATGATACAATAATCGGTTTTAGGTATGAATGATCTTAGGTCGTAACCTAGCGAGAAGCCTGTAGACTCATGAGCATAAACAAACCTGTTTTAACATAATCCACTACCTAAATATGCCCAAATAAAGAAAGTTTGAGTCTAAATGAGTTAAGCTCCAATCTAAAAGCTTAAGAGGAGCTTAGCTCGGTAGTAACCAAGCTAAGTTCGAGCTCAATAGAGCCAAGTTGAGCCAAAGCCTAATACGGTGAGCAAGCAGGTTAGAATATGAAGTTTCTAAATTTTATGAGCTCTAAGTCATGCTAAATATTAATGAACCAAACTTCAAATCTAACAAACTCAGACTCAGCTCGAATCATATACACTTCAGTCCTAATACTTATTGAAAGTAAACCTATATTAGGTAAAATGATGATCATTCATTACATAATTTTTGAGTAGTAAAAACAATTTTAGTAGGGAATTTACGAATGAGAAAACACAGGTGTCAGCAGTCAAAGGGACAGTGGCAAATGACTCTTTACTGCTTCTCTTTCTTCCTTTTTGGTCTGCGTTTTCATCGCCTTCTTCCCCTCATCTTTCTTTCCCTTTCTCTTTCTCTTTCTCTTTCTCTCTTCTCATCCTTAGATTTCTACCCCTTTCTTTTAATAGGCACTTCAATTAGTTTCAAAGGTGGTTTAATTATGGGAAAGAGGAAGCGTAAGGTTTCTCACGGCGATGATCACCCTTCAATCCCTCCTCCTTCAGGTTCCTCTCTCTCTCTCTCTCTTTCTTTCCCTCTTTTCTTTTCTGGATTTCCTTGTTTTGTTCAATTTTGTGTGATTTCATAGCTGTTGTTCCTCCAATTTGTCGAATGGTTGATTAGGGGTGCTTGAAATGCTGACCCAGATCAAGGTTAGTGTGAATTTTTGATAGTGTTGGGGACCCATCTTATATTTTTTCTCTAGAATTGTTGGGCTTTCTGCAAATTAATGAAAGTTTGGGGCTTTGTGTTTGTAATTTGCTCATATCGTCTGTGCCTTTGAAATGTTTGATTCTGTTATTGTACATTGCTTTTTGTGCAGATGATGCCTCTTTTGGTGTTTCCCTTTGTGAAATTTCAACCCTAACATTATAAGAAATTTAGGGTTTTTTCCAGTTATTGCTCATTGTTTTGGGATCATGGCGAAATAAAGCTAATTTGGCTTCTAACTGTGAAGGGGATTAAGTGCTAGGGAAATATGTACTGTCATCAGCCCCTGCACGTGCGTAAAACCTGGAGATTAATCGAGGTGCAATTACCAATAAAAATGTCATCAGGTTTCATAGAGTCTATTTTGTAACAATAACCTTCTGCTGTTTGTGACAATACTTAACTTATAAATTTAGAGCAAGACTCTCTGTAATTTGTCCTCTTATAGGCGTATCCTTGCACTGCATTTGTAGGTTTTGGCATCAGAATGTTTTAGTGTTGACATTGGTATTCTGTAGGTAACGTTTAGTGTTTTGGAGATATGTTTTGATTTAGTTTAGCAGTCATGGCATTTGACATATCTGTCGATTTCTGATCGAACTGCGTACAAGTTCGCCATTCATGCAAAACTCGAAACCAATACATTCCTCCATATGCTTGAAGAGTTTTACATTCATTTGGTACAAATGGTCATGTTATTTCCTATGACCCTTGTTATTGCAGATTCTGCGCCATGTTCCTTGGGAAGGGATCTGATGTCAACAGAGGTTGGTGCCCTTGTAGAATAGAACAAATTGCTTTATAGGTTCTGTTTCCTTCATCATCTTCCAGCCTACTTCAACCTCAAAGTATGCTATAAACTTAAAATTTCAAATCTACATGGAGAACCCAGTTGAAAGACAATCAATTTAAGACTAATCCAATGAGAAGCCGGATTTGGGACACGATTTTTCTTTTGCATAACTTACAGAATTTGAATCTCATACGTTTTAGCTATGGTATCAGTAATCTAACGAGGATTGATGGAGTATCCTAATTCACTAATTGACACTAACGTCGCAAAACCTCTTTCGTGTATTAAGGACATGATGGATAGTTCGATGAAGCAGCAAAACCCACAACTTGCACTTGGTCGTCATAACTTCAACCTAAGCCGTGCACTATTCCTAAAACGCTCCCGTCAGTACTATGGGAACCATTACTCCCGGAGAAATTCATCCAACTATTGTAGAGCATCTACTTCTACCAGCAAAAGTTCTCCTTCCCTTGATGAGAGGCTAAATGTCAAAATGGGGAGTAGATTCATCTCAGAATCGGGACATCGTGCAGGTGCATTTCTTGACGACTCTGTTCGTGCTACTGACGTAACTCTATCTGTATTCATTCGTAGCAAGGTTATCTAGCTAGAGGAATGAGGCCTTAATCTAATAGTAAAACACAATAAAAAATGAGGCCCAAAATAGGAGGTCTTAGTTTATTTATTTATTTTTTTATAGAAACAAAAGGTCTTAGTTTTATATCCCCATTTATACTGATGTACCTAGAAGAAAAAGGCAATATAGTGGGACCTGACACCACTATGGATATGAGCTGGACTAAAAGGCCGCTTAAGACCTCAAGCAGTTGCTTAGGCCTTTAAAAATAGAGCCTCAAAAAAATAATTATATTATCAGTTTGTGTCTATCTCATATTTTCATAATTGTATAGATGACAATCAATATATGATCCATTATGTATGCACTTGTACATATATTTACTCATATGTTATATAATATAATATAAAATAGATTATTTAAGGTAAACTAGCTTGGAGACCTCAATTATCAAAAAAGGCCCCTATATTTAGGAACTCCCCTTCCAGACAAGAACAAGGTATGGAAGTTTAGGTACATCGGGATTAAATTTGTTTTGGGCTCCCAAAATCTTGGGACTGATCGGGAGAGACATGTTTCAACAGCTGTATTTGTGATTCCAGTTTCTTAGTGTGCGTACTTTGCTGGTACATTAAAATGACATGAACTTCATTCCTAATTTATGTCCATATTTTTATGTAAAGGAAGATTCCTTTTTGTGCTTTCATTTTTCTTGGAGGAGGGGGAATAAAATTTTCTATAATGCCATGGGATTTCTTCCATTTAGCCAACCCCAGAGTGGCAAAGGCATAGGATGTTTATGACAAATGCAATGACATTTTCGCACATGTGCTTTCACCTTTGTAATGTAGAACAAATCAAGCTCAGTTGAATATTTTGTGTTTCGGGACTGGAATTACAACTCAACGCATGCTATATGGATGGAATTAGTCAAGGATTGTCCAATATTTGAAGGGTCTTCGCCTATATAGAGTGAGTAAAGAAGACTCAATTCAAGCCCTTGAAGGAGAAATGTACTCTTTTGATGTCTATCTTTGTGGAACACCTTTGCTCTGACTAACTAATCTAATTCTTATGTTTTGTCCGGACATTTACTTGTTATGACACTATTTTTCTATCTTTTTCAGATGATTCAAGTCTTGTTAGGTATCATTTTCTATTTTCAACACCCCAAGTTTTGGCAAAAAATTTTCTTTGCAAAACTAAAAACTATAAGTCGAAAACTGATACTAAAGGGGCCCTCAGGATTGCTGTATGTCTGTGTTTATCAGTCATGCTTAAGGTGTAACATTACAGCAGATTTCTCTGGTTCTTTTTCCAAGCTTAACATGCAATTGCCCCTTGGTGTCCTCAGCAGAGTCAGAGAGCAGGGAGAAGGTGATATGCCGACCAGAAAGGATCAGGACCAGCTCATCACTCGCCCACACGGTGTCACATGATGCTGCGAAGATGGTTTGCACGATATGTGAAAATTCATTAAGACGAAAGCCTCGTCATTTCGTAAGCTCCTTGGCACCTGAAGAGCTATCCATTGTGGGGGTTTTGACTTGCGGTCACATATTCCATGCCGATTGTTTGGAGCAAAGAACGCATGTTGAAGATATTCGGGACCCACCTTGTCCTCTCTGTCTTGGGATGCTCTCAAAGGCTGAAGCTGCATAGAATATGGAGACATTGCTGCCGTTACAGATTAGGCTTGAGGCAGGTTGGTGTATAGGATTATCTACACAGGAATTTTGATGATACTATTAGGAGGGAATTATGGTTTGGTGTATATATTAGATTACCCTTTTAAGTTACGTGGAACCTTTTTTTTTGTTTTGTAAAAGGTAAGGAGAACACTAGGATGACTATCAATAAAAATCCTACATAGAGCTCTCGACTGTTCTACCTCTATAGTGCCTTTTCCTTGCCGGCAATGTCCTATTGAAGCCATTAGATTTGCTACTGGGTCGTCGTTTCTGTGGTGGTGCGTGATCAGGATATCATCGAAACCCCTTAGCATCTCCAAAATATTCCTAATGATCAGATCTCTCTGCCACGGACACTAATTTCTCTTAGTAAGTTATTTGTAACTTGTGACAGCTATGATATTTCTCCAGTTTTGACATTTTCCTTGAGATATGCAGCTGAGGCTCTAGTTACTGAGTTATCGTATTACTATATAAGTGAATCTGATAATGGCAACCTGGGTCTGAACTTGGTGTCTTATGCAGCTTTAGATTTCGGGTATGAATTCCATTATTGAGAGTAAACAATTGTTTGCATGTTATTGACTATGATTGAATGATGTGAGATTTACATATAAATTTAAGTGATATGCAGTCAGTAAATCAATTGGTATTAGAATGAATAATGCATTAGATTTAGTTTTTAATCCTTTTTTAATCACAAGTCAGATATAAGATGTTTTCATTATTAAAATAACATGTGAAGCATTTAAAATTACCTTGGAAGAATATTTTAGTGGCACAAGAATAAATCCAACAAGTTAATCAGTGAATTGATTCTCTAGTTGAAACTTGACATGCAACTTCAAAAGCAGATTCTTAGAACTTTGCTCTATCATAAATGGATTCCCCAGGTGGCTAGTGAGCTTGCCGCTCTAAGTGACTCATTCATGGCATCTCGAATCCCGAATCCATATCTAATTGTGTCATTTCGATACATCTTGATAGCTGAAAATTGATTAGCATCAATATTAAGTGTAAATGGCAAGCCAAATAAAGTTGTTAAACCTGCACACATCCAAAAGATTACAAGTCAAACAATTAAAATAAAAATAGTGTATGAATGGGGGGACTTATTTCACGATGATCTGAATGCTCAAGAGATCAATTGTTGAAATTTTAAAACACCTTGATTAGCCAAAATAGTAGCAATTATACCAATTTCTTCCCTCGTATATATGATGTCGCGGTGACTTCCAACGTATGTTGTACTTAAATAAGGATCTGAATATAATATTTATATTTAATTATATAGTTATCTTATATAGTAAAATATGTGATAAAAAATAATGAAGATGCTTTTGCTGCAATGGTAGTGGTGATATGATGCGCCAAGGGTGTACATGATTGGGGGCATATGACAATAAATGTACAACTTTCTATTATTATTTTTGAAATGCTTAATAACATATTGGACCATCATTAGCGAATATCCTCTTTTCTGTTTACCATATAGTATGACCCAGATGCCAACATGGTCCAACTCTATCCGACTTGCATGCATTATCGATATTATACAATTTTATATATCTATCTTTTTTTTAATTATTATTATCTATATTATTATTGTAAAGTCTTCCCCACTTTAAAGGTCTTCAATATTTAAACTAAGTAATTTTTTTAGCACGAAACTAAGTAATTTGAGGAGACCACTACTCAACTTCTTATTGGAGTGGTAAGGATATATTTAACCAAACTTTTTTTTGAAAACAATAATAATAATAATAATAATAATAATAATTATTATTATTATTATTAATATTATTATTATTTATTGGTATTATGGTAAAGTCTCCTCAACCCAAACGTTTTAATACCTAAACTAAGTAATTTTAGAGGACCACTACTCAACTTCTTGTTGGAGCAATCACATAATTAATTTGAAGATAAAAAATAAGTTTTAGCTTTTCTACACGTTTTAAAATATATGCAACACCCGTGCAATATATGGGAAAAGATTTATCTTATTGGAAGTCACATAATCCTTCCCCTTAAAATAGCTCTATTTTTCAAATGAAGCTAATCACATGTTTTTAGTTTCTAAGAAGCAAAAAATAAAAATAAAAACAGTAATATTTCTATTAGATAAATTCTAATCTAATAAGATAATATGCAATTATAATTCCTCAATTAGAATGAAAATCCTATTATACATCAATATAAGGGTACTTAAATTATATATCATAAATGCTTATTTTGTATATTTAATATATAATTAACTAAAATAAGAAAGGAGGTAACTAGTTATATGTGACTTAACTGTGATTGATCTTGCGAAATGGACAATGAAATCATACTCCATGGAATTTGGACACAATTAAACGTCAAGAATGAACCCTAAATAAATAAAAGACCAATAATTGCATACTTTTACAATTCCACTCGCAGGAATAAAACTGGAAATATACCCATCCAAATGTAAAAAGGCGAGACCTTTTTTCACTTGTCCGCGCGAATTTGTTCGGTTCCCAGCTGTGAGCCACAGAAAAGATCCGAATCTCACACGCAGCACATTCCATCGACGGCTTACAAATTCCCCGAGTTATTCTGAGTCTCTCAAACGCCACCTCGGATGACAACTACATATTCAGAAGACCCCCCCCTCTCTCCTAAAAGGTCCCTGATTCAAATATAGCAGTTCCCGACTGGGGGTGTCAGATCCGGCTGTTGGGGTGCCGGCAAAATTTGAATTTGGGTTCGTTTCAGACGTAAAGACTTCGTCTTTTTTGGTCAGGAACATAATCTCCGGCGGTCGGGGAAGATTTGGATCAAGCCGGGGTTTGAGAGGGTCGTATTCTTTTTCTGGGTGTTTGTTTATACGACCATGGTGATGTCTGTTGTTTCGCCAAAAAGGTCGTCTTTGAGTTCTGTTTTCCAGAGGGTTGGAGGGTATTATTACGGGAATACTTCTAAAAAGAGATGTTCTTCTTCTTCTTCTCCTATGTCTTCTTCGTCGTATTACGAGTTGGAGGATGATGAAAATGGGGGAAATACGATGGAGTTGATGCAGTTGGGGGCTGATCGCACCAAAAATGTGTTGATTTTGATGAGTGACACCGGTGGTGGCCACCGCGCTTCCGCGGAGGCGATCCGTGATGCTTTCAAATTGGAGTTTGGAGATGAATACAATGTAATTTCTATCAATTCTCTTTCTGGTTTTTTTTTTTCTGGGTGTAGCTTGTTTTTGGTTAATCTTTATCAATTCTCTATTGGGTTTTCTGGGTTTTGCTTGGTTTTGGATCAGCGTTGACTTCGATTATTCTGCTGCTGATTACCCATATCATCCAATTTTCTGTGATTCTTCATATATGTGTTATGTTAAGTAATGCCGCTTACATTATTTCCTACATTTAATTTGTTTCTGGATATTTAATGTTGATTCTGTGTCTGGGTTGCTCTGCAATTTTGTTTGATACAAATAGTCTTATATGACCATCTTGAATTCTTACATTTAGAAGCTTCTGTCCTTTGTTTTATGTTTTCTATGTTGTATCCTTGTGGGTCACACTGATTTAATTTCCATGTTCATCAGTCATAATTATTTTATGATCCTAAGAGTTCAAGGCTTTGTAGGTGTTTACTTTTACCACTTGACTCAATTTATTTGTTAACAAGTACTATCAGAAATAAGTTTTTCAAAAAGTTTGCTGATTCGCATGTTTTATTTTTATTACAGATAATTATAAAGGATGTGTGGAAAGAATATACAGGGTGGCCATTGAATGACATGGAGAGACAATACAAGTTTATGGTGAAACATGTACAGCTTTGGAAGGTTGCTTTTCACAGTACTTCTCCTAGGTGGATCCACTCCATGTACCTTGCCGCGATAGCCGCCTTCTATGCCAAGTACCTCTCTATCTCTCTGTCCTTTTCCTATCTGATGCATGTTTGTTTGAGGGTATTTTGTTTCTGGACTCATATGGTGAAAGGAATCTATGTTTGAAAAAAGGAAAGAGAAGAGCTTTGCGTTTCTTACATACACGAGAAGGATGATATATATGTTTTAAAAAGAGGGCAAGGCATTAATATGAAATTGTACAAGAATGTTTTACGCGAGTCAAGTTTTAGTGCCTAATTGGTGTTTAGGTCACCGATTGTCACAAGAATGCCTTTGTTTTTTGTTTTCTTGAACATGGTGTAGGTATTTAAGAACCTCATTGCCCTTCTCATTCTTTTTCCCAAATTTGTTGCCCATTTCACCCTTTTATTTCCATCATTTGTTTGCAGCGAGTGAAATGCATCATGTTGCTGCTATTTTAGGACCCATTTGGTATAGTTTTTTATTTAAAGTTTATGATTTTTACAAACTAAAAACTGCGTTTTTGTTTTCTTATTTTGTGTTTTTTATACCAAACATGACCTTAGTTGACGTTGGAACTTTTTATCTTTTCCCTATGTGTATAGATGTCTAACACTTAGAATTGGTGCAAATGAAGGGAGGTTGAGGCTGGACTAATGGAGTATAAACCAGACATAATCATCAGTGTTCATCCTCTTATGCAACATATACCCTTGTGGGTTCTCAAATGGCAAGGCCTTCAGAAGAAAGTTGTCTTTGTAACGGTCATAACTGATCTTAACTCTTGCCATCCTACATGGTTAGTTGAAGTTCTACTATAAACCTCCTTCAATTTTTCATATTACCAAATATTCCATGATGCCGATGACGCCTTGATCTCTCCGTAAAACACTACCTAATATAAGGGCAAATCTCCAGGTTCCATCCTGGTGTCAATAGGTGCTATTGTCCGTCAGAGGAGGTTGCCAAGAGAGCTTCACTAGACGGCCTTGAAGACTCTCAAATTCGCGTCTTTGGCTTACCTGTTCGGCCCTCTTTTGCTCGTGCTGTGCTTTGTAAGGTGGGTTTTTGATTTGCTAAGTTACTGTTTAGTAATGTTTTCTGTTTGCAATTTTTGGCTATCTAGAAACTAAAAATCTAGTTTTGAAAACGTCTTTTTTGTTTTGTATTAGGTTGTCTATTTTCAGTTTTCTTTTAAATATGGAAGAAATTGAAAAAAAAAAAAAAAATAGACCAAGAAAAAACCATTTCAAAAGTATGCTTTTTAGTTTCTAAAGAACAAAAAACCATAAATAGAATACAGTACCAAACAAGCCTTAAACAAATGCGATTGCTTTTTAAAATGGTATCTTTTTCTAATTAGAAGTGTTGCCTGTCATGCTAATAGCTATCTTTATCTGTAGGATGACTTAAGAGTGGAGCTCGAGATGGACCCGTACTTGCCTGCGGTTCTTCTAATGGGAGGTGGCGAAGGGATGGGTCCTGTAAAGAAAACCGCAGTTGCTCTTGGAGAATCGCTGTTCGATAAAGGACAAGGCAAGCCAATCGGGCAATTGATTGTTATATGCGGTCGTAATAAATCTCTAGCCTCCACCCTTGAATCAATGCAATGGAAGATCCCCGTTAAGGTACTCGCACTTGCCTTTCTGTTTATAGCATAAAACCATTCATGTGACTTTACCTCATAACTTAAACTTTTCAGATTGTTGATTCCTCAACGACAATATAAGAGATAATGCTTTCAATTTGTGGATTTTTCTTACCCAAGTGTGTGCATTGATTGTAGATTAGAGGATTTGAGAAGCAAATGGAGAAATGGATGGGAGCTTGTGATTGTATTATTACAAAGGTAAAAGAATTATATCCCTATGCAAGTCCTTTTCATGGTGTATTGATTAAGATTAGAGGATAATTTGTTGAATTGAATGGTTATGAAATGTGCAGGCAGGGCCTGGTACAATAGCAGAGGCATTGATCCGGGGACTTCCTACCATTCTCAATGACTACATCCCGGGACAAGTAAGCAAAACGCTGTCCATGTCCCGAGTAAAACACGTTAAAAGGACAGTATGTTAGGAAAAAAAAAAAAAAAAAAAATGAACCAAAAGGGCATTATGTTCTGTAACTACGGGAGGAAAAATTTAAGGTTATGAACATCTCATTAACTTCCTAGTGTCCTAATCAGCTTGCCTTTCTTGTTCCCTTTCTAAAAAGGTTACATCTTTCGTGTATTTACCAAAAAATGTCATCTTTCTGGATTTTTCTCAACATATCTTCAAAATTTTATCAGTACATTTTTTTTTTCTTTAACAATGATAAGGAGGTACAATATTATCCTAGATAGAACAACTGATGTTTGAGGGAGAGAGAGAATGATATTCGAACCCAACAGCTGTATCGATACATGCATTTGCTCTTAGAGGGCAAAATGTGTACTATTTACTAACGCAAACTCAACCTCATGCTATATACTCTCACTTTTGCCTTAAATCTTTGGCAAAACCTCAGGAGAAAGGCAATGTGCCATACGTGGTCGACAACGGTGCAGGCGTCTTCACCCGCAGCCCGAAAGAAACAGCTCGGATAGTGGCCGAATGGTTCAGCACGAAGACCAATGAGCTGAAGAGGATGTCGGGGAACGCCCTCAAACTCGCTAAGCCAGAGGCCGTGTTTGAGATCGTTAGGGACATTAACGAACTCGCGGCTCAACGCGGGCCGCTAGCCAACTTTCCTTACATGTTGACTTCATCATTCACAAGCATAATTTAACTCATGAAATATAGTCATTGTTGTTGATCTATCAAAAGGTTTGCAGTGATTAGGAAGTCCTTTGTACAGATAGTTATCTGGGTAATACTCTTTTCGTTTTAAAATAAATGTTCTCTTCACTTTTTCAAAGTCAAAACAAGTAAATCGTTTTATCTTTTGATTCGAAGGAGTTAAAAAAAATACGTTTATTTTAAGGCGAAGGGAGTAAACATTTTTTGGTTCATAAGCCTGGCTGTTGGGAACAATGCTCGTACTACAGATTTTAGAGTAGGCAAAATCTGATGATATGATAAATGTGGGGTCATTTAATTTGATGATCCACTTTGGGAGAAAATTGGTAATGTTGTCAAAATCTCCTCTTTGTTTGTCATTATTATTATTATTTTGTAAATGTCATATTTATTTTGTTTTAACCTTAAAAAAGAGTGGCATGTGTCAAGCTATCTTGACCAAGATGGGTGCATGGAACTTGGAAGCTTGTTAGAAATAATTAATATCGTTATTGTTACGATGTACCTCGAATTTATACTTCGATTTAGAAATGAAGATTTGTGGTAGTAGCTGAGGGCTTCGACCGATCAGGTTTAAAACCATAGTCCACCATTGACCTTTATTGGGGGTGCGGGGTGCTTTAACTCGCGAGTTGAGGACCTTTCTTTTCGTTTCCTTGGCTCTAGGGAAAATTAGAGTTTCTTCGTACGCGTGCACACACATATATAGTGATGTGTGAGGCTCCCATTGTAATCTTTCCCTTGGTGAGTATAGTAGATTGCTTTCTCTTTCATCCATAATTTTCCCCACAATTAAGGACTTTTCATGAAACCTGATGTATTATTATTTTTCCTTTGTTTTCTTTCCTCTATCTTTTTGAATTCTTTAAAATAGCATCTAAAGTAAATCTAGTTTACGGGTATTGACCTAAAGAAATTTAATGGATATTTATATTTTGAGATGTGTGATATGTTTAAGGACATTTGGAGAAAATTTGGGGCTTACAAAAGGTGAAGGTTGCTTTCCTTGAATGTATATTTTTGACATTGCTTGGGGCTTTAGCAAATAACAGTTGAATCATGCCTTGCCTTATGGATAATTTAAGTCCTATATGATGTTACTTCTTTAATTATTTAGTTAGATTTTTTCCCCCCCCTTTGATGTTTTCCTTTGGCCTTTTCAACTTCCCAAGTAGCACCTGTAAATTGGTGGCATGACAACCAAGTGATTAGAATAATTAATTGAGAAATTTAACTAATTATATGAAGCGTTCAATTTCAACATTGTATCTACTGTTACCTTTTCATATGTAATTATCAAACCTACAGTTGTATGATAAGAGGTTGGAAGTTCAAGGTTAACTAATCCTACTGACTGGCGAAAAGAAATTACAACCCCAATAGTACAACAATATAGATTTGCTCGATGGAATGTACGAGCTTAAGGTTTTTGTAGACATCAACTTCAATAATAATTGAATACATATAAATGTTATTGTGCTAATATTAGAAAATTTTGTACACACTTCAATTTCAATTTAGAAATGATACTAGTTTAAACTTTAAAAAGGCTCCTAATAATTTTACTTAAAACCTTACTATAGAGATAATAATAATAATTGAGGAACACATGACAATGGGGGATCAGCCAGCCATGATCACTTTGGATACTTGGAACTTTTAAAATGATGGAGCTGGCACTTCATCATTTGTTTCATTGTGGGGTTCCCTCTCGCTCAACTCGAGGACTCCCTACTCATATTTTTAATTAGGGGGTTGGGGATAAACAATGTCCCTATAGGGTAGCATCTTGCGAGGGGTAGGGTTGTGTATATCGTACTCTTTTAGACCATGCCTTGATGGGAGCCTCTTTGAGGCATCGGGCTGCTGCTGTTGTTATTTTAAGATAAAAACTCACATTAATTTTATGTATTATGTATTGAACCTAAAACGCAATGAAATTTAGACTTGTTAAGATGCATGTAAGGCATGCAAGAAGACTAGGTAACACCCCAATCATAGTAGCAGAAGCTTTAGTAGCCCGTGATGGCCTTTCTTTGGCTATATCTAAAGGAGTGACCCAGTTTGTACTGAAAGGGGACAATGAAGTCGTTATCAGATCTTTACAAGGAAATTATATGTGCCCAAGCGACATCTGAGTTATTATGGAAGAGATCAAGATGCTCTACAACAAGCTTAGTCAAATCAGATTTTCATATGTATTCAGTGAAGCTAATAAATCAGTAGATTGCTTGGCCAGCAAAGGGTATAAGAGGGTGGGGTTCCAAGTTGATGTTTTGGAGGCCTCGAGCACCCTCCTCCTTATTTCTAGAGCCGAGGCTCGTCCCTCGCTTAGGAAGGGAACCTGAAGTTGGTTTCTTTGTCATTCTCATTGTATAAAAAAAAAAAAAAAAATGTAAGGCACGCACGATTGCTGTTTTTTATAATTAAAGTTGGTGTTCCATATTAACGAAAATGACATCCGTAAAAATGAAGAAGAACTACACATCTAGCTTCTTGATGATTTGGTGCAAACACCCTCACAAGCTCGATTGACAACTGCTCTGTACACTTCTTTATGCATGAGATGCTCTGGTGCTTGCTATGCGTCAGTGTGGGAAAAAGTCAAAGTAAGTAACCCGCTATTCCGGAAATCAAGACAGGCGAGTTAACCCAAAAACAGCTTTCTAACCTGGCCCCTTAAAGGAGATCACTGGAAGCTTAGTGCTAAATCAGACATGAGACACATGTTACTCGCCCAGAGACCAATCCGCTTACCTAGATGCTAACCTGGCACGACACATCGACTCCAGGCAACCCCAACCTATAAATACACCAACAAAGGGGCAAGTTAAAAAAAATTAGAAAAACAGACGTTACATCTGTCACAAACATATGTGATGGGGAAAGAATTAGAATCGAGATGAGAAAGAAAGATAGAACGAATTACAGGTGAGAAGAGAATTAGAAGAATTGAGGATGAGAGAAAGAGACGATTGTAATCTTGTGTATGTTTTTTCATCCATACTTTGATGTATAAGAACACCACCTTTTATACTTGGATACAATCTTTAACTATTTCAGAACAAACCAAAAATTCACTAACTAACTCAAACTATCGTCAAGATATTTCCAATTATCAGTACATTCAAGTATAAACTAGGACCAATCATGGCAACATCATACGACAGGAAAACTAAGATATGAAGTTGGTCTTCGATATCAACGAACTTGTGTGAAAACGATGCTGTTGTTGCTGAAGCAACACAAATGAAGACTAATTAGAGTGGGACCCTTCACCCCTTGCCTTCCCGAGTAAGGAATCTTACTATTTCAAACCCTTAAAGCTACCTACACTATTATAATGGAACCTATGTATACTGCAGCGTCTCCAAATATTATAGCAATTAAGCTTAAACCAAAAAGGCGCTACCCGGCCGTACTATCACGAATTCCCTCATAATAGTTTGAAGCCCAAAAACTTCTAATTCATAAATTTTGAAATTTCCATAGAAGTCTCCTATAGATCGAATCCCGGACAACATTAATACTAACAATTAAAGCTAATAGTACAAAAAAGTCAAAATTACAACTTTTCCAAATAGTTAATAAAAATATCGCGCTATAAAATTTATTTAATATAAAAAACCTCGGAACAGAATGACGCTCTGCGTTCCTCGTCCCTCAAGGATTGGCCATAGGCTCTTTAGGTCACATTCAATTCATCGGTTACATCTAGAATTCAATTCGTCAGCCACACAAGCTCTTTTATAATTCAATTTGTCGGCTGCACAGGCTCTTTAAGAATGTATTCAATTTGTCGGCCGCACAGGCTCTTTAAGAATGTATTCAATTCGTCAGCCGCACAGGCTCTCTACAATGCATTCGATTTGTCGGTCACACAAGCTCTTTTGGAATTCAATTCATCGACTTCATAGGTCCTTTTAGAATTCATTAAATTCGTTGGCATACATACTCTTTTAGAATTTAATTTATCGGCCACACAGGCTCTTTTGGAATTCAATTCATCGACCACACAGGTCCTTTTAGAATTCATTAAATTCTCGGCCACACAGGCTCTCTACGATTCAATATAACTTCAACAAGTTCACAATAATTTCATCCGCATTATCACAAGTATAAATTCTTTCAAAAATTCATATATTCCATCATCAAATCAACGTATAAGTCGATATAATTTTAAATCATAGGAGTAGTATTCACACAATCAATCAATTACATATACCTTATCGTATATAATTTGGAATCGTAAGAATAGTAATCATACAACCAATCAAACACGTATGCCCGACCCTACTTTAGCAAAATAATAAATCAGTAAAATATAAGTCATAAACATCAAATCACACAAAACAATTTTCATATTAAACACACAAGTAGGGAAGTGGTATACTTACCTTCATTATCTTCTAATCGAATATTTGAACTTCTATTATGGATTAACTTCGTACACCTAGCAAGAGAGTAGGATTGGTATGACGATTGACTCTTGAAAAAGAGAGATAATCGGTTAGAAGAGGAAAAAAGAAGGAAAAACTAGGGTTTAAACCTCCCTCTCTTTTTTATATATAAATTTATGTAACCCTAAGGTCACTAATAGGGTTTTTATTTTAAAATAAGCCCATTATTTATTTATTAGTCTAATTATACTAATAATAAGTTTTATTTATATTATAATACCTCAGACAATTTAATTACCATGGACTTCACATATTATAATACCTAGACCCAAATTAATTACTCTGAATTTTACATATTATAATATCTAGTCCAATTTAATTATTCTAGATTTAACATATTATAGTACCTAGTCTAATTAATTTAGATTGGGTATTATATATATAGCAACTTCTTCACGAGTCTTATCAATGCTCTCTCGCCTACTGACACGGGATACAAGACGGCTTCCTTGGACCTAGAGGTGGCCAACGGGCCGGGTTGGCCCGGAAACCGGTCCGGCCAGGCCCGCACTGTAGCGGCCCGAGCCAAGTCTACACCGGGCAGGGCCACGGGCCCATTTTTGATGGGCGCTGGGCCCGGCCCGGACCAGCCCGTGACTCAGGCCAGGGAGCTGCTGCCTATTGTCAGGCAATACAATTTTATTAATTTTACTTTATATTTTTTGATAAACAAATTTGTACTTTTAAATATTAGGCTCCAACTGCGTTGTATTTGTACTTGTTACGTTATTTATTTACCATTATTTACTATTACTCATTATATATTTTATTTTATTATATATATTTAGCATTATTAGTGCTTGGCATAAAATATATTTGTATCTCATATTATTTATTAATGAATTATAATAATTTTAGTACAAAACGACTTTTTATTTTTTAAATTTTGCATTTTTTTTTAAACCTGACGAAAAAGGGGCCAACCCGGGCCCGCCCGGCCCGTGGCCACCTCTACTTGGACCCAAGTGGGTCTGCCACTGCTTGGTACCATATATCACCTGCATTGCAGCTAGGCTACACGTCTCAGCTTCTCCTACCACAATTACATGTTCACTCAATGTCAAGAATGCATGACTTCCTAAGTTTATATGAAGCAACCTCCTAGGTTCATTCATTTCACCTTCTTTGATCAGCATAACACCGTGTATAGCATGAAATGGGCACCTCCAATGCTCTGGGCCGGCATTTTTCATTTGGCAACCTCCTCTTGTATGCTCCTCTGAAGGGATGAAGTTTTTTAGAAGAAAGATTCAAACTTGCACCTTGTCTTGTGTAAAAGCATCCGTCCCCCCCGACCCTGCTCAGGCGAGAGCCCTTGAGGCACTGCGTATGTTGCCTTTTTCTGTGTATTGGACTTAAGTAGTAAAGTAATGATGCAAATATTTGAATAACGGGAGATAAAAAAGGAAATTAATGTTCAAGCTAGAGTAAGTTTTGTCTGTGTTTCTGACACTTTAGCCAATAATATTGGAGGAAAAAAAAAAAAAACCTGCTATAATTTCATGAGGATCAAGTATCATTCAGTCATATAGCACAAACAATTATAAATACAGAAACACTATGAAAATTAAGTGGCATGATTGTCAATTATTCTTCCCATCGAGTACATGTACATTCCATGTAACTTATGTTACAACGAGAAATAACAACCATGATATCATTAAAAGATCTTTAATTTGGTAAGTAGCCGGGTAACTACCTGTGGACAAAGACGTGACATATATAGCAAATTATGCATTCATAGTGGCATTGTGAGACCTGAACCATGGAGCTTGTGCACCGTGATCTCATTGAGCCGCTTAACCATTGCTTCGGTCAAATAATTCTTATAATCCCCAACCTCGCCTTTCCTAAAAAACATCTTGTTTGTGAATTTGAACAATTGTGCGTCCTCGGGGCCATGGCTTTCATCTTTGTTCACAGTTAGGCTACTCAACTTTTGAAAGCTACAAAACTCTATAACTCTTTGTATGATACCTTCATTTTCTTCCTCCAAGGAAAAAGGGTGCCCAATAAACTCTGCCAACCTCTTAACATGCACAAACGGCTCCTTTTTTAGATCCTCATACATCAAGAACAACACCTTATTGGGAAATTCTAAGCCCATTCTCCAATACCCTAATAGGTGATCCCAATATGGTCCAAATGGTAAGACTCCATTACAAAACATATCAAATGCTTCTTCAAGTGCAAGGAATGAGCGCCCTTGGTTGACCCTTGACTTGTTGATGAAGCTCCATAAGGAAACAAACACATCCTTTGGGTTTCGACAAATGTATACAACGGGGCACTCAGAGCTCTTAATTTGCTCAGGCAAGGAATGACAAGGCAAATGGCTTGATAGAAGAGACCCGTTATAAAGAAGATGTCTTAAATGGGACTCACGAGTGCAAGCCTCCATCCATGGCACGCACTCATGGGGGTTCATAGAGAGCAATGGATGTGCAGCATAATCATAACGATTGCGATTCATGACGGTGAACAAAAGGGCCTTGAGCCAAGTGGTACCTGATTTGGGAAAGCTCACCAAGATGATAGTGGAGGGTTGGGACTTGAATTCCTTTTGGAGAACGAGGATGCCTTCAAGCATTTGTTCAGGAATCCAATGGCCTTGATACTGGCGCAAAGAACCTTCGATCCAAGCTTCAGTCTTGGGCAAGGTCTTGATGATGTTGGGAAGATGCTCTTCTTTGTTGGTGTTTTCTACGGAAGAGGAGGCTGCCATTGCAAAGTCAATGCCTATCTCTCCTTCAATTCTTAGATGTTCATGTGTATTTCTATTGTTGTTTCATGATGAAGACAAAATGTTATAAAACAAAATCAATTAATGCACTTCCTATAGTACTTATCCATCTTATCTGGTGTAATCCACATGAACCATTGAGAAGCCAAGGAAATTCATCATCCAACAACTAAGCACAGAGATATGTTGAGAGAAAACTCTTGATACAAAATTTGACATATACCCGTAGTGGCGTATCTAGAAAAAATAGTTACTGGGGGCACACATTATAACAAATTGATCAAACCAAGCCGGATTAAATCGCCACAACTTCTTTCCAATCATTTTTTTAGGAAAATCTTGTCCACGTGGCTGACAAGGTCCTTTAAGCCAATATACTTGCCTTATTTCATCTCTTTGACTGGGGTGGTAATAAAAAAACCTTTAGCCTATCCACGAAGTCAAGGGGTAAATTGTCCAAATCAACTTTTTTTGGCATGAAAGAACAATTATAGTCATTCTAATTTGAAGGTCCACTTTCACTATTTAGAGTGGATGGCCTAGATGGCACTTTCTTTTGAGAAACCTCTCCATAATTTTATCTGTCCAAAAATAATATATTTTTCTTTAATAATTATATCTTATACAATTAACAAATTTCTTAAATTAATTCTATAACTATATTTAGAGCTTCATAATACATGTACAAAATATTTAAAACTCAAGGTACCCTATCGTATATATTGAAATGTTTAAACCTTATGGTACCTAAATAATAAAATTTCTAATTTTTACCTGAATACTGAGCATCCAAGCCCTAGAAGGCTAGAACATGATTTTTACATCAAAACTCTTTCTATTTTATATGCTAACAACACCATAAACCAATAAAAAATAATATAATATAATAAATTAAGAAACAACCAAAATACAAGAGAAAGACCGAGCAAAGACCTCCAAATTTCAATTTCAAGGCCAGAGAGAGTGGCGTTGGCTGGTCGGACTCAGAGTTCATGGCGTGGGGAGGGGTGGGGGCCCAAGGCCGAAATATATATATTTTTAAAATTTTAGTGTTATTGATCAGTATTTGGACTTTGGAGCACTGGGGCCCATGCTCCCATTGCTGATAAGCTAGATCCGCCCCTATATACCTGTAGTAGTGGAGTTCAAGAAAGCTCACAGGAGCAGGACAAAAATTAAAAGAGAAGTATCTCCTAGAACAAAAAGGAATACACTCTTAAGAACCTAAGCTCTTATACTTGAGCCAACTCTAGAAGCACTAAATCCTACGACGCCTAGAAACAAACACCAAACTTCACCTGACACTCCAAAATAAAAACACTCCAAACCCACTCCTCACCCTCTACAGTACTTCGTCTAAGAGAAAGGGCACTAAATCCTCCTTGCTCCCTCTCACGAACCCCTTGGGCACCTGAACCAAGCACCCTTTCTTCACCGACAGGTGAGTCTGTTTGCACCTTGGTCAAGTTGATCATTGACATTATGACGCCTATGACATTGATAAGCTCGTCCCCATTCCACTCAAGTTCCACCCAAGATAGCGGTTCTTCCTCGATAGTCTCCCTTAGTCCTAATATAACTTATGTACACCCTGTAATCACTTAGTCAACACTACGAGTTCGTACACCTTGCTACCCATTTTCCCTATCGGCTCTTACCACAATTCCCAAACCGACTTATATCTTAAGTGTGGTTAGGGATCCCAAGTGGTGAGAAGTCATGGCTGATGAGTTTAGTGCTCTAATTCCATACTAAGTTGGGATCTAGTACCATATAACCATTCAAAGAGTCTAGATGGGAGCACATTGAAATATAAGGTCAATTATAGAGTGGATGGCTCAGTATAATGCCTTAAGGCTCACCTGCGGCTTAATGGTTCACATAGGAACTAATTATCAATCATCATGAGACCTTGAGCTCTGTAACCGAGCCCACAAACAGTGCAAATTAATCTTTCTCTTACCATAATTCTTTCTTGGTCCATTAGACAACTAGATGTTAAGAATGTCTTCCTACATGACTTCTTTAATGAGAAAGTTTATATGAAGCAACATCTTAAGTTCATTCATCTCACCTTCTTTGCCAGCATAAAACCATTTATGAATTAAAATAGGAACCTCCAATAATCGAGGCACGTTTCTTCTCTTTTCATTTATCAACTTCCTCTTGTATGTGATTTCTTTCAAGGGACAAATCTTTTAGAAGAAATAAGCAAATCTGCATCTTGTCTTGTGTAAAATATTCGACTTAAGTAGTGAATTAATGATGCAAATATTTGATTAATACAACAACAACAACAACAACAACAAGTCCAGTGCCACAAAAGCTCCGACGTGAGCAGGGTCTGGGAGGGGTATGATGTACGCAGTCTTACCCCATCAGGGGGATACCCTAATGAGAGGCTGTTTCCCCTGAAAATATTTGAATAATGAGGAGAAAAAGGAAATTATTTGTGTAAGTTTTGTCTATGGTTACGACAATTTAGACATATTGGCAAAAAAAAAAAAATAAAAATAAAATAAATTTGCTTCGAGATATCATCCAAAGATCCTTTGGTAATATATGCAGGTAACTACAGGTGAATGATGACGTGCCATATGTAGAAAATTATGTGATCATAGTGACATTATGAGACCTAAACCATGAAGCTTGTACACCTTGATCTCATTGAACTGCTTAACCATTGCTTCGGTCAGATAGTTCTTATAATCCCCAACCTTATCTTGTCTAAAACATCTTGTTTGTCAATCTGACGGTCAAGTTAGAGGAATATTTCTAAATCCTAAAATTAGATGACATGACTCCTTGAAACACATGAACTTGGATTTGTAGTCTCCTTTTTTTTGATTTTGCACTTCTACTTGAATCATCATTCTCTTAATTAATCATCCTCGAAGGTTTAGTACTATCATGGGTTAATCTGGATCATTACTATATTAATAACCTTTAAAACTAACAACTTTGCATAACTTTTTTGAATAGTGTTTCTCCAACTATCAAAGGTGCAGTTTAAGTTCGATCCCCACTAGGGTTATAGCGAATCTCTTTTAAGAAGAAATTTATGGGGGTATTTTCCCTTCCAGTCTAAGGAGGTATTAGCATTGCTTTGGCTTCACCCACCAGAGAGAGAAAGAGACAACGCAAGCACAACAGCGACGTCCCAGTTCCCCCGCCTTTCAATAGGATCAACACATCTCTGTAATTTAGGTAAATTTTACTCTCCCAATTCCATAAATTTGTGTTATTTGATTTCAGGATTTGTTCATAAGTTATCCGAAGCTTAAAAACAGGGATCAATTCTGGTGAATTGTGATTAGATCTTCGATTGGACTATCGATTTCGAGAAATCTTGAGGAATTGAGATCCACCGCTGCTAGTATCGAAGTATCGGATTACAATGGTAATGAAACAAAATTCCCAAATCGCTTTCTCTTTCTCTCTCTGTTGAATTTCATTAATGTCCATTGAAACCCTAATTCATGCTTACTTAGATTTTTCAAGTTGTCTATGGGGTGATTGTTCTTCGACTTGAGTTTTTATGGAAGCAATATCATGTCATTTCATTGTGTTATTATGCTTGATAGCCAGTGAAACTAGGGTTTATAGCCCATTATATTGTCAAGAATCTGCCTTTTAAATTGTTTTTATGATTTTTGATACATGTCCAAATAGATATATGAGCCTATAGAAGTAGGGTAGCCTAATAAGTAGTAGAGTGGCTCTGTCCCGATTGGGGTGACAAACTCTATGTATCGACGTAGGCATTGTATTACAAATTAATCAATGAAAATCATGTTATTTCTTTTTATCTCTCTCTTTCTTTTTAATTTCAGTATTTTACAGCTTTTGTTTTGTTTCAGTCTATTTCCATTTTAGATTGTATCAATTTTTTTGCAATTTGCTTTTTTTTTTTTTTGGTGCAATTTGAAAAATATGTGCAATTTTTTATGGCTAGTGTTCTTGGATTTCAGAGCATTGACTTGGGAATGTTTGGCATATTGCCGGTTGCAATAGTCATGGAGAATCACCATTTTTACTTGTTTTCAATTGTTTTGTTAGGCATTTTACTTCAAGAATACGATCATTTCCTTGAATTGCATATAGTTTCTTCAAGAAGCCAGCCGCTACTACTTAATACATGTGATGGTGATCATTAGGTTTACCACTCCACTTTTGTTGATGAGGAGGGAGTGACCAAAGCTTGTGGGTGCCCCCTACTTCCTTTGAAAAGCCACATCAAGGGTCCTGCTCCTACTTCTGATCAAGGTTACATTTTAAATCATGGACCTGTTTTCAATTTGTTGGATTCGTTGCAAATTTATCTGCACTTCAACTATGTACGCTGTTAAAACTTGTGCAGGTAGAACCGACATTGTTGATGAAGCGATCACATTCTTCCGTGCCAATGTCTTCTTTAGGAATTTCGATATAAAGAGCTCTGCTGATAAGCTTCTCATCTACTTGACTTATTATATTAACATTGCTTTGAAAAGACTTGAGGGCTGCAGAACCTTGGCGGAAGGGACCAAGGCGATCATTAACTTGGGTCTTGAAAATGTTCCGGTTCCCGGGGAATCAGGTTTTCCATTTCCAGGGCTGTTTTCCCCGGCTAAATCTGTGCAGGAAGCAGGTGCTTTTCTCGTCTCCTGTAGTGTTTTCTTTTCTGGAATTTTGAGCGTTAGGTTTGGGTGCTACAGTGTTTATTGAATATTTGCAGTCGCAGCAGTTCCCTTTCATTTTCAATGCTAGAAATGTATCCGTTTCATCCCTGTGGAAAGACTGGGAATTAGTTTTCCGTTCCTTGGTGTAATAAGTACAGCAACCAACCAAGCTTGGGGGCTCCTTTTGTTGATCATTAACCAAGCTTTAGTTTCACTAGAAGTCCATCGCTCACTTTATTGTCTTCTAATGTTCTAAACTGATTCAAAATCTGCAAAGCAGGGCAGATTGAAGCTAAGGTTGTGCATTCAGCCGTAAAATCAAATTGTTCATCGTAGTCATGCTGCAGCCATGGTCGCTGTGTGGGTTAAATGGGGTGTCATAGATGTTATATAATCGATTGCGGCTGTCATGTTGAGATTATTATGTTTGCAAGATTTTGAATCCATGCAACTATTAACTTCAGTACCTTATGATAGATTTTAACATAAATACATTTTAAAGTGTGTTTTAAAAAATAAAGTACAATGTGTATACCCTTTGGGAGGTCATTACTATAATGTCTCTTGTAATGAATAATTGGTCAACAATTAGCTTAAAATTTGATGCACGGCGGTTAAGTTAGATGATGGCCTTTATTTGATTTATGATTGAAATGCAAATGTTAAGAGTCTACTGCTGTACATCTGGATATCATGGATGTGTAATGCCACATTAAGTCATTCTCATAAGCACGAACTGGGATAACCAAGAGCATATTTTCTTTCCGGGATATTTGACAATGGGAGCATTATTATGTGACTGCTTAACATATTCTTGAACTTGATACCTTGCCTCAAGTATTTGTTTTGGACTTATGCAGAGCTGTTCAGGAACTATCTGAAGCAGATAAGGGAGGAGACCAGTGGGAGATTGCTAGGTGTCACATATAGACCCAACGGGACTCCAAACAAATGGTGGTTAGCATTCGCCAAGAGAAAGTTCGTGAATATAGTTGCTCTTTAGGCACTTAGTTGAAAGCCTCATTGTAATGCTGCCTAAAGTCTGCACATCTATCTGTTTAGTCTTGTGACTTTTTCCTGTTCTCACTTGGACCCCTTCATCTATTTAGAAGGAAAAATGTTGCATAGACCCAATTTGTATACACAATTTGAATACATAATTCTGTAGCAAATTGTAATTAGGGCATAATAGGAATCTTATACAATTGCTTTTTTATAAGCTAACGTTTTTATGTCATATTGTATTTGTCTATATAAACTGTGCACACTTTGTGTGTACTCTTATCTTTGCACCTATCCTGAGTGGGGATGCCCTCACTTGTAATAATGTCCTGCATACACGTGAGGATCTTCCCTTACTAACACAGCAGGGCATCCCTTACATACAATGATTGTGATTGCATTTGCTTTGTAACTTTTTCTTGTCTTCACGATCATTTCAATTGTTGTTGAAAGACACAAGCACCTAATATAATTCTGGGTGGATCACAAAAGTAGACTTTGCCTTTGCAATGGCGACCTTCTCATCCGCAGAAAACGCCAAGAAAGAGGAGCATCAACATACTAATCACCCGGGAGATCTACGCAATTTCATCCAAACGTTGCTACGACTCAAGCTTGGCTAGTCGAGGATTTGTGCCACTATCAAGGGTTTTGGACTTTTGAAGAACTCCTTGAAGAGGTCCTCGTTCTTCATAAGGGACAAAAGCCAAAACCCTTTTTAAATTCGCTGCTACTTGGCTCAAGTCTTTCTTGTTCACCGTTGTAAATCAAAATTGTTACAACATCACTCATCATGAACCGTCATGATCGTATGCCATGGATGGAGGAATTCACTCGAGCGGTGCATTAAAGCTTGCCCTCTATGGGACTCCCCTCCTATCACCCCCACATGCCTCGGCTTGCTTGCCTTAGCAAGTTAAGAGCTCAAGTTGCCAAATTATATTTATATATATATTTTCACAATGTGAAAGCACCTGAGTAATTAAATGAGATTTTTATTAGGGTTTGGGTGACTGAATCTTTTAAAAAATTGAGTTGGGTGATCAAATTGTTAATTTTAAATGACTTGAGTGACTAAATGGGACATTTTTTAAAAGTTGGGTGATTAAATCTTATAAAATTCGAGTTTGATAACTAAGTTGGCCATTTTTGATCACTTTAGTGACCAAAAAGTGGACTATTATTGCTCATCAACAGTCTACAAATCTATCTATCTGCTTATCGTGTTGATGGTAAAGTTACAAATTGGGTTGCACATGGTTCTTATGGATTCCAAAAGGTGCCAAGTTGGATAAGTGGATGACTCGAATATCATTACATGGGACCTTTAATGTGCAGTCATTGCTTTAATGGGGCCCAAGTTTCTTCCTTTTGTTTCGATGTGAATCTGTGGCGTGCAATATTTAATTGCTTTTGTGTTGTAGATTTTTCTTGCAAGCCTCCTTCCATTTATTTATCATTGCAGTTGCCGTTGAAAGACAGGAGCAGCAAAGAATTGAAGGGGGGATCGTGAACAAAGACCTTGCCTTTGCAATGGCGACCTCCTCGTCTGGGGAAGAGCAGGACAAGTTCATCCAAACGTTGCCGAGGAATAAAGCTTGGATAGCTGGGGATTTGTGTTGGTATAAGGGGTCATGGATTGTTGAACAACAGTTGGAAGGGATCCTTAATCTCCAGAAGGAATTCAAGCCTCAAGCCTCCAATGTCATCTTGGCTACCTTCCCCAAATCAGGTACTACTTGGCTCAAGGCCCTTTTATTTACCATCATAAGTCGAAACCACTATGATTACTCTGCACATCCATTGCTCACCATGAACCCTCATGATTGTGTGCCATGGATGGAGAACTGCGCTCAAGAAATAAAGCATATCATCTATGAGACTCCCCTCTTAGCAACCCACATGCCTTACGCTTGCTTGCCCGAGCAAATTAAGACCTCAGATTGCCCGACTATATACTTGTGTAGGAATCCCAAGGATGTGGTTGTTTCTTTATGGAGCTTTGTGAACAAGGCAAGGGTCAATCTAGGTCGCCCATGTGTTGCACTTGAAGAAGTAGTTGATCGGTTTTGTGATGGGGTCTCACCGTATGGACCCTACTGGGATCACCTATTAGGATTCTGGAACGCAAGCTTAGAATTCCCCCATAAGGTGTTGTTCTTGATGTATGAGGACCTTAAAAGGGACCCGTTTGTTCATATTAAGAGGTTGGCAGAATTTGTAAGGCACCCCTTTACCCCAGAGGAAGAAAGGGGAGGTGTCATACAAAAGGTCATAGAGTTTTGTAGTTTCGAAAAGCTGAGTAGCCTAGTTGTGAACAGGGAAGAAGGGAAGGGCCCGAAGGAACTACAAACGTTTTGTGTGACAAACAAGATGTTTTTTAGGAAAGGACATGTTGGAGACTATAAAAACTATTTGACTGAGTCCATGATTAAGCGTCTTGAAGAGATCACAGAGCAAAAACTCCAAGGTTCGGGTATTACAATGCCAGTATGATAATCTATTTTTCTGTTTTTAATATAACATGCTGTTTATGTGCTGGGATTGATATTAGTTGGCTGCTTTTATCTAGCTGTAACATGGGTTATATATAATAATGCGAGTCTTTTTAGTCCTATGTAGTAAGTTCTTTTTTTTTTTGTTTTTGTTTTAACCACCATTAATATGAAAATAACTCAACTATATGTTAATATATCAAAAAAATAATCCAACTCTATTTTCTAACTAAAAATTAACTTAATTCTAACTTTTCTACCAAAAAATAATCCATTTTTAATTTTTTTTATCAAAAAATAATTCAACTCTATTTTCTAACCAAAAAATAACCTAACTCTAACTTTTTTACCAAAAAATACCCAAACTCTAAAAATTTGATTGAAAAAAATACTAAATTGTGGTGCGTGGTATGATGTTCCGACAATATATCTTCTTCTACGTATTTTTGATTTGGCTTGTTCTCTGGTTGTATTCATTTGTTGTTTTGCTTGTTCTTTGCTCTGGGTTGTTGCCCTTTTGTGGGGTTGTAATCAACTTATAAAAAAAAAACATTTTTTTTTTGTTTTGCTAGGTGGGAAAAGAAACCAAGTCAAACCAAAAATACATAGAAGAAAAATATATTGTCTGAGTGTCATACGACGAGCCATGCTTAGCTACCAATTCAGTATTTTTTAAATTCATTTTAGAGTTTGGTTATCTTTTGGTAGAAAAGTTAGAGTTGGGTTATTTTTTAATAGAAAAAGTTAGAGTTGGGTTATTTTTGGTAGAAAAATTAGAGTTGGGTTATTTTTAGTAGAAAAGTTTGAGTTGGATTATTTATTGGTTAAAAAATAGAGTAGGATTATTTTTTCGTATATTGACATATAGTTAAGTTATTTATAAATTAATTGTTATTATTATTTTTAATATGATAAGGAAGGAGATCAGAAAGTCCCTTAACCGGAAGGAAGGTGAAAGAGGGTGGTAATTTAAACAGCATAAGAAGCTTACTATATAAAAATTGATTCATCTTTATTTTCATTCTATAATACTTATATATTATCTGTTTTTCTTTTCTTTTAAATTGTTTCAGCCTAAATTAGTGTTTGGATCAGTGCAGCGTCCACAAATGACTAGTGCGTTGAGCATTATATGATATAGGCGTCCCATTGTGAACCCCCCCTTTTCTTTTTCTTTTTTTTAACGAAGTTCTACTCGTAGGAGCATGAAAGTCGGCTTCAAGAGAGCTCCATCCTTACATTGCTCAATTTTGACATCATTAGTAATTCATAGTTTTGTACACCTTAATAATCATCGCTGCAAATCAAATAAATTTCTCATTTCTAGTGTCTGGTATATGTAGGGGTGTAAACGAACCCAATATTTGATAAACTACTCGTGTTCGAAATTGATTAGGGCTTGCTAGTATTCATTGTGAGGGCTTGATAGCTTATCGAGCCAAGTTCGAGCAGGCTCGATAAGCTTAACGAACTGAATTCAAATAAGAGGGTGCTCGACTCGTTAACATTCGCGAAAAGTTTGATAAGGGCTTGATAAAAGCTTGTTAATAGTTGACATTGGTTCGAAAATGGTTTATTATTGGCTCAATAGTAACTTGAAAAACTCGGCGAGCTTGATTGGACTTGATAATAAGTTTGACTCGAGGAGAGCCAAGTATCAAACACACTAAAGTCTTATGAAACTGAGTTGAACAAAGGTAAACACACTAAAGTCTTATGAAACTGAATTGAACAAAGGTTTGAAAAGCTGATAAGAGCTCGGGGTGGACATTGTAGGTGCCTAAAATTTTGGTGCTCAAGCCATGGGAAAAAGTGGGAATAAGTAAATTAATGTTATATGAAAAGAGGACAAACATGATAGTGACTCTCCCTGCTCCTCCAAACTGACAGTAGTCAACAAATTAAGGGTGAAGCTTGAAGGCACCGCACACTTGTCTTACATGCCCCATGTACATACATATATATATATATATGTACATTATTTGTAGTGTACTTTTGATCAAAAAATAAAAAAATAAAAAAAATTTTGTAGTGTATTTGAGAGTAAAACTCGTGAAATATAGGCCGAGAACAACAACAAATAAACCCGGGAGAAGCAGTGGTTGAGATACTGGAGCCTCATCTCATATCGAAATTCCATATACTCATTGAGATGAGAAGACATTCCGTATACACAACTTTTTATACCTTGAGAAATACTTGCAGCACAATTTCTGACCACCACTGCATTTTTTTGTTTTGTTTGTTTGTTGTCTTCTTGTCTCGATGAACTCACCATCCATCTATTTCAGAGAAACACATGAGCATGCTAAGAGTTGAGGGTAATGTATCCCAAAAAAAAAACAAAAAGAAAGAAAAAAGCCTTACTGTGGCAATGGCAACCTCCAACCATCGTAAAGAAGAGCATCCACATCCCAAGCACCCGGACGATATGGACATCATCGTTCAAACATTACCGAAGATTGAAGTTGGTTGGTGGATTCAATATATATGCGAGTATCAAGGGTTTTGGATTCCTCTGGAACTCGTTAAAGGGGTCCTCACTCTTCGCAAGGACTTCATTCCTCAACCTTCCCATGTCATTTTGGCTTCCTTTATCAAAACAGGTACTACCTGGCTCCAAGCCCTTTTGGTCACTATCATGAACCCTAACCGTCGCGATAACTCCACTAATCCATTGCTCACCATGAACCCCCATCAGATTGTGCCTTGGATGGAGAGTTATGCCCGAGAGGTCCATTTAATGCCTGTCCTCCATGAGACTTCCTTGCTCACAACCCACTTGCCTTACGTATGCTTGCCCGAGCAAATCAAGATGAGCCTAGGATGCCCTATTATATACGTATGTCGGAATCCCAAGGATGTGCTTGTTTCATTATGGTGCTTCT
Organism: Simmondsia chinensis; assembly: GCA_018398585.1. NCBI lineage: Eukaryota > Viridiplantae > Streptophyta > Magnoliopsida > Caryophyllales > Simmondsiaceae > Simmondsia > Simmondsia chinensis. The sequence continues at coordinate 26,727,872 of JAGTTD010000017.1, read as the reverse complement.
TGAACAAGGCGAGGGTCATGCAAGGGATCCCGTGTGTTCCACTGGAGGAAGCATTTGATGGGTTTTGCGATGGCACCGGACCGTTTGGATCCTATTGGGATCACGTGCTAGGGTATTGGAAAGCAAGCTTAAAATTCCCCAGCAAAGTGTTGTTCTTGACTTATGAAGATCTCCAAAGGGACCCATTGGTCCATGTTAAGAGGTTGGCTGAATTTGTAGGTCACCCTTTTTCCTTTGAAGAAGAAAATGAAGGTGTCGTACAAAAAGTTATAGAGTTCTGTAGCTTTAAAAACTTGAGTAACCTAGCTGTGAACAAAGATGAATCCTCTGGCCCCAAGGTTTTAGACGTTATGGGAGTCAGATATAACATGTTTTTTAGGAAAGGAGAGATTGGAGACTATAAGAATTATTTGACAGAGACAATGGTTAAACGCCTTGAGGAGATCACCGAGCACAAGCTTCGAGGTTCCGGTGCCACAATGCCACTATGGTCACAGAGTAACTCTAGAGCTGCATGACTTGAATATTTGCTTAATTAGAGAATGATAATACAAAGTACTTCTAGTACTTTTAGTACTCTCTAGTAACCAATTGAAGGCCATTGGATTTGCTTGTACATATTTTTGTATTTGCTTGTATTTAAGTAACCGTCTTTGATAATAGTGGAAAATCTTCCCTAGTTTTAGGGGATCGTGGGCGTAGGACCATTTTATGGTCCAGATCATGTAAGAATAGGTATCTTTTTTCTGGATCTTGGTTCTTTCGTTGTTTTTATTAGTTTTTTCATTTATATTATCGCCCAATCTTATTGATCTAGATCGGAATTCGAAGTATACCACACAACCTATTGGGTGTTAGATACCCGTGGGAGAAATGTTTTGAAGAATCACTTCGACACTTATACGCGAGAGACGTTTCACTGCAAAAAGTCAGATTTTAAAACATTTCAATAATTTTACCAAAATGAAGTAAAATAATATTTATTTTTGAACAGATAAAATAAAAGAAGTCAGATTTTATGTGAAAAATGATTGAGTATCATGTTTAGAAAAATTTTCTAAGTCAATTTAGAAAGACATAAAAGTTTCTTGAGAATTTGATTTAGTGGTTTAAATCTTAACCCATTTTCGACTACGTCGTCAAAGCTGGTCAACCCCTTTTTTTAAGTTATTATCTTTGTTTAAGAAAACATTGTTAACATTTTTACCTATATGAAAATTTTAATAAAGTAAATAAAAAAAAAAAAAAGATAATAACTAATTTACTGCTCGGTATATATATTGTTAGAACTTGCTTGAAATATAACATAACAGATTTGTAGTTAGTGTTAAGGTTTGGAGACCAATAGTCTTCTAAAATAGCCTATTTACAGTTAAAATTATTAAGAGTCGCATAAATTAGTGGCTCTAGGGCTCCCGGGTCATAGCAACTTATAAATATGGGTCATCTTGTGTCTTGTATTAGCAGGGAAATACATGAAGAGCAAAACAATAGGAGAGATAATATGAGCCTAAAATTGTTGTAATATCTTTGTCTCTATAGTAAAATTATTATGCCGTCCTTTCATGGATGCAGGCTTCAGCTAGATCACGTACATTTTGTGTCTCTTTTCTTTTAACTCAGTTCTACGTATTTGGAAACCAATCTAAAGTTTCGGTACGTGTGGATTTCTTAATTAGTGTTTGTGGAAGGTAGTTTAATTATATATATATTTTTTTAATTTGGAGTCTGTGTTTATAAATGATCTTAACAATTAGTATCTTTGCTTTCACTTGTATATATATTTACTACTTTGTACGATACATTTAAAAAAAACAGTCGTAGTATATAAATTATTTTTAGATTATTGTATTGGTTATGAATACAGACGGTTGTTTGTAGCGCACAAATGGCACATGAAATGCATCTAGATGGACATGCATTTTTGGATTGTTGAGCAATATATATATATATATATATATACCAACAACAACAATAAACCCAGTAGTCTCATAGGAGTCCCATCAAAATATAGTCTAGATGGACATGATTCTTATGAAACGGTGAGAGTCGAAAGGAGAAAATAATAACTATTGGATCTAAATCAAGGAGATTTAGGCCATTAACTTTAATAAGAGCCATTCATATATATATATATATATATATGTAAAACAATTGTCAAGCTATAATCATAAAAGAGACTGCTAATAGTAAATGTTTAATTGGTGAACATAAAACTTAAAAGATACAATATCTGTGTTTCTAATTGATACAAATTAGACAAGAAATTTCTCAAACAAATTTGAGATGGGACTTTATAAGAGAGGGAAAAAAATTGTTTTAGAACCATTTTAGAATATAGAGTCAACAATGAAATTGATGTAACGGTGAGTACAAAGAAAGTAACAATGAGTGACAGAATTGGATGGTTTCAAAATATGTCATATGGTTATTTATTATGCAAGTTAGAAATTGAAATTGAACCAAACAGTCAAAGCCTTAAAGTATTGGTGTCACCACCCCAAGCCAAGTTGAATAAATAGTGGATTAAACTCTGAATATTTAAAAATAAAAAAATAAAAAAAATAAATTGGATCTTGCCTTTACAGTGTCAACTAACAAACAAGACGTGAGCGATGTTATCCAAACATTGCCAAAGTCTGAACCTTGGGTAGTCAAGTGGCTGCATCGGTATCGAGGGTTTTGGTTTAACGAAGAACACCTTGAAGGGATCCTCTTTCTGCAAAAGGAATTCAAGCCTCAACCCTCCACTATTATCTTGGCTACATGCCCAAAATCAGGTACTACTTGGCTCAATGCTCTCTTGTTCACTATTGTCAATCGAAATAGTTACGATTACTCTATGCATCCGTTGCTCACCAAGAACCCACATGAGTGTGTTCCTTGTATGGAGTTCTATGCTTCTAAGGTACGACAGTTAGAGCACCTCCATGAGAATCCCATCCTAGCAACCCACATGCCTTACTCATGCTTGTCTGAGCAGATTTTGAGCTCCAAGTGTCCCATTATATATTTATGTAGGAACCCAAAAGATGTGATTGTTTCGTTATGGAGCTTCTTGAACAAGGTGAGGGTCAACCGTGGGATGCCGTGCCTAGCTTTGGAAGAAGCAGTTGATCGATTCTGTGACGGGACCTCACCGTATGGACCCTATTGGAATCACTTACTAGGGTACTGGAAAGCCAGCTTGGAGTTGCCTAAGAAAGTGTTATTCTTGATGTATGTGGATCTTAAAAGCGACCCAATTGCTCATGTTAAAAGGCTGGCAGAATTTGTGGGGCACACCTTTCCCTCACAAGAAGAAAGGGAAGGTGTTATACTAAAGGTTATAGAGTTTTGCAACTTTGAGAATTTGAGTAACTTGGCTGTGAACAAAGAAGAGAATTGCCCCATGGGAATTTTTGGTTTGAGAAGCAATATGTTTTTCAGGAAAGGTGAGGTCGGGGACTATAATCAACATCTTACTGAAACAATGGTTAGACGTGTTGAGGAGATCTCTGATCAAAAACTTCAAGGTTCAGGCTTTACAATGTCAAATTGATCGTCTAATTCGCTATATTACATGTTGGTGTTCTACGAGAACTTGTTTACTTACCTAGTGCGAGTGTTTAATGATGGCTTGTTTTCTATGTCATGACTTGGACATGTATGGAAAAATTATGATGTCAGTTCTATTTAATGAATAAAACCATAGCATGAGTTTCTTTTTACTTTATGGGAGTTTATGTTTAGAGTCGGATTGATTCATTTATACCGTTAGATGCTGCATATTGATCCAACATAAATGGTAGCCATAGGGATTCCTCAATAGTTGCATAAAAGGAACTTAAGATTAAAGGAGAGACTAACTAGATTCTTTGTTTATTATAGAATCGTACAGACACCTTTTTCTTACTTGTAGGACCATATGGAGCCTTTGGGTCGCCATAATGCAATAGTGTGGGGAATTACTTTTTCCCTTGCCCAAATAATTTGAGGGACCTACTTTAACGGTGGCAGCTCTCTTTTGTTAATTGTTTAATCAAGAAGGCAAGACTTAAGTCATTCTTCTCCATATGTTATCATATATTAATATTTTTATCATGTGAAGAGTCCAAGAATGAACGAGGATTAAACCTGTGATACATCAAATCTATTCTCCCCTTGGAAGCCAATGTCGTTGATGATCGTAATCAAAGCGAGCACAATTACTGTATATTAGACTTTAATCATATGATACGCAATTAAACTTGGAGAATAAAGTTTTTTCGTACTCTTGTCGTTTCGCTTCAATTCTTCTTTGGAAAAATATTGTGTATTTCCTCAAAGATATTCTCCACTTTTCGCTTCAAAAAATGGTTACTGTGTAAAATAGGGAGCAATTTTATGGATGTTTACCAATGGGCTTTTATAAAAAAGTCTAGTATCCTTTCCACTTTTTAGTAAATTCAGGGAAGTTTTATGACTTTTGCTTTAAGAACAGAAAATACCTTGACAGAAAAATTTAGTCAAATTGTTAGTTGGTCAGTCGGTTCAATCTTGTAAATTAGTATTACACCAGGCAATCAGGTTGGGTCGGGTTTTTGGGTCGGTAAATGAAACGTCAGGTCTATCCCGGGTCGGGTCAAAATCGGGGTTGGGTCAGGCTAGGGTCGTGTCGGGTCGACCTCAAGTTGGGTCATCCTTGGGCTGGATCGGATTTTAGGTTAATCCATCAGGTTATTTTGATAATATATTTATTCGACCTTGAAAATCATAACTAAAACTACAAATTAAACGAAATAATTATAATTAGTATATTCTTTCGATTTTATGGTTGATTGGAGTTCTATTTGGATCCTTTCTTGTTACAGGACGAGTCTGGTTTGGGTCTTGGCTCATCACACTTCAGGTCTAATTTGGGTCAGGTCATTTCGGGTTTTGGGTCAGCTCGAGTAGGGTCAAATTTGGGATGGGTTAAATTCGGGTCAGTTCATTTTCGGGTTCCGGTCCTAGTTAATTTAAAATTTTTCGGGTTAGGATAGGTTCAGATAGTGGGTCAAATTGGTTGGGTCACAATTTGCTGGCCCTAATTAGTATAGACCGGTATATGTTGACCTCTATGTCATTGGAGTTGTTGGTCACGTGAAATTGTAAGAGGACAATTAGATACAAGTGATCGTTTTGGAGTTACGGGAAGGGGAAAAAAAAAAGAGCCAATCTTGCTGTGACCTAGGAAAGAGAAAAATGAAGAGGAGTTGTTGGTTATGTTTTTTTTCCCGCTAATTAGCAAGGGTAAACTCGCGAACAAAAGTCGGCACCTCAAATAAGAGGCCTAAAGCGACACACAAAGTGTGAGAAAAAGAAAAAATAACAAGGAAACTTATAAAAAAAAGACAAATCCCTGAACTACTCCTAAAATAGCCAAAAGAAAACACACCAAAACAAAAGGAAAAAAAAAAACACCCAAAAAAAAAAAAAAAAACTACCTTCAACCCCCAGCATGCAACCACTCACAAGCAACTCGAGACACGCCAAGAGCGTCCCACCAAAGAAAAAACCCGATCACGTGAAATTGTAAAAGAGCGATAAGATTCACGTGCTCATGAAGCCACATGTACACTCAAAATAATGTATTAATATTTTTATAAAAAATTCATGTATTTAATTTAAATATCAAACTGGATTTATTTAATATTTTCTATTAGATATTTCCTATGTGATGCACGCGTCGTTTTTATTTCATACATTATCTTGTCTTTAAATGAACACACCATACCGGGTGGGTTATGGGTTATTAATTTTTTGTTTTGAACTCATTTCTACCAACCCGCCTTCTTACCCAAGATATGCTATGGCCCATGTTTGACCTCCTTTATCCGTTAAACTAAACTGGTACAACTCGTTATGCAAATAGGTTTGACTTGATTCAACCTATCTAAGTCGCGTCATTAGAACATTTCTATATTATGTCGGTTTTTCCTTTTTTTTCCTTTCAAGGGAGATTTATGGCTTTTATGACATTCTTATGTGATTTTTTTTTTTTTTAACCATTTTCAACCATGTAGTTTTTGATAAATAGTTGATGTTTCACATGAATATAAATAAGGCAAACAAAGTCTAGTATCCTAAAAATACACCATTACATATCCAGCGTTGCCCTTGCATATATGAAGGATCAAAACATCTCCCTAACAGGCTTCGAGATTGATCTCGAGATTTAGGAGTCCAAAACAAGTTCGATTGGTGTGCCAAAACACCATTTTTACCCAATTGGGTGTGTATCAAGAAAAATAATTGATACCCAATAATATGCATAGTGATACAGATTGGATCACCTCAAGACCATCTTCTTCTACTACTCAGCCACTGCAGGAGATGTTTCTGCAAACATGCTCTAAATTTGGAGCTGTTGATATAAGGTTTGATGAACTGAGTACGGGCCATTTTGCACTTCATATTGACGGTCAACTTATTGGTAGATGGCCCCTGGACTTCTAGTTCCCATGTTCGAATATCATCCATGCCGCTGCACAGATGGTAATCCAACCGTTGACAACACTCATGCAGGTAATTCGGACAACCAAAACCCGCCATTTCTCTTGCCATGGACAATGGAAAGTGAAGCTGAAGCGCCTATATTGCAAGATCAATTGCTCTCCTTTGATAACCAAGCCCCAGACGTTGAGCGACATTGAGTCTGTGTCCTAGAGACCTGAATTTCCCCTGTGTTTTGAGCCCCTTACTGTACAAAGAATATGATGATGGAAACTCCTTGGGAGTGACTCCGGTACACCTCATTGAGGAGTCTACCAAGACTGGGGAGGTATCTAGCATAGTGGGATAGAAAAAGGAAAAAAGTGTTGGTGGGACGTCAGACCCAGAAGTCGGGTGCGACAAAAAGGGGTAGGAGAGCGTTGAAGCAAAAGATGAAAAAGCAAGCCAAGAGGGAGTTACAGGGTTTCCTAGAAGACATGTCACCCGGGAATAGTGCGAAGAGATCTATGAAAGGCCTGGGCAAACATAAAAAGAAGAATCTGGTGAAAGAGGACAACAGCGTTAAAGATGCCAACAAGATCCGTGCCGCGAAGCATACGTTGAAGATGGAGAAAAGACCAGGGTTGAATTTTGATGGTTTTGATCCGTTTTCGGTGAGTGCCTTGGTTCAATAGATTTATAACTTCGTTGTCCTATTTTCCTGTCTTTTGGTTGGTCATGTTTCTGTGTCTTGCCTAGTGGTGTTTGAGGCTCGTTGTGTTTTGCCTATTTTTGCTCGTCTTCCTGTTTGTGTGGTTTTGTTGTTTTGGTCTCCGTTTCTTTTACGGGGTTGACTCAGGGCTTGCTTGGTCGAGTTGTCTGCTACGTATCGTAACTCTGTCGCTAATTAACCGGAAAAAAAATGTATACAAAATCTTGACGTCGCTAAGCACAAGAGATTAGTATTCCAAAATATGTGCATAATATCCACTTATTTTATATCAACTTGGGGTCAAGCAGGATAAACAATTGAATGACTACATGAAAATTGGAATCCTTCAGTGCAATAAATGAATTGATTTTTAATTGATTTTGTCCTTTATATTTTTTTTATTGCAGGCAAATTATGGGCAATTTTTTAATTAAGAACAGCATTGCTCATAAATAATGGGCATTGCACCTTGTAAACTAGAGTGGCTGTGTAGCCAATTGAATTCAAGGTGTTTTTTGCAATGGCAATGGAAAACACCAACACAGAAGAGCTTGACAACATCATCAAAACATTGCCCCGAACTAAAGGTTGGGAGGTCGAGAATATGCGTCAGTATCACGGCTTTTGGTTTCCTAAAGAATACCTCAAAGGGGTCCTCGTTCTCCATAAAGAATTCAAGCCTCAACCATCCAACATCATCTTGGCTTAGTATCCCAAATCAGGTACTACTTGGCTCAAAGCCCTCTTGTTCACTATTGTGAATCGAAACCGTTGCGATTACTTTACACATCCATTACTTAGCAAGAATCCCCATGAGTGTGTACCATGGATGGAGCACTATGCTTCTAAGATCCATTTAAAGCATGTCCTCCAGGAGACTGCTGTCTTAGCAACCCACATGCCTTACACTTGCTTGCCTGAGCAGATTCTGTCCTCTGAATGCCTGATCATATACATAACTAGGAGCCCAAAGGATGTGATTATTTCTTTATGGAGCTTCTACAACAAGATGAGCGAAAATCGAGGACTCACTTGCCTTGCATTGGAAGAAGTAGTTGATCAGTTTTGTAATGGAACCTTACTGTTTGGACCTTATTGGGATCATGTACTAGGATTCTGGAAAGCAAGCTTAGAATTTCCCCATAAGGTGTTGTCCTTGATGTATGAGGACCTAAAAAGGGACTCGTTTGTTCTTGTTATGAGGTTGGCAGAATTTATAGGGCACCCCTTTTCCTTAGATGAAGAAACAAGTGATGTTATAAAATAGGTTATAGAGTTTTGTAGCTTTGAGAATTTAAGTAATTTGGCTGTGAACAAAGATGAAGGCTATGACCGCAAGGGAGTACGAGTGTCTAGAGTCACAAACAAGATGTTTTTATAGGAAAAGGAGAGGGAGGGGACTACAAGAACTATCTGACCGAGGCAATGAACAGGCGTCTCGAGGAGACCACTGAGTACAAACTTCATGGTTCGGGTTTTACAATGCCAAATTGATCATTTAGTATTCGAGGACCAGCTTAATTAACAAATAAGATCGTGTAATGATGGCTTATTAATTTGATATGTCTTAGCTATATCGTTGAGTTTTTGTTTTGTGCTTTCATCCTATTTTCTTGTTTTGTCTTGATTTCTGTGTATTTGCTTCTTAATCACAGCTTTTATGCAAGTTGGCTTTGGCCTCGATTTTATGAGTTGCTATTTTGTATTGCAATTGTGTCGCTAATTATCAAAAAGCTGTATCGTTGAGTTGCATGGCTTAAAGATGCATTCAAATGGCGAGAAAGAATGATTGTCAATCCTTTTAATTATTCTATGAAACATCATTTATTTTGTCCAAATTATATAGTTAATTTAGCAAGACATAATTCAAATGTGAAATAGGCTAGCTAGCAATTTGCTACGTGGCTGCCAGATTTGCACAAGAGAAAGAGCTACGATTTTTGTTAGCAAAAAAAATCGTGAGGGATTAGAGTGATTTTGTAAACGACGCTTAGGTATGAAAAATGTGTTTGTGTGATTAATTATTGAGCATGAAAAGAGTCATGCTCGGATTGCTTTAATTGAGATTTGTAACTACACTGTTCAAAATTTTAACATTTAGGTATCCTATATGAGAATTTAGTGAATTTTTGTGAGAATTCGAACATTTTCATCATAAAACGTTGATGCAATTCATGAATATATTAATATGTATGAGCTATATTAATTTTTTCAACAAAAATCAAACGGAATACAAAAAAAAGGTCACTGAATTATGATAGAAGATATCGGTATATTAGTGAAATAATGTGGTATGTTAGCATTTTACAATAGAAAATTATAAAATTATGATATTAAGGAGAGTTTGTTGCTTTGACTGTGCAAAAGTTACGTTTAAGTCAAGAGATATTGGGATTGGATTTGAGTTATAGTGCGAGATGGAAACAAAACTTTCCTAATGGATGCGGTGCGTGTTTGAGTCTATGGTTTTTCTCTAGTTCAGAGAGGTTTCACGTAAACTTGGTCTATGTTCTTTGACGTTGATTTTTATACTTCGGATGTATTACGTGTTATTTTTCCCAACAGTAAGTGATACAATAGCATATGGTGACTAATAGCAGTTGGTGATGGTGTCAAGGGATCAACTTTTCCAAAAGTTTAAGATGATAGATGAAGACTCAAGATCGACTTTATTATCTAATAGATGGTCATGAATTGTGGTCCGAATCGACAACATAGAGGAGCAAGGAGGCAAGCGGTAGTGCTCAGTGGTTCTGGTAGCGAGGATGGTGGTTGATACAAGCCAAAAGAATAGTAGAAAAATATAATCCTACATTGGTGGGTTAGAAGAAGAAGTACTACATTATATATCTAAAGAGCTACTCCCCATTACCAATTGGTTTTCCGATGGAACCTCCTTTGGTATGTAAAAATGGTATCAGAGCCGTCAATCCTCGGATTGATTCTAAGGAGCTCGGTTTGGTATGGGACGGACCCCGCTCCAAAGTTGTGCTCGGTTTGGTATGGGACGAGTAGTGCTTGATGGCCGTGCTTGACAAGCCACACGTAACGGGCCCAAGTTTTGAAAAAGGCTATCTAGGAGAGGGTCACTTAGAGTGGAGTGAAGCTATCCACGAGAGAAAAGGATTACCTACTAAGAGTGAAGCCATCGAGGACAATAGTTGCAGAGCGTGGTGGTTTGATACAAGCCAAAAGAATAGTAGAAAAATACAATCCCACATTAGAAGGTTAGAAGAAGAAGTACCACTTTAAATACCTAAACAGTTACTTCACCCATTGGCAATGGTTTCGTCGTTGCTCAGCAGTTCGCATCAGCACATTTTGGAGTTTGACTCAACCCAACAGACCAAGCCTAGCCGGTTAATAGTCAATTCACAAAATTAAATGATTAAATTGATATAAAAACAAAAATACAGGGGCCTTTAGCGTAAATAACCCTATAACTTTAATATATCATGAGGTTTTAAAGTATTTTTAAGATATCTTAAACTTTAGTTGTAAAAATGTGAAAATTAGACGATTGAAAGTAAAGGAATTATCAAAATCTTTTATTTTTTGAATGAATATCCTCTTGTACATCTTGAAAATTTATACACAAAAATGGAAGAAATAATTAAGGAAGGGAGAATATCATGAACCTTCCCTTACAAAAGATGAACAAAATGGAATCACAAATTTAGGAAATTATGGTCCATCAAAGGAGCAAATAAGGCCACTAATTATACTATCCTAATTAAATTACAAATTACTCTAATGCCTATACAAAATTAAACTAGTAATATACAAAAAAAAAAAAAAAAAACAAGGAATATAGTATTCAACATTAGTATTCTTTTTCATGTACCCTTGACTTAAACTCTATTATAATCCCGTTTGCTTTTGATGAGGTAAGCAAAATTCTTAAAAAAATTTATATTTTCATTTAAAATAATTTTAAAATTGTAAAACATTCTAAATATTTAGAAAATATTTGTATATTTAAAAAATATACTAAATATCTAAAAAATTAAATATTTTTAAAAAATACTTTAATATTTAGTATATTTTCATAATATTTGTTAGAATATTATTGCGTCGAAACTAGATGTTGATAAAGATTAAAAGCAAAGATGTAGTTTGAGATAATATGTTTTAAGATTTAACTGAGATTTAGTTATTTAGTTAAATTGATATTTGATTCTAAATTTTGAATTAGGTTAGCATTTGGTGACTTAATTATGAAAGGGGCTTATAATAATGGTTAAGGTGCACCACTTTGAAAGCTCATAGACACCATCTACGGCCTGGTTCTTTTCCTTTTTATTTTTTTTTATTTTGATGTATGTTGTTCTAATGTCCCACTTGGTCCTTGCCCCCCCCTCCCCCCTCTTTATGCTGTGATATTGGGGATACGATAGGAGTTAGTGTATTTTGGTTACGGGTGTATTGGGCCGTTAAATACGACTTTCATTGACATTTCTTGTTATTTTTCCTTTTTTCTGCACACTATGTGCGCTTTTTTGGGTCTCTTTGTAGGATGTTAGTTTTTGTATCGCAAGTTTTCCTTACTACTTATCGAAAAAGGGGTGATAGGGTACCCGACTAATGAGAGAGTACGTTTTTGAGAGTTTGCGTGTGATTGATTCAAGTATAAAGAGAGTCATGCTTTGATCACTTTAAAAGAGGATTTGCAACTTTATTGCCTAAAAGTTGCATTAAGAAGTATTTGCAACTTTGACCGTGCAAAAGTTAATTATATTTGAGTCAAGAGATTATGAGATTGTAATTTGAAATTTCGATAGTGGATGAGACACATGCTTGAATCCCGTGATTCCCCCCCTCTAATTAAGAGAAGGTTTCCACGTAAATTTTGCAAGTGTTAAATGTTGACAATGTTTGCGTTATGAGAAATTATGATTCCACGCAACATAACGTTAAATAATGAAAGACAAAAGGAAGGTGAGTAGGCCTAATTATCGAGGGTCGGGGTACGGTATGACTATGTTGAGGACAAGGCCTAATTATAGAGGCTTTTTTAAACTTGCTATGATGAAATTGCTCTAACATTAATAAAACTATCTTAATAATAACATTATCTTGAATTAAAGTGCATAATTTTACTAACAAAAAGGACATGAGCCACTAAGTATTAAGGGTGAAATGGCAACCTCCTAAGAGTTGTGAGAGTAATTATTAGTGTGCTACTCTATTTAAGGCCAATTAGTTTTAAGATAAAATCTATTTGGACTTATATGAGAACCTCTTATATTCTAACTCTGTGAGTTTGGCTTAAAAGTCCGGTACAATTTAACAAAAAAAGCAATAGAGAAGAGCATACAGAAGATGTTTGAACATCATCCACACATTACTGAAAATAGAAGGGTTGGCCAGTGGGTTAGGTGATGCGTCAGTCATTCATTTATTTATGTTTGGAAGTACTTGACCGATCGAATAATATTGACCGATCGAATTTTGGTCACTGTTAGATAGAATTGCTAGCTATGCAACTTAAGCCATAATTTTTGCATTTTTCTAGACGCTTTGTGATGGCTAGTGTTGGGCAAGGAGGCCAAACTTTGGATAAACAAAACGCTAAATGATGTAACGCAGGTTCCAATCTCCCTTCAAGGCATGAGTCCAAGAGTGATGAGCACAATATTGATATCATGAGAGATAGTTTGACAGCTCATTCTTTAACTAACCGAGTGCCTCCTAATTTTCTTTTCCTTTCTAGGTCCAACCCTTTATAAACCTCAACTCATTCACTTCGATCAGGGGCTTAACCATTAAAACTTAGCTAACATGATGAATTTTCATTGTCAAGTATAGCAAAAGCCTCGTTTGGACAAAAACCTACAAGTGGAGAAGCTAGAATGCTCACCCTCATTAGAAGTATAACGCTGAATCTGTACCAGTAGACGGGCAAGGGTGATGTGGACTCACAGTTTGTCAACGACTTGATCAATAGCCAGAGATGGAGCTGTCGCATTGTCCATTCACATCAACAAGTTGCTAATCACCCTGGCACTTTTCTTGCTTGTTTCCAATGACTAACTAAGACATGGTTTCCTAGTGTCCATATGGACCTTATACATGGTGATCATTTTGCATGTGCTTTGCGTGGTCTTGCGTATATATCACACCCATCAAAATATGTTAAGAGTATAAAACTATTATTGGGTCTTCACTTATCAGTTTAAGCTTTTGAGAAAGTCGGTTCGTTGACATGGTATCAGAGCTTTGTTGATCAAGAGGTCACCAGTTCAAAATAATTTAAGCATAAGATATGAGGTAGGCCTGTGCACTATCCATGTTTCAAGCCCAATTGGCATTTACGTGAGAGAACATGTGAGAGTATAAAACCATTGCCGGGCCTTTATCCGTCAGCTCAAGCTTTTGAGAAAGTTAGTTCCTTGACAAAACATCACCACTACGTATCAAATAAATATATTACTTTTGCTACTTGGCATGCTCCAACAAATGTATCCTTTCCATGCCTTGGCCTATATCACATTCATTCTTGAGTCATGCTTTATCTTCATCATTTCTTATATCATTATGACTTATCTACCGTAGACATGGCCTAGGGTGAGAAACTCCAACGACCAAAGGCGCACACCACTCGAGTTCAATTCCAATTAGCAGCATTTACCCCTTCACCACATTATCAGTGTAAAAAAAAAATATCGTTATGGGTTAATTCTAACACGCTAATTCCAAAAATTCTTTGGAGACCTTAGTTATTTCATGTCCACAAGATAAATATAAATATATTTGCCAATGAATTGAAAATTGAGATAGAAAAAATAGTTTAGTGTGATAAAATTTGAATTCTAGTCATAGGTTAAGGGGCACCACTTTCTAGGTCCAAGTTTGGGGAACCCACATCTTTTTTTATTATTATTATTATCATTATTTACGTCAAAAGTTTTATATATATATATATATATATATATATATATATATATATTAATTTAATCCGTCTATAATTTATATTATATTAATTTATTTTTTGGTCAAATTTAAATTAAATTATTTACATAATTTTTAATGACATAATTATATTAGATACAAGTAATTAACTTAAAATTCATCCATTGAGTCAATTTAACTTAATCCCATATTAAAAATTTCACTCAACACTTAACATAAAATTTTACTCTATAGACTAAATTAATATAACTAAAAATAAAAATATTAAATTAATATATAATAGATAAGATAAAATATAAATAACCTTTTTTCTTTGTTTTGCGGATTCACCCCTCATTTAATATTGATATAAACTTGGGCCACATCACGTCACAAGATTTTACGAGGATTCTCATTGGTTTTTTTTTTTTTAAAATCCATGTAATGTCTTTCCCTTAGGCGGCAATCCAATGGGATCCAAGTATCTCGGAAAACATAAGTTCTCGAGATTCGAATCTCACTGTTAAATACAAACGATTTATTGGATTTATATGCTCCAATTTATTCTTAGAATATAGTATCAAAGCCTTATTGATTAAGAGATCACAAGTTCGAATTTTGATGGCTTCACTTTTAATATTAACATAATTTAAATAGCTACCTCATGAATTATGTTTCCATGTTAAGATATCATCAAGTATAGAAGAGAAAGTAGTTTCTTGAAAGCTGAGGTTTAGAGTTGTCTAAGCTCCACCTCCTAATTGAACAACTCAAAGCACCAACTTAGGTTCTAGTGCCAAGTAATTTCGTTCCAAAAACCCATGTCCTCAATGGTAGCAAGTCGCTTGGTGGAAATGGATAAGAGTCTCGGGTATTTGTCCCTTAAGGAACAATCTTCAATCCAAGTGTGTGACAAAAAAGGTGCTCTATTATAGTGACAATCTGGTATCGTAGTCTTGAAGTGATAATGGAGTTAATTGGGTCTAACGTTTGGGATGCTATGCCCACTTAGATCTTTGGGGAGTTCAAGGGTACTCCATTTCTCTAGAGCTTGCTTTCGGGCCCCCCTCAAAATAATTTAGTCTAATTAATTTGGTACTACTATAAAATAAACATCAAAGTTATAAAAAAAACTTTTTAACAGTTGCATCTTGAGTGAGTTTCATTAGGTTAAAAGAGTGGGTTTGTATCAGGTCGTGCATCTAATATGATCAAAGATGAAAAAAATATATATTATTAACTTGGAAAAAAATTATGCCGATACAATTAAAAGCAAAAAGACTAAATTGACACATTGGGCAAAGTACAAGAACTTTTTTAGTAAATAACCTTAATTTAAATATATAATATATATCACAAAACATACTTAGTTTATAAAAAAAAATAGATTATATATATTAGGTATATCTAAAATGCTAAATTTATTTCTTTCAATTGTAAAATTCTAAAAATTGATTCCTATATCAACGTTCAATTCTAAAAAAATTCTTTAGAATATAATTCAATAAATTTTTAATATTTATTTCCCAAATAAATAGTTTAACAACAAGTAGACACTTATTTTCCAAAATTCAACTCCTGATTGGAATTGCATTCTTGATATCACAAAGTTGAGGGTTATAACTTGGTTTCGAGCTCTATTTGGATGTCACAACGTCACAATTCATCATTATTTGGAGGACCACGCAGATTAATTTTCTAGGTCAATTCCACATCCAATTAAAGTTTTACAACTAGGTCCCCTTAGGTAGACGGCTGTGGCGGTCCACATTAAGCTTAGCTTTGACCTTGATGCATTACTCGCTCTTCAAACCTACTTCTACTTTTAATTTATTTTAATTTTTTCTTTTATATATACTTTATACCTATTGGAATCCTTTTCCTCCCTTTTTAATTATTAAAAAAAAAAAAAAAAGAGACGCTACAGGCAAAGACGTGCACCCTCTATAGCTGCAATTAAATATTCGAGTTAACTTGATTGAAGATCCAAAAGAAAATTTTTAAAACGATTTTTTTGGCTGGGCTTCTCTGTACAAACAATAATCTTATATCCTATTTCTTTCTCATTAATTAAGATTTGGTTAGGATTTCAAGCTTAATAGTTTGACTTTTCTCATATTTGGACTCGGCTATTGTTTTGCTCAACAGGCTACTTGGTCTCATAACTAATCGAGCTGCGATTGGACGGGGCAAGAGGCAAGGAACACCCCCTCAACAAGACGGTGGTATATCACTAGCCAGTGGCCTTTTCTTCGTTAATTAGCAACAGAGTCGCGATATAGAATAGGCAACTCGACCAAGTAAGCCCTGAATCAACCCGTAAAAGACCGAAGACCAAAATAACAAAACCATATAAACAGAAAGACAAGTAAAAAAGGCAAAATATAACGAGTCTCAAGTACAACTGGGCAAGACACAAAAACATGACCAACCAAAGGACAAAAAAATAGAATAACGAAGCTGTAAATCTATTAAAGCAGAGCACTCAGCGAAAGCAGATCAAAACCATCAAAAATAAAGCCCTAGTTATATATTATATAAACCAGTATCCTAACGTATCAAGAAAAGATGAAGTATAATAATAAATGAAGATTATTGACTTGCTAAATGAAAGAGACGGGAAAGAGAAAATGCGTGCCATACATAATTCCAATTCTTTTAGTAATTAGAAGTACATGGCCATTCATAGTCCCATAATAATTAATGCTTTAAACTATCATAATGTATATAACTTTGAATCATTCATATATGCAATGATTGAATTGTTTATGTTTAGTAGCATTTTTGTGAAGCCCCTCTTACATCTATATATCATTGCAATTACAATAGAATGACATGAACCACTATGAGTTGGAGGTGATATACGAACAAAGAGCTTGCCTTTGCAATGGCAAACACCAACAAAGAAGAAGTGCACAACCTAATGCAAACATTGCCAAGGATTCATGGTTGGGGGCTTCAGTATATGTGCCAGTATCAAGGGTATTGGTTTCCACAAGAAACTATTGAAAATATTCTGATTCTTCAAAAGGAATTCGAGCCTCAACCCTCAAATATTATTTTGGCTTCGTTTCCCAAATCAGGTACCACTTGGCTCAAAGCGCTCTTGTTCACCATTATACATCGAAATCGTTACGATTATTCTGTAAATCCATTGCTCACTATGAACCCACATGAGTGTATGCCATGGATGGAGTACACCGATTTTAAGGTTCACTTACTGCCTATCCTTCGTGAGACTCCGCTCCTATCGACCCACATACCTTACACTTGCTTGCCTAAGCAAATTTTGAAATCTAAGTGCCCTATTATATATATATGTAGAAACCCAAAGGATGTGGTTGTTTCATCATGGAGCTACTTCAACAAGTTAAGCATCAATAGAGGGTTGCCTTGCCTTGCACTTGAAGATGTAGTTGCTAGGTTTTGTGATGGGACTTCACCGTTTGGACCCTATTGGGATCACCTATTAGGGTACTGGAAAGCGAGCTTAGAATTTCCCCAAAAGGTGTTGATCTTAATGTATGAAGACCTCAAAAGAGACCCATTGGTTCATGTTCAGAGGTTGGCAAAATTTATAGGATATCCTTTTTCCTTGGAGGAAGAAAGGGGAGGTGAAATACAAAAGGTCATACAGTTCTGTAGTTTTGAGAACTTGAGTACTTTGACTGTGAACAAAGAGGAAGGTTGTGGCACGATGGACAAATCATTTGGAGTTACGAACAACATGTTTTTCAGAAAAGGAGAGGTTGGTGACAATAAGAACCATTTGACTGAAATTATGGTCAAGCGTCTCGAGGAGATCACGGAACACAAGCTCCAAGGTTCTGGTTTCAGAATGCCAATATGATATATTTTTTTTTTTTTTTATGGCACTTGATAGTTCAGAGGAGAGAACTATTTCACTTTCCTATAAAGTCTTTTAATGATGGCTTGGTTGTTATGCCAAGCTATAACCTGAGTTACATGGCTCGGAAGTGTACTCGGGTGTTTGGATCGGTGTGTATTTTTTTTATTTCTTGTGTCTATATGTTTGTTTGTGTTTTTGATTTTTTTGTGGTTGTGTGGTTTGTATCTATAATTTGCTTTTTATGTTCACTATTATCAAAAATGCAATTGGAAAAATAATAATTTTGTTTTTTTCATTTTTGGGGCTACTTGGTTAGAACATTTAGACTCTCTATATCAAAGTTGCCGTATAGGGACATGATGTATAGAGGGTTCATTTACTAGGCACTAATGCACCGGATCCCATTAGAACTTCGAAGTTAAGCGTGCTTGGGCGAGGGTAGTACCAGGATGAGTGACCTCCTGAAAAATTCTCGTGTTGCTAACCGTATAAGGTTGGGGGTTCTCGAAAACAGCCTCTCGACAGGGTTACACCCTGAACGGGGTAAAGGCTACGTACATCCAGACCCCCCAGATACCGCTTAGGTGGGAGCCTTTGAGGCAATGAGTTTGTCGTTGTTATTGGACATGATGTATAGCTGCTTGTATTCGTTTATATAAGTTAATTTTTAATCCAGTCCTAATGCTCTCCCTTTTTACATCAATGTTGTGTTGCTTGTTTTCTAATGAATTAAAAGCATAATTATGGTTCCTTAATATGGTATCAGAGCCTTGTGACTAAGAAGTCAAGAGTTTGAATTTTAATAGCTCCCAACTTTTAATATTATTTAAGCACAAGGTATGAAATGGGCTTGTGGATTATTCACACTTCCAGCCCAAACGGGCGTTTGTATGAGGGGACATGTTAAAGTATAAAACTATTTTTGGGCCTTCACCTATTAGTTTTTTTTTTCCGATAATTATAGGGCAAAGCTCAAAACAAGACGGCGACCTAGAGGGCCTTCATCTATTAGTTTAAGCTTTTGAGTGAGATAGTTCCTTGATATTTTCTAGTGTCCATCTAAATCTCATAAGTTTTTCTCCTTTTATTTTACAAAAATATGATTAAATTATGTTTTACATCAAATTTTTTTCAGAATCGTAAATCTCATTTTTATTTTTTTTCTACATCTGATATCTTACATTTTTACTTTTTAAGGTATATATGTGTTCCCTATCTTTTAAAATAACTTCCCTTTCTAAATTATACTTACAGTTAATATTTCAAATGTTATTATTCTTAAATGTACAATTTTGTGAAGTGGATTTTTTTAAAAAAAAAATAAACGAAGAGGAAACTCTCGATACAAAACTGACACACGCACGAAAGTGGAGCCCGAAAAAGCCTACAAAAGCGGGATAAAAAAAGAAAAATAGCTCCTAGATCTAAAAACAAGGCACTAAGTCCTATGATACAAAGAAAGAAACACCAAAATTTAACCTAACACTTCAAAATCAAAACAAACCAAATCCATTCCTCACCTCCTAACATGATCAAAGACCTAATAAACCAATCAATTCAAGACTCTAGTTGATACTTAGATGATCACACCTTTTTCAAACTTTCCACAAGTTCTCTGACGATACATGGCTCGTACTCGCCCCTTATGTTTATTTTAAAACTGAAAACATTTTTGAGTTTTCAAACAAAAAAAAAAAAAAAAAAAAAAAAATTCACACAAACACACACACAAGCTCTTGATTATAGACAATGTTTGCGTCAGGAATCGATCCTAACCTAATCCATTACCAGCTAATCTACACCTGTTTCGTATATACTTGATACTATTTCCACATATATAGCACGTGAAAAAACTGGCCGTTAATAAGTTATTTGAGATGATTGATTAAAAAAAATTGAACTTTTAATAGTGGTTTTCTGAAAAATAAAATTGGTAATGATATTTAAGTGAAAATTATTAATTCTAGATGATATAGTTTAGGGTCTTACCAACCCTAAGAGGCATGAGTTTGAGGGTGATAAGTATGGCGTTCCCATTAGCAAGGAGAGCTTGATAACTCCTTCTCTTCCTTTTTTACGATAATTAGAGAGAAAACTTTTGATACAAAATTTAGCGTACCACAGAAGAGGAGCCTGAGAAAGTCTACAGGAGCAGGACAAAATAAAAGGAGAAGTATCTTCCAAAACTAAAAGCAATACACCCCCAAAAGCCTATACTCCTCTTCCTATTGCTTAGGTCATGGAAGGAAAGACTTTGAGCCATCATCACCCTTTCCCGCCTTTGTGCATGGATCATTGCGGCCATCCTAATAACAGTGTGGATTATGCGCCACGTTACGTGCCAAGTTTTGGTCTAAATGCAGCTTTTATTGGTCCTAACAACGAAAAATCCTCTTGTCTACTAAGTGTTAATGACATGGCTGAGCAATTCAAGGTCTTTAGGGATTCAAACCTAGAAAGAAAAGAAAAATCAAGAGGTGTTGGGTAGTTTGAATTCATTAACCTGCAGTTGAACTATATGAATAATCAGAGAACTAGAAAAAGGTGTGATAACCAAGCGAAGCACTTACTTTTGTAGCTCCTTAGAGACGTAATCCCTAAAGAAGATGTGTAGGACTAGTCTAGGTTGCCCGCAATTTATGGAGCTGAGTTTGCAAAGGTTAGGAAAACTTGTGAGGTTTTTTCTATGTTGGGGGATTCGATACGATGGAGACCAAGAAGAGATTATTAGGATAGTTGCTTTGTTGAATAAACAAGATCAAAAGGTTGCTATATCAAATTAATTAAAAATCATTTCTATATAAGTATTGCATAATCTTTCCGGTGCGTCACTTCTCTTTTGCTTGAATTTGATGTTTTGGGTCCCATTGCTCAGGGAGTTGCTATAGTCGAGGATTAGATGCAACGACGACCAAGAAGAAATTTCTTTGGTTGACTTGTATCTTATTATTAAGGCCATAAGCCAACTATGCAATAAGATATCCTTCTCTATTTTCATAGTTTAGGGTTTTTGATTTTGCTTCCCTTGTTCATTAGTGATCTCCTCTATTAGTGGATCACTTTCAAGTATATTTTTGGCTTCGACGGTTTCAATGAGTGTAGCATTTGCATGCGCCAAAAAAGGTACATATTCTTCGTCAGTTTTATTCCGCTTAGCAATA
The DNA here is from genome assembly GCA_018398585.1 of Simmondsia chinensis. Classification (NCBI taxonomy): domain Eukaryota; kingdom Viridiplantae; phylum Streptophyta; class Magnoliopsida; order Caryophyllales; family Simmondsiaceae; genus Simmondsia; species Simmondsia chinensis. The sequence continues at coordinate 26,706,823 of JAGTTD010000017.1, read as the reverse complement.
AGATGACAAAGATGTGTAGCAATTAAGGAGACTAGAGTTTATTGCCTAAGTTAGCCATTTCTTGGCAAAAATAAAAAGACAATATTGTGTATGGCAAGGAGAGGGGGGGAGGGGTTTGATGCAAAGTTATTGTTCTCATACCATGAAGAATTTTAAGGATAGAGAAATCTTGGAGAAGGGCACTAAGTATATTTTTACTAAAACCGAGAGCTGCAAAACTATAATTTATAATTAGGAGCTAAATAAGCAAAGCTATAATTACATAATCACACAAAGAATATTTTTTCATACAAGGAAAGATTTGGCTGTACTATTCACATAATGCATGGGATTCTCAAAATTTCATAGGAGCTTTGAGTTAGTTTGGACAATATTCAAAATTGCAATTATCTTGAGCTTGAATCACGTGTATTTCCTTATCTGATTAAATAAATTCTTTTTAAGTTAGCTAGGAGGAGGTATAGAGATATTCGCTATCAGTGGAATTCAACACTGGGTGACATCCTTGATTCTTGGCAATTATCACTACTAGGCCAAACCAATCTTGGTAATCAAATTATATATAAGTATTAGAGTTAAGATCCAAAGTGTTGTTAATTGGTCAGTTCGGTTTGATCATGGACCAAAAAAGTCGATCTAGTCTCATAAATTAGTACAAACTAGTAGATATTCACCTCTGCCTCATTGGAGTTATTGGAGAGAAAAGCCAATCTTGTGACCTTAGGAAAAAGAAAATGGAGAGCAGTTGGTCCCATGAAATTGTTGAAGGACGTTAAAATTCAAGTGATCATGCAACAATGCAACCACATGCAAATATACATATATATATTTGATAACTAGAGAGAAAACTCTCAATACAAAACCGGCGCACCAATGAAATTGGAGTCTGAGAAAGCCTACAAAAGCGGAACAAAAATAAAAATAAAAATAAAAGAGGAAAATCTCCTCCATCTAAACACAAAACATCTTGCAAAAACTCCTGAGGTACTAAGTCCTAAGACACTTAAAAATAAACACCAATAAATATATATTTTGCTAGTGAGGAACCCAATTATTCAATAAATCCTACCTTCGACAACCTACACGCTATAAGAGTCAGTTAAACTAAGATTTTCCTCCAAGAGGTTTGGGGGGGGGGGAAGAGGAGGAATGAAACCACATTGCAAATTTCATTTCAAACAATATCGTAGACATGCAAAATAAAGTACTAATTTTTTCTACAATGTTGATGCATTAAATTTAAATGTAAAAAGTTAGATATATTTAATATTTTCTATTTTAAAATTAGTAGTGACTATTAAAATCAACATGTGCAGGCAGCTGGACTCTGATTAAAATTAATTTTTGTTAAATTATAATCTTGAAAGTTATAAGCAGTGACAGCTATGATACGATTAAAATTAATTGCTCGTTCAAAATAAAGTGGGCAATTGTCCATACTGCAGTGCTAAAATATATTTAACTATGTCGTATATATTTCCATGAAAAAATAATAATTTCTATTATAGTTAACTCCATAGATTTCAGTTGGAATAGAAAAATAATAATTCCTATTATAAATAATCCAATTGGGTTCATTTTTCAGGCACTAATGCACCAGATTCCATTAAAACTCCGAAATTAAACTTGCTTGGGCGAGAGTAGTACTAGAATAGGAGACCTCCTAGGAAGTTCTCATGTTGCCAACCCTATAAGGCTAGGGGTCCTCGGAAACAACATCTCAGCAAGGTTACACCCTGAAGGGGTAAGGCTACGTATATCCACCCCTCAGATCCCGCTTAGGCAGGAACTCTTGAAGCACTGAGTCTGTCGTTATTGTTTGTAGTATAATTAAATCCAACCAATTTTAGGTTCTAACTCTGCCACTGGTTAAGATGATGAGAAAATACATCCCATAACATCGATGACCTACAATCACTGACATCATTACTATCGCCAACCTCCAGACTCCGTCAACTTCACCATTGTTAGGACCACTCACGAATTTACCGAACCTTAAATCGAACTAGCAAATGCGGAATTAAATGGGAATGGGGGAAAATATTAGACACCGAAATTTACGTGGTTCAGTCGAAGCCTACATCCACAAAAGAGGAGCAAAATACTCACTATTATAACCAAAGATTACAATCTTTATTCTCTCTTCCTCACTTGTGTTTTGCTCTCATTTTACACCAGCCAAAGAGCGCCTATGAATAGGCCTCTTACAATCGAAACCGCTGGAAAACCAAAAGTGATGCCAATAACTCGAGCTCCTAATAAATTCGGTCATGATTAATGACGGTTACCGAAAACGAACAGTCTCCAAATTTAACAACCATCTTAGATCTCTTAGTTATTTATACTATATTTCAGTCAAGGAACTAATTTAATAATTTTGTGGTCAATATTGGGTATCGGATTTATAATATTTGAATTCCAGCGGAAAGAAAAAAGCATCTATAAAGTGAAAGTGACCACAAAGAAAGACTTCACCTATACAATGGCAACCTCCTTATCTACACAAAATACCGAGCAAGAAGAGCCTCAACACCTTGAGGATTTGGACAACTTCATTCAAACATTACCGAGGATTCGGGGTTGGGAGGACGACTATTTGCACCAATATCAAGGGTTTTGGTTTCATGAACAAATCCTTAAAGGGGCCCTCATTCTACACAATGAATTCAAGCCCGCACCGTCCCATGTCATCTTGGCTTCATTTCCCAAATCAGGTAATTGTTAGGTGCTAGTTTTAAATGTGAATCATGTTTCTTTTTATTCTTAAGATTGGAATGTAAGATCTATACTCAAGTGTGGAATTCTTAACAGGTACTACCTGGCTTAAAGCCCTCTTGCTCACTATTGTAAATCGAAACCGATATGATTACTCTGCACATCCATTGCTCACCGTGAATCCCCATGACTGTGTGCCATGGATGGAACGCTGTGCTTCTCAGGTCCATTTAAAACATGTTCTCCATGAGAAACCCATTCTAGCTACCCACTTGCCTTACTCTTGCTTGACTGAGCAGATCAAGAGCTCCGAGTTCCCGATTATATATATATGTAGGAATCCGAAGGATGTGGTTGTTTCTTTTTGGAGCTTCATCAACAAGGCGAGGGTAAGGCAAGGGAACCCGTCCATTGCCCTTGAAGAAGTATTTGATAAGTTTTGTGATGGAACCATGTCATTTCAACCCTATTGGGATCATATATTGGGGTATTGGAAAGCAAGCATAGAATTTCCCCATAAGGTATTGTTCTTGATGTATGAGAACCTCAAAAGGGACCCGTTTGTTCTGGTAAAGAGGCTTGCGGAATTTATAAGGCACCCTTTCTCCTCAAAGGAAGAAATTGAAGGTGTCATACAAAAGATCATAAATTTCTGTAGCTTTGACAAATTGAGTAGTCTTACAGTAAACCAAGAAGAATACAATGGTCCTCAGAAAGAAAGATTTAATTCGGTGACAAATGACATGTTTTTTAGGAAAGGAGAGGTTGGGGACTACAAGAACTATTTGACTGAGAAGATGGTTAGACGTATCGAGGAGATCACAAAGCACAAGCTCCAAGGTTCGGGTTTTAAAATGCCAATATGATATGTACTTTGCCACGAAAACTTGCTTGCTTACTAAAATAAAGTTTCATTGGATGATGACTAAATGCTACGTCTAGCTGTAACATGTCTCAAATGGCATGACCATGTTCTCGATGAGTTAAATAAAGATGGTAGTTATTAATTTTACTACTCTATGTAAGATTGTGCCATCTGTTTTTCATTTTTTTTTCTCTTCATATAATGGTTCTTTGTAGAATATATTATTGTTTCATCATTCTTTTAATTTATCAATTACAAGAAATAAAAGTTGTCTAAATTAGTGTCTATGCATGTTCAAAAAATTAGTGTCTATGCAAACAAACCTAACATCTAACAAGAATTTTCTTTTTATTATTTGTATTATTTCTTAATATAAAAAAAAATGAAGGAAGAAAAGGTGAATATCTTAATTCACAACTAGATTATGAGTGGGTCGTATTAAATATTATCTAATTGTTAGCATATTAAATGCTAAAGCAACGCTTCAGTGGAAAACCCATTTTGAGCGTAACCTTTTATCATCGAGTTCCAAGTGAAAGCGTTTTTCTTGGGCATGGTAGAGAACACTTTATGTGCATCTTCCATCATGCCACGCTTTTAATACATGTCAATTAGTGCACTTCCAACAAAGATTGTGTTATCCAACCCCGTTTTCTTGACATAAGCATGTAAATGTCGTCCTTGTTCGGTAGCCGCCCTGCTGGCGACACTTTTTATGACACTCGATGAAGAAAACTCATCTATTCGTTCACCCAGCCTTTGCATCTCGCGAAAGAGTTCAAGGGCCTTGTCTGTTTGAATATTTTGGACTAGCCCTGAGATTATGTTGGACCAGGAAATGACATTAACATCCTTGCTAGACTCAAATGCCTGAAGAGCACCATCAATAAAGCCACATCTCGAGTAGAAAGTCACTAAGGAGTTCCGAACCAGGGCATCTGAGTCAAAACCTAGCTTTATTAAGTGCGAATGAACTTGTGCTCCTAACGCAAAAGCGCAAGCTGCAGCACAAGAGATTAGTAGTCCAATGACTTCACTCTCAATAGAGAGAGAGAGAGAGAGAGAAGCATAATCCAAAGACTTCACACTCAAATCCATTAATTCGGCTTTAAAAATCTTTGAGGCAACTTGCTCAAAGAATAAGAGAGCAATATTTTTTACGTTAGAAGATGCATCCTTCGTGGAGACCTCAGGAAAGTCAATTTGAGCGAGGTATGTTTTCCTATGCTCCAGACAAGGATTTTTTTGTCTGACTCCTCAAGAAAAAGGAAACAACTTTCCAGTGATCAAAGTAGCCATATTGCTTCCTCAGTCAGGGATCGTGGGTTTCCAATGAGGTCAAGCATGCAGCTAAAATGGTGATTTACAATGTAAAGATTTACGAAATTCTGTTTTAATGTCTCAACTTGGGGGGATGTTAGGCTTCAGACATCACTGTGATAGGAGTAGATTTTGGGATCAAAACAGTTGCCCAGCATCACAACAGCCTAATGAAAGGAGTTCTGATGAAAAAAGGTTAGAAAATAATGCAAATCGCTCTTTTGGTGGGAAAATGCGGTCCCTTGATCATGAAGAGTCCTCACTTTTGTTTAAGATGCCGACTAAACAGACACATGGGTTGTCAAATCAGCAGCTTTTGACATGTTCAAATATGAAATAGTGCATAGCATATGAATATAGTGGATATATAAAAAAGTCTAATAATAGTTCCCATGGGATGCCTTTTCATCCAAGTGCTTCTGAGTCAGGTTTCAATGATCTGGTATCTAGGTCGGCAATGCCTGCATGCAGTTTGGATGTAGTATGTCCTCAAGGAAACCACAAAGTTGAACCTTCATCCAATATGAAATATTAAATGCTAAAAATGAGGTCATTAGCATATTAAATTTTAACCAAATTCTTATAATAGTGGAGACCTTAGTTATTTCATATCCATAGTGTGATGTTTGCCAATGAATTGAATATTGAGATACGAAATAATATTTTAGTGTGATAAGATTTGAATCCTAGTTATAGATTAAAGGGGCACCACTTTCTAGATCCAACTTTGGGGAACCCCGCGCCCTCTTATTTTGGATTTTTACGGCAAGAGTTCTTATATTTTTGTTATTACATCAATTTAGTTATTATATAACAACAACAACAATAGCGCTAATGTTTCAAGAACTCACGCAAAAGCAGGGTTTGAGGAATGAATGTACGTAGCCTTCCCCCTTTAGAGTGCTACCCTGAAGGGAGGCTATTTCCAGGGACTTCCAACTTGCGGAGCATGACAACATGGAAGCATGCGAGATCAAAGCATAAGAGTGAAATATAGCACAATGCAAGTATTACGGAAGCAAAGCTCAATATAAGGTAACTACAAGGCAAATAATAGGCAAGTAGGCAAATAAGTAAATAAGTGTACCAAAGAGGAAGTCATATAAGCCTTGAAACACTAGTGTCAGCAAGAATAAACTCCTTTATGTTAAACCGCTATATCGGCTACCCTTATGCTAACCCTCCACTGAAATCTATCTAAGACAATCTCTTCCCGTAGGTTTAGGTGGGTGAGGTCTTGTCGGATCTTTTCCAACCATCTCTTCTTTGGCCTGCCTTTCCCTCTTCTACTTAACATAGGATAGGGTTGTTCACATCTTCTGACTGGAATAGTGGTCGGTCTCCTTCTAATATGCCCAAACCACCTCAAACATTGCTCCCTTAATTTATCCTCTATCAAGGCCACGCCCAATTTTTCTCTTATGACGTCGTTCCTGATATTATATTTCCCTGTGTGTTCACATATCCACCGCAGCATCCCCATCTCCGTCACCTTCATCTTCGGTGTATGTTGTTGTTTCATTGGCCAATTTAGTCATTATATATTTAATGTATCAATTTTAGTCCTTTTATAATTTATATTGTGTTAATTTATTTTTTTCGTCAAATTTAAGTTAAATTATTCACATTATTTTTGACGGTACAATTGCATAGATGCAAGTAATCAACTAGAAATTAATCCTTTGAGTCAATTTAACTTAACCCATGTTCAAACTATTAAAAATTTATTAACAAAAAGTTTAATATAAATTTTATTTTAAAGACTAAATTAACACAGTTAAACATATAATAATTAAATTAACATGATACATAAAATAAAATGTAAGTAACTTTTTTTTTTTTGTCCTATTTTTGCAGATTCACCCCCCTCATTTAATATTGATATATACCAAGGACATCACGTGACAAGATTTTCCAAGGATTCTCATCTCTTACCTTCATTTTTTTTTATCCATGTAATATCTTACCCTTAGGTCGCAATTAATGTATCATGTATCTCAAAAAACATTAGTTCTCGAGATTCAAATCTCAATACTAAATACAAATAATTTTTTGGACTCGCATGCTCTAATTTATTGTTAACAGTTTAAACTTTTTAAATAGTTGGCTTTTTAACATAGTATCAGAGCCCTGTTAATCAAGAGGTTACAAGTTCGAGCTCCAACAGCCCCTCATTTTAAATGTTAACATAATTTAAGCAAATACTTTTAGGATCATGCTTCAAAATCAAGACATCATCAGCTATAGAAGACAGCAGTTTCCTGAAGGTCGAGGTTTAGCGAGAATGGAGTTAACTCCATCGTCATGTTTCCACTTCCTCATCGAACAACTCATGATACCAACTTAGATTCGAGTGCCAAGTAATTCCATCCCAAAGACCCATGTGCTCAATGGTAGCAAGTTGCTGGGTGGAAATGGAGAAGAGTTTTAGATATTTGTCCCTTAAAGGATGATCTTCAATTTAGGTGTGTGACCAAAAAATTGCTTTATTACTGCAACCAATCTGGTATTGCAGTTCTAAAGTGAGAATGGAGTTAATTGGGTCTGAGTTCTTTTGAATTGAACATATATAATTCTAGAGTCCCTTTCCTATCACGGAGAGAGTTTGATTTGGCTTGTATTTGACTTGAATTATTCTTTTTCAGAGGGAAGAGTCCTCAACATTAAAAGGCTGCCACCATTTGAAGAGAAGAGCAGAGTTGCTGATCATGAGGTTTGGGATGCTAAGCCGACCTAGATCTTTGAAGAATTCAAGGGTACTCCATTTCGCTAAAGCTTGCTTTGGGCTTGGGAAGATTCCCTGAAAGGATTAGTCTAATTAATTTGGCCCTACTGTAAAATGATTATGCTGATACAATTAAAAGCAAAATGACTAGTAGCCTTTTTAGTAAATCACCCTAATTTAAATATACAATATATATCACAAAATATACTTATTTTATAAGAAAATAGAGTGTATATATATATATATATATATATATATATATATATATATATATATATATCTAAAATGCTAAATTTATTCCCTTCAATTATAGGATTTCAAAAAATAATTCTTATATGGGAGTTTAGTGCTTTTTTTTTATTATTATTAGAGATTAAAATATCAAAAATCAATTCTTTGAAACATAGTTTAGTACATTTTTAATATTTTTTCCAAAAAAGATTTGTTCAACAACAAGAAAAAGACACTAATATTCCAAAATTTAACCCTTGATTATTCTTGATATTACAAAGTTAAGGGTTATGACTTGGTTTGAAGCTCTGTTTCCATGTCACGTCTCAATCTATCATTGTTTGGAGGCTCCATCATGATTTGAAGTATTTGGATAAGGAAAAATACCGAAGAAAAAAAAGAAAAAAACAAATCATGAAATAACTCAAAGCCTACAAAAGTATTGCAAAAGGCATAAGACCCCAGAAGGAAGAATCGAAACTGTCCGCCAAGGATGGGGCAAGAGGTGAGGAACACCCCCTAAAGAAGACGATTGTATATCACCAGCCAGTGGCCCTATATAATATAAAAGTCAGTATTCTAACGTATCAAAAAAAGATGAAGTATAATAATAAATGATGAATACTTATTTGCTAAATAAAAGAGATAGGTAACAGAAAATGTGTGCCATACATAATTCCATTTTTTTTAAATTTAATTAGAAGTACATGGGCACTCATAGTCCCATAACAATAAATGCATTAAACTATCGGATTGATTTGGTTTGGTATTGTGTCATTTTCTTGTAGTCCCTCTTACGTCTATTTATCATTGCAATTACAATTGAATGACATGAACCACAACGAGTTGGAAGTGATACACAAACAAAGAGCTTGCCTTCGCAATGCAGAACACCAACAAAGAAGAAGTGCACATCCTAATCCAAACATTACCAAGGATTCACGGTTGGGGGATTGAGTATATGCGCCAGTATCAAGGGTTTTGGTTTCCCGAAGCAATTCTCGAAAAGGTTTTGATTCTTCAAAAGGAACTCAAGCCTAAAACCTCAAATGTTATCCTGGCTACATTTCCTAAATCAGGTACTACTGGCTCAAAGCGCTCTTATTCAGCATCTTACATCGAAATCGTTATGATTACTCTACGCATCCATCGCTCACCATGAACCCCCACGAGTGTATGCCAACGTTAGAGTACTTGGATTATAAGGTCCATTTACAACCTATCCCCTGTGAGACTCCCTTCCAAGCAACCCATATGCCTTACACATGCTTGCCTAAGCAAATTTTGAACTCTGAGTGCCCCATTATATACATATGTAGGAACCCAAAGGATGTGGTTGTTTCATCATGGAACTTCTTCAACAAGTTGAGTGTCAACCGTGGGTTGCCATGCCTTACACTTGAGGAAGCAGTTGATCGGTTCTATGATGGGACTTCGTCGTTTGGATCCTATTGGAATCACTTATTAGGGTACTGGAAAGCAAGTTTAGAATTTCCCCAAAAGGTGCTCTTCTTGATGTATGAAGACCTCAAAAGAGACCCATTGGTTCACATTCAGAGGTTGGCAAAATTTATAGGATATCCTTTTTCGTTATAGGATGAAAGGGGAGGTGAAATACAGCAGGTCATACAGTTATGTAGTTTTGAGAACTTGAGTAGTCTGACTGTGAACAAAGAAGAAAGTTATGGCACAAAGAGCAAATCATTTGGAGTTACTAATAACATGTTTTTCAGAAAAGGAGAGGTTGGGGACTATGAGAATCATTTGACCGAAATGACGACCAAGCGTCTTGAGGAGATCACGGAATACAAGCTCCAAGATTCAGGTTTCACAATGCCAAAATGATTCTTTTCTTTTTTTTTTTTTTTTTTTATGGAACACGATTATTCAAGGGTGAGAACTACTTCCCTATAAAATCGTTTAGTGGTGACTTGGTTGTTATGTCAAGCTATAACTTAAGTTGTATGGCTCGCATGTCTACGCAGTTGTTTGGGCCAGTGTGCAATTTTTTTATTGCTCGTGTCTACGTATTTGTTTTTTCTTCTGATCTTTTATCGTTGTGTGGTTTGTATGTATATGTTGCTTGCTTTTTGTGTTCACTATTATTAAAAAAAAAAAATGCAATTGGAGACATAATGATTTTGGCGTTTTCGTTTCCGGTGCATCATCATTGTCATTTCTTTATTCTTTTTCTTTTTCTTTTTCAAAAAAACTAAATACTGTGTTTAGTTCTCATGTATTTTTTTTAATTTTAATAAATAGATTAAAATATTTTATTAAAATATTTTATTAAATTATTTAATTAAGGGTGGTATTCAGTGTTTTCTGAATATTTAATAAATAGTTTAAATATTGAATGCATCAAAAGGGTGGTTAGGACGGCGAAATAGTTTATTCAATATTTAGTTGAGGGGATGGTAATGGTATTCAACTCTGGTAGCACCTGGGGAGCTTTAGGTGGTGCTTTTTTTCCTGTACTTTTTGGTTCTTACAACACTTTGTTGTGGTCTTGAAATCCCACTACGGTGTCCATTTTTGTTTTATGAGTTTTTACTATTTATAAAAATAAAATAATATAGCGTGTAAAGTGAAATTTTTGAAAAATGGGAAGGATTCAAACAGTCTTTCCTTTAATTTTATTAATAAGTAATAAAACTAAAGAGAAATATAGAATTCATTTCTAATTCTCACACCCGAGAATAGAAAGAACCAAATAACTTATAAAATAAATCTTAGAAATGAACTAACTCTCAAACCCTAGCTTTGCCTCCTTTAAATAGAGGTTAAAAATATCTAGAAAATGGAAATAAAATCAAGATAAATTAAAATAAAATCCTTCCTAGTCTGAAATACTTTCCTAAACTTAAATTCCTAATTAAATTTAAACTCTAATCTTCACCGCGTTCAACCTTCAGCTTCGCATCTCCGTAGCCGCCAACCAGGGGTCCTGTCAAGACCGATCTGCCAAGGTTTCTTGTGCCTCTCTTCCTCGTCAGCTACCAAGACCTCTAAGACCAAATCTTCACTACCGCCATTCCGTCATGAAACCCGCCAATGTCTTATCCACCACACTGTTTGTTAAAGGAGGCGGGACTGCATCGTTCTCTCTGGATTGGAGAGAATTCGTCCTCCAATTCTTTGGCGGATCATTTAAATCGATTATGCCCAGCCATGTTCCCTCACTCCTAGACTCCGTCTTGCCAAACTTACCCAGTGGTAGTTCGTTGTTCCAGCTTGCCAAGACGTGTGTTAATATTGCCCCTCTAAGTTGTAGACGGCATCATAAAATTTGTATGTTGGGCACCCGGTTTGAACTTATATAACTCATTGATATATGCTAATGGCCTTACATATATATATAATAATAAGTGTCCTACTGGAGGCACTGGGTTTGTTGTTGTTGCTGTTGTTGTTGTAATAAATGTCCTACTATATCAAGAAAAGATAAAGTATTAATTTTTCTTCCAAATTGTAAAAATCCGATGGGGTAGTACAAAGGGGCAATCCTCTTTAAATCCCCCATAAATTTTGTCACCCCTAATAAAGGCGAGATTTAATCTTAAATCTCAAATATCTCTGCTAGAGACTTTACCGATTAAACTAACTGACATCCCAAAAGATAAAGTATAACAATAAAAAGGAATACTTTACTTGCTAAATGAAAGAGATGGATACAAGAGAACATGGTTCTCATAATAATAAATGCATTAAATTATCAGAAGACGACTTTACAGCTTTCATATGCAATAATTGAATTGCTTTGGTTTTGTGTCATTTTCTTATAGCCCCTCTTACATCTTATCATCACAATTACAATTGAATGACAAGCCACTAAGAGTTGGAGGTGATACACAAACAAAGAGCTTGCCTTTGCAATGGAAAACACCAATAAAGAAGAAGTGCACAACCTAATCCAAACATTGCCAAGGATTCAAGGTTGGGGGTTTGAGTATATGCGCCAGTATCAAGGGTTTTGGTTTCCCGAAGAAATCATCGAAAAGGTTTAGATTCTTCAAAAGGAATTCAAGCCTCAACCCTCAAACATTTTTTTGGTTGCATTTCCCAAATCAGGTACTACTTGGCTCAAAGCCCTCTTGTTCACCATTGTGCGTCGAAATCATTACAATTACTCTACTCATCCGTTGCTCACCATGATCCCCCATGAGTGTGTGCCAATGTTAGAGTACATGGATTTTATGGCCCATTTAAATCCTATCATCCATGAGAGTCCAGTCCGATCAACCCACATGCCTTACACTTGCTTGCCTCAGCAGATCTTGAACTCTGAGTGCCCCGTTATATACATATGTAGGAGCCCAAAGGATGTGGTTGTTTCGTCATGGTGCTTCTTCAACAAGATGAGCATCAACCGTGGGTTGCCATGCCTTGCACTTGAAGAAGTAGTTGATAATTTTTGTAAAGGGACTGTACAGTACGGACCCTACTGGGATCACTTAATAGGATATTGGAAAGCAAGCTTAAAATTTCCTAACAAGGTATTATTCTTGACATATGAAGACCTCAAAAGAGATCCCTATGTTCATATTAAGAGGATGGCGGAATTTATAGGGTACCCTTTTTCCTTAGAGGAAGAAAAGGATGGTGATATACAAAAGGTTATTCAATTTTGTAGCTTTGAAAACTTGAGTAACCTGACTGTCAACAAAGAAGAAGACTCGGGCCCGGAGGATCTTAAAGCATTTGGATTGATGAACAATATGTATTTTAGAAAAGGAGAGGTTGGGGACTATAAGAATCATTTGACTGAAAAGATGGTCAAGCGTCTGAAAGAGATCACGGAGCAGAAGATCCAAGGTTTAGGTTTCAAAATGCCAATGTGATTCTTGTCTACTTGTCTATAAAATCTTTTAGTGATGACTTGGTTGTTAGGCCAAGCTATAACATGAGTTACCTGACTCGAAAGTGTACTCAATTGTTTGGGCTGGTGTGTATATTTTTACTCCTTGTGTCTATGTGTGTTTTTTTATCTTTTGTTGTTGTGTGGTTTGTATCTATATGTTGCTTTTTGTGTTAGTATTATTAAAAATGTAATTGGAGGAATAATAATTTTAGCGTTTTAATATTCTATAAGATTGTAACACATGTTAGCTTGTCGCGGCTTGATTAGAACACTTGGACTCCCGATATCATTTTGTTCATGTAGGAAGGGGCTATTATTTTGGATTCATAGAGTTCCTATACAAACCTAAGAGGGTACCAATACGCAAGCACCGGATCCCATTAGAACTCCGAAATTAAGCATGTTTGGGCGAGAGTAGTACCAAGATAGGTGACCTCCTAGGAAGTCCTCGTGTTGCACCCTTCAGGTTACGAGTTCTTGGAAACAGTCTCACTTCAGGTTAGCACCCTGAAGGGGGAAAGCTGCGTATATGCACCCCCCTCCCAGGCCCTGTATTGGCGGAAACCCTTGGAGCATTAGAAATGTTGCTTAGAGTTTCTATACAAGTGGAGTAATGAAGCTCCCCCAGGAAGAATCTCAAAGAACTCTTCCACTAGACGAGTTCATGTATAGGTTCTCTAAGGAAGAGAGTCATTCGTCTTACGAGCGATAGTCTTATGTCCCTTATTTAAATCCATTCCACTCAAAGTGCATCCTTCTCATAAGCATTCCAAAGAGTCTTCAAAAAGTAAGCACCATTCCAACTATTCAATGTTACATACATTTAATTTTATAAAACTTTTTTTTAATAGATATTAGAAATGATTCCTCAACGAAGAATAATAATCATTCTTCCAAAGATACAAGAAGTAGAAGAAAAGGTACAAAGGGGGCGGAGGCAAAAACTTAACTTCTAATCTAGGAGCACAACACGATCAAAGTCAGACTAAAATTAACCAACGTTGCTCATGGTTCGCAGCAGGAGACAAAGCCTAGGATGGTGGACGTGGTAGCCTTGGAAACTGTATAGCATGTGGCAAATAGGAAGGTAAAGGAGAAAGAGCAACGAGGACGATAATATTTATGTAGAAAACCCTTAAAAAAGGAAAAACCACAAGTAGAGATAGATAACTTTTATTAGATCAAAATTGGAGAAGAGTATAAGAAACCGGGTATAATAACCCGATCCGAATAAGAATTGTTTACTTATATTTTCATATGATGTTAAATAATTGATATATGTTCATGAATTAAATATATATTTTTTTTTCTATAAAGACATGTCACATGTGGGGATGAGGTGGGCATGGCATACGAGGCGGCTATTTTTTTTTTTTCAATAGATAGCAATAAACGCAATACAAAAGTCCGGTATTCCACAAAAGTGGAACCTGATCCCAAAACAGGTACGGCAAAACAAAAAATAAAAAGGCAGAAACAAAATGGACACAATCCTACAAGTACATAAGAAGTAGTAGGCCTTCACAGCTTAGACATTGCCAAAATATTTCAGAAGTTTTGCAGACGAAAATACGAACTCCTCTTCCTATTCGCAATTCGGCTAGTTCCCATTGCTTTGTTGCCACCTTTTAACACACTCAATATTTCGGGCCATCACATCAGCAGAGTATTGGAAATCCTTACACCAAACTTTTTATCCAGAATCCAAGTCTTATTTTAATAGACCGCATTACCTCACAGCAATTCTTGTTTTCAAACATCATTTTGTTTCTCATGCTCCGCAGGACTCAAATTACAACAAAGAAGAGAGTTATCCATGATTTCTTTTGAAACTTACCTTCCACGCTACATGTCAGCCATTGCTCGAACCATTCCTTCAAGGATTTGGGTGCCACCCAACTTATACCCCACCATTTCAAGCAGTTACTCCAAATTTTTCAAGCATAAACATAGTCGGCATATACGTGATCTACCGTTTCTTCTGACAAATTACATAACGGGCACCATTTCTCCTCTTCATCTATAACTACTATATTCCATAGCCGGCCTCTTGTGTTCATCTCCCCTAATAAGGCTATCCATACCAATAGCTCGACTTTTGGAGGAGCTAAGCCCCTCCACACTCCTCAAATCAGGTGATCTTTAGTTGGGGCATCAATTCAGTCCCACGATGTTTTAACGAAAGAGCTAACTGAGTACATATGAGAGTCGGTTCCAAAAAGAATGCTAAAAAATAAAAAAAATTAAAAAAATAATGCTCAAAAAAAAATATTTCCAACTCTACTGTTGAAACGCGTTTATAAAACGAGGCTTTAATAAACCGCGTCTAAAAACGCGTTTCCAATTCAAATAAACCGCGTCTTAAAAACGCGGTTACGTTAATAAAACCGCATCTTAAGCACGCGGTTATATCTAAATAACCGCGTCATTAAGACGCTGTTTATACGGGATAGAAGAAAATAACCGCATCATTAAGACGCGGTTTATAGACAATAGAACCGCGTCTTAATGACCCAGTTTACTAGGGATCTAAAACCCACCCGGCCCATTCATTCACGCGTGATCTCTCCCCTACTCTCACCATCTCTCTGCCTCTTTCTCGTTAATCCACCACCAGTCATGTCGTCCGCCGCCGTCTTTCTTTTGCTTATACACCGGAGATCTTTCAAGTACCATTATTGGAGTTATTTGACCTCCACTTAGAATGTTGGAGCTTCATCAAGAGAGACATGAGATCAATATGATAATCATCATAAATTGCGGCATAATAAAAACTATAAGCGAACAAAAAAATGAAGAATTGCGGCATAATAGTAAGTATAAGTGAAAAAAAGTGATTTTGGATTCCTGATGGTAAACCGCGTTTTGTTGACGCAGTTCACCTATAAACCGCGTTTTGTTGACACGGTTAACCTAGATATTAACCGCTTTTATTAGACGCGGTTTATTTTGAAATAAACCGCCCTTATATGACCTGGTTTTCTTAAAATTTAAACGCGTCTTGTTGACGCGGTTCAACAGTAGATCTGAAAATATTTTTTTTTCGGCATTATTTTTTTAATTTTTTTATTTTTTAACATTATTTTCGAAACCGACTCCACATATGAAGCGGCTATAGCACAAGGAAACAATTTTTTTCTTTTTTGGTACGAATGAGGAATCTTATTATCAAGTAAACTATAATCTATACAATAATCCACGCATCAAATGAGTTAGTTAAATCATGATTTAAATAGCTCATCTATTTAGGATTTTATGTATTCAATTGTTTAGATTAATTTTGATGAATTACGGTTCTTTCTATTCTCGTATGTGAGAATTAGAAGTG
Source organism: Simmondsia chinensis (assembly GCA_018398585.1). Taxonomy (NCBI): domain Eukaryota; kingdom Viridiplantae; phylum Streptophyta; class Magnoliopsida; order Caryophyllales; family Simmondsiaceae; genus Simmondsia; species Simmondsia chinensis. Next base: position 26,690,778 of record JAGTTD010000017.1, on the reverse strand, counting down.
AATTCCTATATTCTTCGTTTTTTTATTGATTAATAAAATTAAAGAAAAAGTTGTTGGATCCTTCCCCTTCCATAAAAATCCCACTTATGCGCTACATTACAAATGCTAAACATTTGATATAAAATAGTACTCTATCCCTTCACTTGTCTTCTATCAAAAGCCCTTCGCAGGCAACAATTAATTTTTTTAATTTAGAAAAATATCACTTTACATCAAATTATCTGCTGCCACGCTAAAAAAAGGACAAACAAGATGATAATAATTAGCCCAGCTTGATTGAATGAATGCATTATTATATAATTTTTTATTTGGTTATTCCCCAATATTATAAATTTATTTTATTTTTAATTCTTTTTAAAATAGTCTTTATGTTTTATTTGTTATAAAGTAGTTAGTTATTCAAAAAGACTACCGATTAATTTACCATAAAATAAAATATGAGTAATTAATTATTTTAGATGAAAAAATTAGGAATGTAAATGAACAAAGCTATAGCTCGGCCCATCGCGAGCTCGAATCAAGCCAAGCCGTTAAGATAAATGAACCAAGTTTGAGCCTAATAAAGCTCAAGCTCATGCACCTAAATATAAAAGCTAATTAATTAGTATTCATTTAAAATCTAAGTTAACTATTATCTTCTAAATTTATAATATTTTTATTAAAATTAATTAAAACAATTATTTTGTGTAAATATGAGAAAATCATCTTATTTTTTGCTTAGAAATATAAATCTCCTCTCTTTCTTACAAAACATAAATTCTTATTTTGTATTAAATTAAAAAAATCCTGATTTTTAATTTAATAGATTTTTTTAAATTTTAAATTTAGTAAAAAAATTTCAATTTTTTTTTCATAATTTGTTTTAAAATTTAAATTTTATATATTTTTTAATTTCAAATTTATTAATATCTAAGAAGTGAGTTGTGTTTATTAACAAAGTTCAAAAAATGAGTTGTGTGTAATAACAAAGTTTAGGAGGTCATTTTATAAAATTAAAAGTGCAAAAAATGTGTTGTGTTTAATTATAAAATTCAAAGAAATTATTTTATCAAATTAAAAATATAAAAGATGTATTACATTTAATTATAATATTTAAAAAATTATTTTTAAAAATTAAAAATACGGAAGATGTGATTAGTTATAAAGCTAGGAGAGCTTTAGTATTAGGGATGGCAATGGGGCGCGGCGGGTACGGGGGGTGTCTCCTTCATACCCGTACCGTCACCTAAATTCTATATTTGTACCCGCCCCATTATCCGCCACGGGTATGAAGTGGATACCCGTACCCACCCCGGTGGGTACAAACTCATACCCGTACCCGCCCCATTACCCGCAGGTATCCAACGGGTATGCATTACCCACCCCGTACCCTCTCTAATGTGCGTAGAAAACGATTATCTATATCAGGTTATATTAGTTATTTAATACTACTTTTAAAAATCAATTATATTTTTTTATAACATTGATAAATAATTTGGGTTATTGAATTTAAACATGTATTTTTTTTAATTTGAAGGTTAATTATGTACAAAATAAAGCTGGTATGGCGGGTATGAGGTGGAGCGGGGCGGGGCAGGTACAAAACAATACCGGTACCCGCCTCATATCCGTGACGAGTATGGAGCGGGTATACCGAACCCGTACCCACTACCCGCCCCACTTATACCTGTACCCACCCCAAACGAGACGAATACCCACAAATAACGAGTTTTACCCGCCCCATTACTATTCCTACATTTTGGCCTTTAAATAACGTCGTCCTTTTGCACCGTGCTTCTCCAATCTTCTGTCACCAACCTAACAATGGCCATGGATCCCTCCAGTTTGGACTTCGACCCTGAAGACATCCTCTATGATTACAGACCTTTCCTCGTCATCACAAAAGATGGCTGCGTCCACCGCTTACTCGGCACCTGTACCGTCCCACCCTCGCTTGATCTCCTCACTGGCGTCGACTCCAAAGACGTCCTTATCAACCCCAACATCTCCGCCCGCCTCTACAAGCCCAAGCTCGACCACACCCAGAAACTCCCTCTTGTTATCTACTTTCATGGAGGTGGGTTTGTGGTTGAGACCGCCTTCTCCCCTACATACCACGATTATCTTAACCCGCTTGCCTCTCAGGTCAATGCAATTGTAGTTTCCGTTGATTACAGGAGGGCCCCAGAGCATCCTGTACCTATTGCTCATGATGATTCATGGGATGCTCTCCACTGGGTCGCTTCGCATTCTTCTGATGAGGGAAGTTTCACCGAGCCATGGCTCAAGGACCACGTTGATTTTTCCCGAGTTTTCTTCATGGGTGACAGCGCCGGTGCAAACATCGCGCATCAGGTGACCATGAGAGTGAGCACCCGTGGTTTGTCCGGGGTTAACCTCAAAGGGATCATTTTGGTGCACCCGTACTTCTGGGGTAAGCACCCGGTAGGGAAAGAAACAAAGGAGGAGCACGAGAAGAATTTTGCAGGGTGGTTGTGGCCGTTGGCGTACCCGACGAGTAGTGGGTTGGATGACCCTTTGATCAACCCGGCCACAGACCCAGATCTGGGCGAGCTCGGGTGCAAGAGAGTCTTGATAATGGTGGCGGAGTTGGATGGGTTTAGAGAGAGGGGGTATTACTACAAGGAGGCGCTGGAGAAGAGCGGGTGGCCCGGGGTGGCGCGGGTGGAGGAGACGCTAGGGGAGGATCATGTGTTTCATTTGTCGAATCCTGATAGTGAGAAGGCTAGGGAGATGATGATCATGGTCGTTCATTTCATTAACACAAACAATTAATTTTGTCATGGTGCACCTCTAGCATGGATATGGTGCATTTGTTGAGTCATGCGCCGTTGTTGCAAAAATTAAATTTCTATTGAAAGTTATACTTTCGAGAAATTTAATTCACGTGACAAATTCTTATGAATAAAGTATAATGTACTTGGTTGTTAGAATGGAAAATAAAATTGAATTGGTTAAAAATAAAGGAATTAAAACTTACATAATGATAGGTAAATTACTTTATGCATGTTAAAGTAATTAAAAATTGCTAAATAATTTTCATTTCTTCTATTATTCCAAGTTCCTAGTATGTATTAATTAAATAAAACGTGTTTTTAACTTGGGATGTTACGAACTTAGTATTGAAATAAACTATAAAATAAAGAAAAGCATTAAAATGTTAAAAATAAAGGGAGAGAAAAATGTATAAGATGACATTTTTATTGATTGGATAACTTGAATTACAATGACTCCTATTTATAGAATATTACCCTCCCAATATGGCCCAACCCAGTTGATTGTTGGAGGCTGGGGGCTTTCAATTTGTCTATTCACGGCATGTCCCAACTCAGCTGACAGCTGGGGGCTGGGAGCTTACAATTTGTCTATTCATGGTATGTCCCAACCCAGCTGAGGGATGGGGACTGGGGGCTTACAATTTGTCTATTCATGATATGTCCCAACCCAGCTAATTAACGGCTAGGGACTGGGGGCTTATAATTTATCTATTAACAGTATGCCCCAGCCCAGCTAACGGTTGGGAACTGGGGGGCCTACGGTCGATCTGTTCACCAGACCCAGCTAATGAACGGAAGCTGCCTTAACCCAACAAGGAGAATCAAGAACTTCAGCAGAACATTTATACCATACCACAACAATTACAAATTCACACACGAGAGTACTTTTCAATAACAAAATAAAAAAGAACATAGAAGCAAGGGATTGTTGTAATAGAACAAGTGATTGATTACAAGGGGACTGCAAAGTAACATACACAAGCCGAATAACATAATACACAGAGGGACGATATTAACATTGGAAAAAGCCCCTCTCCCGCGATCTCCACACCACCATTAATCAAAGATGACAAAAGGGATTAAGGGCTCCTCCCCACAATGGAATAAAGGACCAGCATAACGGAACAACTGAACTTGGGTTTCACATTGATGATTTCCCAGAAAAAGTATACGATCCCATAAACCCCTTGAAGAGCACAACAATACATCTGATCACGAGTAGTAAAGGTAAGATACTCCCGCGACACCACAAAACCAGTAATAACAGGGTTCAATCTACCCCCAAGCCAAGGTAGCCGAATAAAGAAGCGGTAGTGGTTCACCAAAGAAGGTGGGTTCTCCAAATTCGATAAAGTCAATATCATGAAGACTAGACGCCACAGGGTTATCAAACAAACAGTAGATGCTTCAATCGAGGTATCCCAACACTTAAAAATCTTCACGTCACGACATGAAAATGGATTCTCACAAACCAAATCTGAAAAGGGCATCATTATTACGGCACCTGGTCCCACACGGCAATGCATCCCATAAGGCCTATTAAAAGTCCCACTAAGGTACTGCTCCCAATCAGACAAAAAGAATAACTCCCCATTGATACACACATGACCTACGAAATACATGTTTCTAGGACCTGCATCAACAACTCTTCTCAAAACCCACTCTTCCTCCCAAGAATACACTTTATATTGGCTGGTCCAATAGCTGCAACAAGTATAGCCTAGGTCTAAGACAAACAGATATAAGTAAAACCCAAAGTTCGGAGCCACATCAGAGCACCCAAATACCAAGTTCAGCAGGGAATCCAGATAATTAAGTGGGATCTCCTCAGGTAATACTATTGACTGGCATAGCCTCAAAGCAGGATTACATACAAACAACCATGAGAGGTTATTATCCCGGCACAACACCAGCCCCCCACTAGAATCCACCACCCGCGTGTTGTCAGTTAATGCTTTCCACTACCTCAGGAGGCATAATAAGAGAAAAATCTCCCAGGGAGGAAAACATCTCTAAATTATCGTGGGCAAAGTCAACATCAGGTTGCAGTAAGAAACCATCCGCACAACGTTTCAAAGACCGAAAGGATAGTTTCTCTATAAAATCATGGTCCAAAAGCAAAGTCGAATACCTCTAGGAAACTGAAGAAAACCTCAAAAGTGATTTGGCAGGAACCCAATACAGTATCTCACGAATCATATCAGCCACAAAAGGTTCCATTGGTAATTGCAAGGTCAAATGAAGCCTCCACAAGCTATTTATAAATGTGGGCATGCTCCTCAAGGCTGCTAGGACACACTTCGAGGCCAAAAATTCTTTTAGCCTCGAAGTGGGGGCTAGCTGTAGAGGATAAGAACAAAAAGCACCGGGAACGAGAGCCGAGAACCTTGGGGAAGACGGCAGAAGAACCCGGGCCGATAAATAAGGGAAGTCGTGACAGCCAGCATGGTAGAGCCGCCACCCCCAAGAACTGCCAGGAGCAGAAGCCTAATACCGTGACCCCCCATATGCCAAAGCCACGATACCCCAAATGGCAACAGCGATACTCAAAGCCGCCAGTAAAAGAGGCCGAATGGTGTTTCAGCTTTCAGTCACAAGGAGACCAAACTTGTCCTCTTAGCATTATTTCTAATCTCCTATAAATAAAAAGACGGAAGGACCATCACAGGGAGATAAGAAAAGGAAAAACAAAAGAAAAGGTTAAAAGGACTTGCAAATGGCCCTTCCTTTGCAAACCCAACAAAAAAATTCCTAAACAGTCTCCAAATATATTAGTGGACCAAAAAGTGTCCTTGGAGGCTTAGAGCTTAAAAATGTCAAAAAAAACCTATATGGTTATGTGATGACCTTGTTTATCGGGTTCAAAGGAGCAAAGCCCCTTTAGTTTTCTTCACTTAATAAAAAGGAAAATCAAGAAGCTGGTCTTTTTAAGGTGGCGTCATTGCCCTCAGAACTAGCATGGTAACACGAATTCACGTTGAATATGTTCTTCCCTCCCCTTGGTATCATCTTCCTGAATCTCCTTCCATTTTTCGCTTTCTTTAGTGTTCTTCTCACCGCAACCTGCAGAAATCAAAATCATGGTTATTTACTAGCCAAATCAACATGTAAAAGAATAAGACAATTGGATGGAACAATGTGAATTCACATATTTGTACCTCACTAGAATTTGTAGACTCATCACTTATTCTAGCTCGTTTACCCTCTATCATATCGAGTTCACCATTGCTTCTATGACCTGCATTTCACAAACTCTATCATGTCACCCCAAAGAACAAAGAGAAGAAAAGGAAAAACAAAGGAAAAGGCTAAAAGGACTTGAGAGTGGCCCTTCCTTCACGACCCAACCAAAAAATTCATAAACACATAGCATATTAAATTTTAACCAAATTCTTAGAATAGTCGGATCGTTGGAGAATCTAATTAGACGTAATTGTCCTTTGATCACCCACTAGAATAACATTGACCGATCAAATTTTGGTCACAGTCAAATAGAATTGCTAGGAAGTCATAATTTTTGCATTTTTTGGAACGATTATTAGACATTTTGTGATGGCAGGTATTGAACAAGAGGGCCGAACTTTAGACGAACAGCCGCTAAATGATGTATCTTTTCCATTCTCTGAGCATTCTTTATTTTCTTCATTCCTTATATCCTTACGACTTGCCTATCATTTATAGTGTCTCCGTTTTTTATTTCTTTTATAATTAATGTAATAAGATTTGAATCCCAGTTATAGGTCAAACGGGCACCACTTTCCAGATCCAATGGGAACCCCACACACTCTTATTTTAGATTATTTATGTTAAGAATTCTTATACTTTTTTTATTATATTATTATAGTTATTATATATTCAATTATATTAATTTAGTCTTTTTATAATTTATATTATGTTAATTTATTATTTGGTTAAATTAAAATTAAGTTATTCACATAATTTTAAACGGTAATATTACATTAGATACAAGTAATCAACTAAAAATTAATCCATTAAGTCAATTTAACTTAACCTATATTCAAAATATTAAAAATTTTACTGAAAATTTAATATAGTTAAATGTATAATAATTAAATTAATACAATATATAAAAGAAATGTTAATAACTTTCTTTTTTTTTTACTTTTTTGCAGAATCACCCCCCCCCCCCCCATTTTGTTTTGAACATTAAACCGGCCAGAGGCTAGACATTAATAACTAAACAATACGAGTTTAAAAGAAAAACAACCGAAGGTGGGCAATCCTGCCACCAATCATGAGTACACCTACGACCTCAATGTAATGAAGCAACAAAGTGAGTGACCCGATTACAAGACGGAGGCCATAACGTGACAATTTTCCTTGGGTTCTCATTTTTTTTAGGCCATCACGTGACAAGATTTTCCCAGGATTCTCAACTCTTGTCTTGGCAATTAATGTATTGGGATCCATGTATGTCGAGAAACATCAGTTCTCGAGATGCGAGTCTCGCTACAAAATACAAATAATTTTTTGAACTCGCATGCTCTAATTTATTATTAGAATATAAAATTAATCATGCGCTTTTATTTAGCTGTTTAAACTTTTAAGTTAGTTGATTTTTTGATATAGTATCAAAGCTTTGTCGACCAAGAGATTATAAATTCGAGTTCCAATAGCCCCCACTTTCATTATTAACATAATTTAAGCAAGTACCTTTAATTTGTTGTTATCGTTGTATTCAGAAAAATATCTACGGCCGCGCCTATTTGATTATCTTCGTGGCTTCATGTTTAGACCATGAGTCTTCACACCAAAATTTCTATGATACAGAAAAGCACATTTTTTGCACCTATAGAAAATTATAATTTTGAGTACATATTATGTAATATAAGTATATGGGAGGTGATTCTGAGTACATGATGTGTGTCGACACCCGATACCTATGTATTGACACATGATACATGTATGTCGACATACATGCCGGTAATTTTGAGTATATAATTTAATGATATAAGTACATAATTTAATAATATAAGTACATAATTGTGATGTTAACAAACAAATTCTACACCTATAAAAAATATGCTATTCTGCAACGTAGAGTCGCTCGCCTTCGCACGTTATGGAATATTAAAGTACAAAGGACAAACGAGGTGACAACTGGCCCCGCCTGATTGAATGAATGCATTTTTATATAGTTTTTTTATTTGGTTATTCCATAATATTTTAAATTTATTTTATTTATAATTTTTTTTAAAATAATCTTTACGTTTTATTTGTTATAAAGTAGTTATTTATTCAAAAAGACTACGGATTAATTTTATCATAAAATTAATTCTAAGTGAAAGAATTTGTATTTAGTTTGGTTGTATTTTTTAAAACTTAGGTTTTGATGCATATTTGTTATTAATATATTGGTGATTTATGGTTGTACATGTTAAAATATAATGTGGGCAATAATTGAGTATCTAAATTGAGTATAACTAATGTATGGAATAATATTATGGTGGGGCTAATTTGTTGAACTTTCATATGTATAATAAACAAGTATTCAAGTCAAGTCGAGTACTCGAATAGTTAATCCAGTTCAAATTCAAGCAAAATTAACTCCTAGAATCAAGTTCGAGTACAAGTTCGGCACCTGAGTAGTTAACCAAGTTCGAGTCGAGTACTCAGATACTTGGCTCAACTCGACTCGAGTACTCCCCTACTGCCTTGTTAAGAAATGCGAACAACTGTATACAACAATAGGGAAGAGTGGAAGAGGCAGGCCAAAGAAGAGATGGATGAAAACAATCCAACACGACCTCACCCATATAAACCTACATGAAAAGATGGCTTTAGATAGAGCTTAATGGAGTGGTAGCCGATGTGGTGGATTAGAATTAAGGAGCATAATTTACCTTAACACTAATGTCCCTATGCTTATATGTATGCCTGTTTGATTGACTTGATATGGCGGGAGCTGTTTTAATGCCTTTTGTTGCTTTTTACTTTCTATTTGCTTACTCTGTGTCGTGTTTTTGCTCGTAAGCTCCTAAATTTAGATGTTTGCATGCTTTTATACTTATCAGATTGGGGGTCCCTAAGCACAGCCTCCCACCCTAAAGGCTACGTACATCCCATCTCCCCTAGACCCTGCTTAAGCAGGAGCCCTTGAAGCACTGGGTTTATTATTGTTGTATTGAGAAAAATATGAGATCACATCAAATGATCTACGGCCATGGCTATGTTTAGCTGTTAGCTGTTAGTGTTTAGTATTTAGTTGTTAGCTTATTGATAGCTATTAGCTGTTAGCTTATGGGTAATGTGTTTGGTAAATTAAAATGAAAATAAGGGAAAAAATAATAAATAGAATTTGATTACATAGCATTTGAAAAGTTAAAAGCTACATTGTTCAGCTTTTAAAAAGCTGATTTCAAAAGTTAAACGCTATAAAAAATACTAACAATAAATTTTTTATCAAACAGCACTACTAATTATTTGACTAGTTAAAACACTAAACATCGTAAAAAATATTATAAAAAGTTATATGTCAAACATAGCCAGCACTTGGGTGATTATCCTTGTCCCTTCATGTTTACACCTTAGTTTTCACACACGTGATGAAATATTAAAAATAAAAGGGACAAACACGATAATAAGTGGCTCCACTTAATTGAATGAATGCATTATTATAGAGTTTTTTATTTGGTTATTCCCCAATATTTTAAATGTATTTAATTTTTAATAAAGTACTTAAAATTAAAATTAAATACAAATATATGTACACGTAATTAAAACTAAAATTGAATACAAATATATGTACACGTAATAACGCCGATTTTTTGTTATAAAAAGCTTGTTGCCACCACAAGCCAGGCCGCACCCTCTCCATCCCTTACAATTGTTATTCTCCATCTTTTACGGTAATCTTAAAATTTTCCCTTTTTTTTTTTTTTTTTTTTTACTTTATGCTTCTATGGCTCAAATTCTACTTCACTAAATCGAGCTGAATTAAACTTGATGGTGAAGAAACGTTTCCCTAAATATATTGTTTGATGTAGGTTATATTGTTCATGCAATAAAGATATTAATATTTAAAGTTAACATTTTTTATTAAAATTGATTATTTGATAGTAACACTAGGTCTTAACGCTAATAAACTTAACGTCTAATGAAAATTGTATAATTTAATTTTAATTTATGACTTGGATTCTTTTATCTATTGCAACTTATAATAATGCAACTTAATACTATGCATCTTTAGGATATTATGTAACATAATGAAAAGGATACAAGAAAAATGTTGGATCTATACATTTAAGTCATAGTTACATTTTACATTGATCATGCAGGAACCCGCTTTCCAACTATATCTTGCCTTTTATTTTGTTGCTCTTGTGTGTGTGTGTGTGTGTTTTTTTTTTTTTTTTGGGTGGTTGCAGCTATAGGTGGTTTTCGGGCTTTGTCCATCATCTCAATTTTTTTTCCCCTCTATTCATTCACGGGTTCTTTATTGAATGTTATTGCAAATTATTTTTAGTTCTTATCCATATTTTCTTGTATTCTAACTTGTTTCATGATATGTCGTGTTTTTGAGCTAGATTTCTTGGTGAATACAACAACAATGGTAGAGAAGAAAAGACAAGTCATATGGCCTTGGGTTCGACTAATATTTGCATATATAGTCGCGTCGAGCTATGTGAAAAAGGGATATGCAGGGACAACCAGCACATACACACGCAAGGCGTATCCCTCCGTTGCCATGCCTCTGAATAGTCCACACTTTGCCCTTCCTAAGGGTTACAACGCTCCACAACAAGTATGCATATGTCCTTGTTAAGTTACTAAAATTGAACATGACAACATTTCTAGGTTCGAGCTTGGCTTGAATCTAGCTAGCAGACCTCGGAGGGTTCAAGCTCTTGCTCGATAGCCTTTAACTCGGGCTATGGTTGACTTGGTTATGTTTGAACACAACTTAATAAGCTTTGAGTTAGGTTTATTTGGATTGGTTGAAGCTTAAGATTCACTTCTTACAATTTTATGTAATGATCTCAAACTTGACTTATTTGGACTCTTTAAGTCACACTCTGAAAATCTAATGACCCATCAAATTGCCATCCTATAATACTAGTTTTCCGTAAACACGGCTCTTCATGGAACTTAAAACATAAATATTTCACAAGTTTACCCATCAAAGTGCCTCAAGGGCTCCCGCGTAAGCAGAGTCGAGGAATAGGATGTATGTAGCCTTATCTCTTCAAAGCGAGACCCTAACAAGAGGCTGTTTCCGAGAATCCCTAACCTGAATGGTTTCTAACAATGGTTTGTAAGATGGGCAATGTATTGGTAGGTGCACATAACACAAGGGGACTATGACGGGAAGGCGGTGATAGTATCATGGGTGACACCTGATGAACCCGGCTCAGGCAAGGTGTATTATGGTACCCGTGAGGACAGCTATGACTTTTCAGCTGAAGCTCCGGCCCCGACCACCTACTCCTACGGACCCAGCTACCGCTCTGGCTACATCCATCACTGCCTTCTCGACGGCCTCCAGGTGACTACTACTGGACCCATCCCTATGGTGCCTAGTCATGCATCTCTAGTTTACAACTGTGGAAGATTTATTAATGCTTGGTGAAAAAATAGTATCTTTAATTTAGTTTGTAACTAAAACTTAGCTTACTGATATCTCTTTGTTTGCTGATAATGCTAATAAATAGTATGACACCAAGTACTACTACAAGATTGGAAGTGGTGACTCCGCTCGTAAATTCTGGTTCAAAACTCCTCCCGCCATCGGACCTGATGTCCCTTATGAATTTGGGCTTATTGGTCAGTTGTTTCTTCCACTTTTCTCTCCTTTTTTCAATCAGCATTAATGCTAGGATCTAAACAAAAAAAAAACTTAGTAATAATCTAAAATGTCAAACCGAAGAATAGACCAAAAACTATCAGTCTTGTCTAGTCATTAGGATAAATTAGCCAACGAAGATTCAGTTTTAGTCTAATCGGTAAGTATATTAAAAATGTTAAATAGAGCTAAAACTAGATTTTATATATCCACAGAAACTATTTATCGAAGAAAATATATTTCTAAGGAAAAAGTCTTCCCCTCCATCAACTGAAGCCACAGTATTGTTGGTTCTTGATAACTGTAGGGGATTTGGGGCAGACATATAACTCACTAACGACATTGGAGCATTACATGGAGAGCGGAGCGGAGGCAGTGCTATTTGTAGGGGATTTAACCTACGCAGATCGGCATGGCTACCCTGAGATCGCCTACCGGTGGGACACATGGGCTCGTTTCGTGGAGCGCAACCAAGCCTTTCAGCCTTGGATTTGGTCTATTGGCAACCATGAAATTGAGTTCTTAGACTTTGTGGTACGTCAGTCTACATGAGACTAAATGCTCATCATGCAGCTTACAATATAGGTCTAAATGTACCTAATTAGCCGAATTCAGACCTCAATGAATCGATCTCTAGCTTGACTGAGCCTCAATGGCTATAGTTAAGCCTGAATTGATGTTCACTTGAAGCTTGCCGAGCTGAGCTCTAACTTACTTTAACCTTGCCTAGTTCTAGCTTAAAGTCTATAGACTCGGCGAGCTTTAAGCTTAGAATTGAATTGAACCAAATATTAGCAAGACAAGACTCCAGCCTTACGTAATGAGCTTGGGTTAGCTAAGTTTCACGAATAGAAAATCATATAAGGATCCAAATAACTAACCCAGAATTCATATAATTATGTGACAGAAAGAAGACTCATTCAAGAACTTTTTATATAGATATGCCACACCGCATAAGGCTTCTGGCAGTATCAATCCTCTTTACTACTCCATCAGACGTGCCTCTGCTCATATCATCGTCCTCTCCAGCTACTCTTCTTTTGGTAATTTATTAATTTTACTCCTCTTTAAAACTTCTTTTTTTTTCCTTTCTTTCTTTTTAGTATGCTTTCAATTTCATTTTTGTTCGTTTCACCTAATATTGGACAAAAATTATTTTTGGAACAGTAAAGTATACGCCTCAATACGTGTGGCTAAGAGAGGAGTTAAAAAAGGTGGACAGACAGAAGACACCGTGGCTAATAGTGATAATGCATATTCCATTTTACAATAGTAATTCGGCCCATTTCAAGGAGGGAGAAGCCATGAGATCTGTTTTCGAGCCTTGGTTTATTGAAAACAAAGTTGATGTTGTCTTGTCTGGCCATGTTCATGCCTATGAAAGATCGGTACATATACATATGTGCCTGCTTCGTTAAATTTCATTCGTCAAAAATAAATTTAATTTTTTAAAATGTTCATATTCTATTATTGGTTCACAGCACCGAGTGTCGAACATTAAATACAACATATCAAGTGGGTCGTGCTATCCACAGCTGGACGAAGCAGCTCCTGTTTACATTAATATTGGAGATGGAGGAAACTGTGAGGGTATTGCTGGACCGTAAGTCGATATTTTTTTCGCATACTCATTTAAGCTCATAGTTCCGTGCAGATTTCTCTTGCAATGCCACAAGTTCGTTAACTTTTAAGCTTGGATTCAATTCTTTTTTAAGACTTATTTACAATCATAATTTAGTTGGGTTTGACTCATTTAGACACAAAAATAATCCTTTGGGCGATGCCTGCTTCATCGAATGAGTTAATTGACCCGACTCAAGCTTGTGACAAGCAAAGTCATCCCAACTAAGATGTACTTACCAAAAAAAAAATCCCAACTAAGATGTGCAGTTCGACCCATTTGCACCCCTACCTATAATTAGCATTATCATAAATTTTCTTCAAAATACTAGAATAATATGCAATTATAATTACAAAATATTTATAGAATAATTATTTATATATGGTTATATATGATTATGGCAGGTTCCTAGATCCACAGCCTAACTATTCAGCATTCAGAGAAATGAGTTACGGGCATGCCATTTTAGATATCAAAAACAGGACCCATGCCTTCTATAGTTGGTATCGCAACGATGACGGTGGTAAAGTAGTAGCCGACTCCATGCTCTTGCGCAATTTGTACTGGTAAGACAACTTATAAAAATAGTGATATGAGATCTCGAGCTTAAAACTTTTTAGTTTACTACTTAAACTTTAAAATAGTTGATCGGTGTCGCAAAAGTATGAGCATTTTATCATTTTTGGTATTAATGCATGCAGGTCAACATCAGAAGCACAAGAGAAAAAGGATGCAGAAGGTGTCTCGAGCTCTTGGTTGGGACAATAAGCTACTGACCAAATTATTAATTATTAGCTCTTATATTATGAATGTAGTTTGAGGATCTATATGTAAAACTATAATATAACTTTTTAATAAGGTCATGGATGATATGTATGAGCATCGTCACACTAGTGATGTTTAATTTTAATGACCATATATTTGAGGTTGTTTTAATTGGATTCCTTTTATTTATCTGAATATTTTTAGATAATTTTAGAAATCTTTTCTCTTTTTTCTTATCATATTAAGATAAAAGCATACATTCTTATTACGAATCTTTGGTTCTAGCTAGAGTACCGTAGTAATAGGTGAGTAACTCATGTGTATCGTAAAGATAATTAAGCAACGGATAAGGTGGCTGTAAGAAGAATTACGGAAGACATGAGTTTCTTGGAAATTTAAATCATCTTAATATTGAATTAAATAGGATTGTTCTTGAGGAAACATTGAGTAGGTATAATTGTTATTAGGCTTCTTAGTGTTCTTTTTACTATCTCTAAAAAAAAATAGATGAATTCCCGACATTCAAGCTCTAAAGAGCTCTATAAATAGCTTTAAAACTTTTCTTATATTAGAATATATTGTATTCTTGTTCGTCCTTCCAATATATATATATATATATATTGAGAATTATAATTTATTTCGTAAAAATATATATTATTCTGAATTATTTTTCCCCCCCATAAGTCTGATGGCGAGGCAAATAATGGGGTGTCATTGTCATGTACAAATTCTTATGGCTGTCTTCAATCTTCATCTGCCGTACTAGCCCAATTATCCTAAAATAAAATTCTATTAATTTATTATTATTATTATTATTATTATTATTATTATTATTAATAATATATATATATATATATATATATATATATGACATAACTCACATGAAAGGATTAGATATCAGAAGATTTGGAATGGGTTGCCTCCATCTTATAAATAGGAATGTAAATGTGCAACAACAGATAAAGTTTCTTGGAAATAATTTTTGATTGAGACTTGAGATCGAATCTCGTCCTATCATTTGGTGAGAGGATTTTAAGTAGATTTGGGTGGGTTGCCTCCTTATGTAGCCTATGTGCTTAGCTTCTTACTATTATAGAAAAAAAAATATGATAGCATAAGTTAGACTATGAAATAAAGTGGTAATCTAAAGGTAACCACAAATACGTAATCTTGGTGTAGTAGACTGAAATGAACTTCATTCTCTTCATCTCCCTTCAAGACATGCTACCTCTTATACTCTCTCCATGTTTCGGCAAAGCTCTTTGTAATCTAAAACTAATTCATTTTACGAGCACCAAAAAAAGGCTCCCTTTATAGACATGGTCCAATATAATAGATAAAATCAAACTCCACACGACATTTACATCTCCCAGATACTACCATTTGAACTCCATATTTCGTTCACTTCTCATTCTTCTTCTTCTTACATTTCTTAAGTCGACAAATTTTTAATTCTCAAACTTCTCCGAAGGTCTTATTTTTCACACCCATACTGTGGCATTCCTTATCTATCACACATTGAGATACACTCGAGCTTTTACAACTAGCCTTTGGGACCGGAGAAATAATAATGATAGGATATGAGCCCTAGACATAGATCACAGGAAATCGTATCTTAGCTAGGTTCAAGTTTAGGGAACCCTACCCCCTTGTTTGGGACCTCAATGGCCTGGCCCCTTTATTGTCTTTGATGTTATTTGAGATCTTAAGGACCACCAATATTCGGGGAGAGTGAAAACAAAAGTTTCGAGTCCAAAATGTTATATTCAAAGATTGGAGAGTTTTACTATTATACCAAATTTAATCGTTAAGTTGTCCTGATATTAGGACAATCTAAATTATATCATAATAAGATAATGTGGTAAGAATTTATTTTCTATATTTAGGCTTTATTTGGTTGACATATAAATTAAATTCTTGCGGAAAATATATTTAATGGGAATTCAAGTTTTATGTCAATTTCCCATGAAGTGGGTAAAACATGTTTGTTTGTGAGGATAAGAAGTAAAACTTCCTTCGAGATACTAGATAAAAATAAAGAAATTAAAGCTTACATAGTTGGGCTAAGTAAACTATTTCCTATGTTTTTAAAGGAATTGAAAATGGCTTAACAATTTCTAATTTCTGCATTTTGCCTATTTTTTGCCAAAGAAATAAGAGCAAAATCCGTACTTCCGATAAATTTTTACCTTTTTTCATCTAATTTGTACATAATATAGAGAATATTTTCGTTATCATTAAAAATAAAGACACGTGGATTAAAGTGAGCATGACATACAAAGCAGCGCTGTGACCACACACGCCTTCAAGGAATTATCGGTGGGTCCTTAGGTATCTAAAGTGATACTTCCTCTTCTAACTCAATAATATGAGATTACATTTTTTTCTACTATCCTTTCTAGCTTGTATCAATTAAAGTGGGCACGGCATACGGTACTGTGCCCACACACACCCTGAAGGAATTATCACTTAAAATCAACGGTTGCCATGCTGTTTGCCTATCCTCCTCATCGCTGCTGTCAGTTTTCACACACGTGCACTAATTAAAATATAAAATACAAAAGCCGACAAACAAGATATTTATTTTGTTGAGAACTACGCATATGAGTTTACAACAACAACAAATTTAGTGTGTTAAGAACTTCAGCATATGCAAGGTTTGGAAGTGCACATATGAGCCTATCTAGTAAAATTCTATATATGAGTTGTGAGAGGTGAAAAGATCAATTTATAAGACTAATAAGTTACTCTACCTACTATCAATTAGTCTTAGAATAGAATTTTATTTAGACTTATATATGATGCCAAATAGATTTTTTTTTTGTCCTTTTTTTTTGATAATTAGACAAATATAAGCTTTCCAACTAATTTGAATGTCCAAGAATAGATTTATTCCTAATTCCTATGTTTATTTAAAATAATCATCTTTTTAAATACTCAATTAGTTCCCCCCCCCCCCCCCCCTCCACCCCCGCCTCTATAAGCCCATCATAAAAGGGTCTCAGTTGGTGGCGTCTCCTACCCATGTGGTCATTGCCTGGGGTCAGGAGTTCGATTCTCGTTGAGAATATACTCATGACTTGCCAACTCATGGAAATTGTGGGCTTTCTCATAGGCCGGAGTTAACTGGAGCAACCCGGTCCCTCGTTACCAAAAAAAACTCAGTACATAAAATGTTTAAAAAGAAAAACAGAAAGGTAAAGAAAAATCGATAGTACACATTTGCAATCTCAAGTGTCTAGAATCAAAGTTCTCCTTTTTCATATATGTTCCCTCCAATTTTCAAATTCTACGGATTGAGAATCCAATTATCCAAGGAAACAAAACAAAGATTGAATAGAAGAAAAAATATGAGAGATTATTTAAACGGATTTTGTTGAGGACTCTACTTGTGAAGGGGTGTGTTTGTCGTAGACTCACATATGAGGGGAAATATTGAGGACTCCATATATGAGTCTTGTGGAATTTCACATTAGAGTTAAGATAAAAAAGAAATCATCTTATAAGTCTAATGGGTTACTCCATCTAATGCCAATTGATTTTATGATAGAATCTTAGTTGGGCTTATATGTGAATCTCATATGTTCCAACTTCGTGGGTCGGGTAAAAATTTAACATATTTCTTTAGGCACAAAATAAAATATAAAGGATTATTTCTACCCAAAAAAATGATTCCTTCCCCTTTTTGGTGGGTTTCCTCGGGCCCTGCCTTGTGTACCAACTTTTGTATCGCGAGTTCTATTACAATTTATAATTAAAAAAAAGATAAAAGACTATCATAAACAGATTTATATTGCAGAATTATTATGTAATCAGGAATTATTAGAAGCACAATACAAAATAGTTAAATTGAAAATAATTTATATTTTTTTTTAATAATTAAAATATAAGTCCTAAAAACACAACAATACGATATTCAAAAAAAAAAAAAAGAACACACAAGGCATATGTTATTATAAATCTCCGGATCTGTACTGTAAATGCCAATCAGCTTTTAGGGTAACCTTTTTTTTTTTGAAATACTATATGCTTCCATGCTCAAATACTACTGCATTATTTGGCATCAATTAGACTGCTATTCATTTAATAATTACATTTAACTTTTAAATTAAAATTAACATTTTTTTTTTCTGAAAATTAAACACTAAATCATAAGAGGTACCAACTAGGTTTTATTGCTAATAAACTTAAAGTATATGGCATATTAGAATGAAAATTAATTATTTTCAAGACTAATGCAACTTTTCCTACTATCTGTAATGCATATTTATGATATTGGGTAACATTATATTAAACGTATAAGAAAAATGTTATGTTTTATTCAAATTTATCCATACTATGAATTTAAGTCAGTTACATGTTATTTTTGCTTTTCTCGGGATTCTTGTTGAACAAAGCATTTTGACTTTACATCCTTCAATTCCTTAATATCGAATCCTCTTTTCAATCATAGATTAGCCACTTATCCGCCATCTTGATTTCAGTATTCTTGTTTTCTTTTCTACGTCTATCTATTCATCATTTATTTAAATAATCTTTAAGTTGCTTAACCATATTTTTTCTCATTGTAACCTTTATTATATGTGCGGTGTTTTGAGCTAGGTTTGCTAGTCAACACAACAATGGTGGAAAAACGACGAACGACACGGTCGTGGGTTCGACTGCTATTTGCGTACATAGTAATGATAAGCTATGTTAGGATTGGAAGTGCAGGAATAACCAGCACATACATACGCATGGCATATCCCTCTGTTTCCATCCCCCTTCACAGTCCACTCTTTGCCCCTCCCGAGGGTTACAATGCTCCGCAACAAGTATGCACATGTCTTCATTTGCATATTTGAAGCTCGTATGAAAATATTTTTTCAGCTTGAGCTTGGCTTAAAGCTATCGAGTCTTGGAGGGTTCGAGCCCTTGCTTCAGTAGCCCTTAGCTTGGGCTCATGCTGGCATGGTTGAGCTTATACATGACTAGATAACGCTTTGAATTAAACTACCTATTCAAGGATTCGCTTATTATAGCTCTAAGTTTGCTTGTTAACATTTTAATTAGCTCGAGCTTAAATTATTTAGGTTCTTTTGTACTCTCGAGTCTACAAAATCAATTAAGCATTTCCAAAATGAAGTTTTAGTTTTATGTAATTAACCATCTTAGCTAAATTATGGGCTTGTGGTCATGGGAACATGACATTGGTAGGTGCACATAACACATGGAGACTATGATGGGAAGGCAGTGGTAGTATCACGGGTGACACCAGATGAACCTGGCTCAAGCAAGGTGTATTACGGCACCCACAATGGTAATTATGACTTTTCCGCTGAGGCTTCGGCCCAAGCAACCTACACCTTCGAACCCACCTACCGCTCCGGCTACATCCACCATTGCCTTCTCGATGGCCTTCAGGTAACTACTATTGTATCCGTCTTTATGACCTCTCATCAACTCTAGTTATTCACAAGTACAAAAGATTTATTGTTCACTGAAAAAATATCGTAAAAGAATACAATGTTTCAGAAAGAGAATAAAAAGCATAATATCTATTATATAAACAAAAAGATTGACTATCTATATTACTTGTTTGATATAGCGTTTCGGCCTAAAGTCAATTTTTGTCCCCAAAAAAAATAACTTGTTTGATATAGCAACTTTATGTCAATCGAAGGCTATCACAATTGTCTATTATTTCTTAAAAAAAAAAAAAAAAAAGGATCATTTATATCATAGATCTTATGTTAATTCAAACTTTATACTTTTAATTATATTAATTTAATCTCTACGCAACTTACAAAATTATTCATTTGTCCTTGTTTGCGGGTAATGCTAATAAATAGCATGACACCAAGTACTACTACAAGATTGGAAGTGGTGACTCTTCCCGTACATTTTGGTTCCGAACTCCTCCCAAAATTGGCCCAGATGTCCCTTATAAATTCGGGCTTATTGATATGTTCTCTCCTCAATTTCTCTATCGCTTTTTCCTTCAATATTAATATTAATGTACACAATTTTACATTAAAAAAAAAAAAAAAACTATTCAAACTTATTGCTGGCATCCGTGTAAAACGAAAATGGTCTGTGCAATATAAGTATCAATTTACTAGAAATAGGCATTCTTGCGAAGGGCAATATTAAAGTTTAAATATAAATAATTTTTGGGGCCTTTAACAAACTCGCCTTTAAGCTATTGGACTATTTAATTCCTAGATACGTACATATGAAACAAGTTCGCAATTATGTCACTAATTATTGAAAAAAAACATATGATACACGTTCGATGTAGGTCAAGACATCACGACATGTTAATTATATACCACCTTCAATATAGTTTGTGCAAGATTTTACATATGTAGGCTTCGTTTGGTTGGACATAAATTTTTTTCACTAAATATGAATTAAACTTGATCCATTTTTCTGATCGAAAATAAAAAACTTGATCCATTTAAAGTTGATTTCAAATTGAGTGTTTAAGATCGAAATGGAAAATGTTTTCCCTTCGTAAAGGAAAATAACGCCCATTTTCTTTATAAAAGTCGTCTTTCCTTGATCCTAGAAAAGACTATTTTCTATCTAGATTCTTCACGAAAGAAAACTGTCAAAAATAGCACGGCAAACTATTTTTGTCAAATCAAACGAAACTATAGCATTACTATTTGAGTAAATTACAGAAAATCCCCCTGTCTTTTGCTTCAAAAATCGAAAAACCCCCTCACAAATAAAAGTACTCACAAAACCCCCTCACAAATAAAAGTACTCACAAAACCCCCTCACTTTTAAAAATTTATCACTTAACCTCCATGTAACTTATTTTTGACCATTTTGCCCCTAATGTTTAATTTTAATTTTAGAAAAAGATTTTATATTATTAGACAAAAATTAAATATTTCATGTTTTTAGCAAAAAAATTAAGAAAATTTTCTATATTTATAAAAATATAATTATTTTAAAATTTTTAGAAAAAAATATTATGAGATAAAATATAACTTTTTTTTGGTTGAGGGGTAAAATGGTCAAAAAAATTTATTTGGGGGGGAAGTGAAAAATTTTCAAAAGTTAGGGGGTTTAGTGAGTTATTTTATTTGTGAGGGGGGTTTTCTATTTTTAAAGCAAAAGTCAGGAAAGTTTTCTGTAATTTACCCTTACTATTTTGCCGATAAATGTAGGAGATTTGGGGCAGACGTACAACTCATTGGCAACATTGGAACATTACGTGGAGAATGGAGGGGAGGCAGTGTTATTTGTAGGGGATCTGACCTACGCAGATGAGCATGACTACCCTGAGTCGGCCATCCGGTGGGACACATGGGCTCGTTTAGTGGAGCGTCACCAAGCCTTCCAGCCTTGGATTTGGTCCGCTGGCAACCATGAAATCGAGTTCTCGGACTCCTTGGTAAGTTCTTGTTACATTGTGCTGATCTATACATATTACTCGTCAACTTGTATTATGATAATTCATTTCATTTATTATGTATACTTCAATTTATATGTCTCAATCATAGTCAATCGGTCTATTTATCCTTACCTACAATACTGTGTTTCTAAATGTGTTTGAAATGATTGAACTCAGGCTTTATTGAGTCGAGCTCTAGCTTGAATGAGCCTCAACGGGCTTAGCCAAACTTAAATGAGCTTGGACAAGCATAGAGTCTCTAGACTCAAGAAGCTTCAAGCCAAGCTTGAAATGAACAAAATATTGGTGAGCAAAACGCTAACCTAATGTAACATGTTTAGGTTCAGCTCGGCTCATCTCATTTTTTTTAAATAAAATGCATGATACATATTTGGATTTCCGGGTCCAAATAACTAACCAGGAGTGTGTATAATTATGTGATAGGGAGAATACACCACATTCAAGCAGTTTTTACATAGATATCCCACACCATACAAGGCTTCTGGAAGCACAGATCCTCTGTATTACTCCATGAGACGTGCCTCTGCTCATAGCATTGTTCTCTCTACCTACTCTCCTTTTGCTAGTTTATATATTTTTCTCTTCTCAAAAGCATCCTTTTTTTTCTTTTTGATATTGTTTCAGGTTTACTTTTCATTCATTTAATTTTGGACAATGTTATTTGGACAGTGAGATATATGCCTCAGTATGATTGACTAAAAGCAGAGTTAAAAAAGGTGGATCGAAAGAAGACGCCATGGCTAACAGTGATAATACATGCTCCGTTTTACAATAGTAATTCAGCTCATTTCAAAGAGGGAGAAGCCATGAGATCTGTATTCGAGCCTTGGTTTATTGAAAGCAAAGTCGATATTGTCTTGTCTGGCCATGTTCATGCCTATGAAAGATCGGTACATCCACATCCATGCTTGCTTCTTTGAAATTCATTTGTTCGAAAAATAAATTTGATTTTTTTTTTTTGAAATATTTTTATATCTCTTATTATGTGACAGCACCGAGTATCAAACATAAAATACAATGTATCAAGTGGGCCATGTTACCCACAGTTAGACGAGGCAGCTCCTATTTATATTAATATTGGAGATGGAGGAAACTGTGAGGGTCTTGCTGGACCGTAAGTCAATCTTTTTAAGCAACATACTCATTTATGCTCGTAGTTATGTTGAGATTTCCTTAATTTAATATTACATCTTGTCGAGTGCAAAAGCGATTAATAAGTGGTTATGTAATGAGGCAGGTACCTGGATCCACAACCTAACTATTCAGCATTCAGAGAAATGAGTTACGGGCATGCCATCTTGGATATCAAGAACAGGACTCGTGCCTTCTAATCACTGGTATCGCAATGATGATAGCAACAAAGTTGTGGCCGACTCCATGCTCCGACGCAATTTATACTGGTGAGTTAACTTGATACCGCACGTGAATTAGAATCTTAGGATTAAGGAGCCTCTAACCTGTTGATCATATCAAACAATGCCGGATTAAGAGAGATAGGCTAAAACTCGTTAATTCTGCGAATACCCAAGCAATAACCTAAAAGAGGAGTTACGTAATTTTTATTGAACTATTTCAAAATAAAAACCACAAACATTAACTCAAACAAAATAATTCATAAAATTATTTAATTCATCAAAAGCTTCTAAAACTATAAACTAATGACCCATTTATAGACATACAAAATCCTACTCATAATAATAATAATCTAATTATAAGAATTAATCCTACTTTAAATCAAACTCTACTACTTCTAATAATAATATAACTAAAAAAACCCTAAATATAATTACATAATTCAATAAAACTAAACACTAATAAATAAAATTCTAATTATACCATAATTAAGACTTCTTCTATTATCTCGATTAAGTAATTTTGATCTCTATCTGCATCATAACTCAAACTATATATGACTTCTTGACATGATATCAGTCAATTTTACCAAATGGCCTCAAGTTTAAAACATCGAAATATGCAGCTTAAGCTTTTAAAATACTTATATTAGTGTTGAAGGAGATTACTATATATTAATTGTTGGGGATGCGTGCAGGTCAACATGATCCGAAGCAGAAAAGGGGAGGAAAAGCCATGCATGTCGAGCAAATTATTAATTATTTAGTATCTTATATTATTATTATTATGAATTATTAAATATAAGTTTTAATTAGATCATTGATGATATCTATGAAAATATGACCATGCATCATGATGTATTTGACGTTGTTTCAGTTGACTGCTTTTTGCTTATCTGAAAATCTTTATATGATTTGCTCGGGTCCTAAGTTGGATCGCTGGATTGTACTGAGCGTTTTTGCTTCTGAATTATCAAAAAAATATATATCTTTATATGATTTTAGAACTTTTTTTTTTTTTAATCGTATATGAAGGTAAGAAAATATATTCTTATTATTAGGCGGGGAAAAAGGAAATATAGGAAGACAATCCCCAAAGAGAAAAAGGAGACTTAGATTTTGTTTGTTTTCACGGAAAATTATTTCTATTTTTATTGTATTTTTTGTGTAATTTTTAGCAACTAAAAAACATAAAAAATATTGAAATAATTTGGTTCATGTACCCTAAAATTTATTTTTGTGTAACTTTTTAGCAATAATTATAAAGAATATTTTGAAATATTTTTTAAATATTTAAGATATTTTTTTATAATATTTACAAATTTTTTAAATATTTTTAATATTTTTAAATTTTAATTTATTTTTCTAAATATTTGAAATATTTTTCAAAATTTAAAATATGTTTTAAATGAAAATACTAATTTTTTAAGGCATTTTACTTTTTAAGTGTCACATCGTCAAAAATTATCGAAACGCTAAAAGAGTTAAGCCAATGGTATCTTAGAAAAAGTTACAAAATTTTAGAATATCTCAAAAATATTTTAAAAACTTCAATATCCTGAAAATATATTATGAAACATTAGGATACTTAAACCGAATTTTCTCAAAAATATTTTCATCTATTATTGAAACATAAAATATACCAATCTAACAATATCAATGTAAATATATATATATATATTTCCGAAATTTATTGTGGCTATGTATTGTATGTAAGGATAAGGTTGCCCATGCACGTCCATGTTTATAAATATGTGGGCATGCTGCAGCCAGTGACAAAGTTAGGAGTTTTACTATCAAGGGTAGGGGTGGCCAACGGGCCGGATCGGGCCTGCTCGGCCCCGGCCCGGCCCTGCCCTGCCCGAGACCGGTATACCTCGGGCCGGGGCACAGGCCAAAAATTCATGGCCGCTGGGCCCGGCCCGGGCCTGAAGAACAGGGCCATTGGCCCAACGGCTCTATTAATTAAAAATATATATATATATTTTTTTTATAAATACATAATCCTCTCTAACTCATTTCCTCACGAAATCTTCAATCATCTCTTCTCTCTCTATACATTCATCATCTCTCATCTTCTTCAACTTTGCTAATTGCAAAATTGTGCTCTAAAGTTCGAAGTACGTAAAGTGTTTGGCTGAAGTTCGAATTTCATTGTTCTCTCGTTTCAGTAATTTTAGTATCGAAATTTTATTTGGTTCGCATTTTTAGTTAATTAATTTGCATTACTCCTTGTATTTTATAAATACTAATCACTTATATTAATATGGCACACAACTCTTCATCATCCTCTGGAGCCGATCGTGCTACTTCTAGCTCTTCTCGGCCACCCAGAATCCCTAAAAGGAGTAGAATTGTCATACTTAATACGAAGAACGAGCTTTTATACAACCAGACCCATTACCCCCATACACTGATGATAGCATAGATTAGGGTTTTTCACAATAATAAGATTATCATGAGTCGGGTGGTGGGGTTGGAGACTCACAAACTGATGAGGAACCCATGCCCATCACCGAAGCCCAGCCTAAAAGTAGTACCTTTACTAGTAGGCGTACAACTAGTGGGGTATGGAATCACTTTACCCTTAATAGGACAACTAATAAAGCAACTTATAAATTATGTGACCCACCTAGGACTTTTAGCCATCAACCTGGCAGTGGGACAGACACATTAAGCAGACATATACTTAGGTGCCACCCCAAGCAATGCCCAGATAAGAGCCAACAACGTCTAGTACAGTAAGTGACCGGTGCACTTGCTAATTTTAGGTTCTCTCAAGAAGGCAATCGAAAGGGGCTAGCTAAATATATAATTTTGGGTGAAAGGCCTTTCAATACAGGTGAAAACCCATATTTCATCAACTACCTCCAACAATGGGTGAACCCCGCCATTATGAGGGTTCCTCGAAACACCGTAAAGCGGGACGCTTTTACATTGTACCACAGTATGAAAGCTGGGGTCTTAACACTTTTTGCGACGAACACGAGCATGTTCTCGTTGACGTCGGACATATGGAAGTCAAAACCCGGCCAACCTTATATGTGCATAACGGCACACTGGATCAATGACTCCTACATCCTCCAAAAGAGAATAATTCATTTTGATATTTTAGATTGCCCCCACATTGCCGAGGTAATTACGGGTGCGATTATGTCGGCAGTCCCCGACTGGGGCATAGAGCGACGTATCTTCAGTATTACGCTCGACAATGCTACCAACAACACTGCATCCGTTACACATTTAATTAGGCACATGAGACCCATGTTAGGTGGGAAGTGTTTCCATATTCGTTGCATTTGTCACATTTTGCATTTAATGGTAATGGATGGTTTAGAGCTTGTAAACACATGCCTTACCACCTCAAGATCAGTAATAATATCTGTTAAATCATCCGGCACTAGAAAAAAAAGATTTAGAAATTTATGTAGATTACATGGCATAGAATATAAACAATTTAAATTAGATACCCAAACTAGGTGGTCGTCTACAGTAGAAATGTTAAAGCGCATTCTACCATATAAAGACGTTCTGATGGAATTCGCACAGGACAATCGTACAGAATGGAGCGATTATAACCTGGACGGTATACATTGGGAGACAATAGATGAAATTTGTAATTTTTTTGCATGTTTAAAGAGGCCACGACATTTTTTTCGGGTTGCTACTATCCGACCATGCCTCAAGCAATATCAAGATTGTTTGATATTGTAAGTTGGATGGCAGATAATGAATCCAATCCCATTTTGTTCGAATCGATTAAGGCAATAAAAGAAAAGTTTGCTAAATATTATTCTAAACTACCTTTTACATACTGCTTAGCAACTATTTTAGATCCTCGTTGTAAACGCAGGGGTTTAAACTTGTTTTGCGAATATTTTTTCAAATATTTGTATCCTAGTCGCAATATCGACACTTTCATTGCCCAAGTCGATAACGACTTACATAGTTTATTTTTTCAATAGTCCCAGAAATTAGCGTCCAATAATCCATATCCTAGTACTGCTGCAGTAGGATCTTCCAGATCTAGTGAAAGTAGTTCACACACGTCATATTCATGGAAGCTGTTGGAGCAATTTACGCCCACAGTAGCCCCCACGTCATTTGCGGACACCGTTAGTCCATATTTTCGGGCCGCCGGCCAACTCGCATTTTGACCTTTTACAATGTGGAACACAAACCAAGCCCAGTTTCCCGTGCTTTCCACCATGGCACGTGATATACTAAGTTGTTTGGTGTCTTCAGTAGCATTGGAGTGTGCTTTCGGTCTTAGTGGCAGGTTGCTTGGAACGAAGAGGGCGAAGCTATCGCCGTCAAGCTTGGAGATGTCCGTGTGCTTGATGGATTGGCTGCTAGCTAAGGCAAGGGATCAATAGAGAATAAAGCTGGATTCATCGAGCGATGAAGAAGACGACCGCATCACTGATACGTCAAACGATGGCACGGCAACCCCCCATGCAATTGATATCAATACTTTTGTATGTCAATTATTTACTTTTAAATATTTACGTCAAAAGACGACCGCACCCCCCATACGTCAAACTTTGTATTTTTTGATAAACAAATTTGTACTTTTAAATATTAGGCTCCAACTGCGTTGTATTTGTACTTGTTACGTTATTTATTTACCATTATTTTTTTATAAGATATTTACCATTATTTACTATTACTTATTGTATATTTTATTTTATTACATATATTTAGCATTTTTTTTGAACATATATATTTAGCATTATTAATGCTTGGAAAAAAATGTATTTGTATCTCATATTATTTATCAATGAATTATAATAATTTTAGTACAAACGATTTTGTATTATTTAAATTTTGCTATTTTTTTACAGCTTGACAGAACCGGGCCAACCCTGACCCTGCCCGGCTCCCAAACAGGCCGGACCCGGCCCGCGGCCACCTCTAATCAAGGGTCTCCATTTTTGTCATCATACTAGTATATTATCAGAATTGCATTTAATTTTTACATTTTTTAATAAAAATTTATCTAATTTTAATAAAATGATATCTGATTTATAAAATTTTTAAACTTTAAAATATTTAACATATATTAAAATGTCCTAATATTTATGTGATAAATGATTAAATTTTATAGTATCAAGTAATAATTTTTCTGATAAATATATGGGCAGCAGCCAGCAGCAAGCAGCAAGCAGCAAGGGGTCCATTATTGTCATCTCCTGCGAAGCTTCCCATATGCCCCATTTCCTCTATCATATCAACATTTTTGTCTCTTTTTTTTTTCCATTTATTATTCAAAATTCTATCATTTTTTTGTGATGTACAAATGATTTCATTAATCGTTTATGTAGGGCTTGATAAATATCGGACCACCGAGTCTTTAATTTGAATACAAGTCGAGAACAAACATGGTGTGCATTTCA
This sequence comes from Simmondsia chinensis, assembly GCA_018398585.1. Taxonomy (NCBI): domain Eukaryota; kingdom Viridiplantae; phylum Streptophyta; class Magnoliopsida; order Caryophyllales; family Simmondsiaceae; genus Simmondsia; species Simmondsia chinensis. The sequence continues at coordinate 26,662,656 of JAGTTD010000017.1, read as the reverse complement.
GACTTCAAACTTGTTTTTCTTTCATTAAAAGAATTTATATACTCCTTGAGGATTCTATTATGTTACTAATTATCAAAAAAACAGTCCATAATGAACAACACATATGAGACAGTATTCCAAGGCAAGTAAAATTAGAAAAATTAAAAGACGTGCAAACAATGGGAGCGGCAATTAGAGTTTTAGTCTTCTATAAGAGTCTTCACCCATCATTCTCCCACGACACCAATATTCAGTGCAGTACTACGTTACACAAGCTCCTCAGACAAATAAGGAAACTTCTTATCCAATGCATGTCACCTTTTATTAGTAAAAAATGCATAATGTATACATATTAGACATGTATTAGTATTTTTCCATTTAAAAAGGGGCTTTCATGTATCATTCCTAATAATATAATAAAATACAGATTTTTGATTTTATACATATAATACATATCCATATTTTTCTTATTTAAAGAATAAATACTAATTACAAATAATCAATATATACCTACACCATACTTACGTATCTATATTATATTTTACTAAATTTGTCGCTTTAGCTTTAAAATTATTAATCAATACCCATTATTTATTAAGTGTTACGCTTTATCTACCGATATTATGAATAACAGTATCTTTTTGATAAAAAACAAAAAAATTAATATATAAAACGAAATAATACACTTGCATACTAAATTTCATATTGTAGTGTTGGTAACGTCTCAAAGTTGGCATCTGAGATAGCATCTTAAGCCAGCAAGGCCAAGGCAATATAAATTGGGACATTTTCTTCCTGTCCTTTTTTTCCTGCTCTCTGCTTCTTTTATGTATTCCCCCCACAATATTATTGACAATTGTTATATATGTACTATTTTGGAAACAGTCTCTCCTTGGGATAATACCTTATAGAGATAAAACTGTGTAAATTTTATCTTTTTTGAAGGCATTGAGTTGTTACTGTTGTTTTTACATATATAGTATGTATCAACCGAGGCAACTTCTGAGTTATCGAGATCTAACTCATAGTTTAACTTAAACAAATACAGTAAACCTTTAATTTATTAGTTCACAAACTTAAACAAGTACAAATGATTCAAGCTCAAACTAACTACGAGCCCATGTAAACTCAAATTTAAATCTAAAGTCTAATTATAAACCAACTCAAATTTCACACTATATCATACAAATAATTGTCACGAACCTAAGTCCGTAGCTTGGATAATTTGGGAAAGAATCGAGAAAGAGAAGAGAGTAGGAGATAAGAAGTAGAGATTAAGATGGGAGAATGAGGGAATTTTAGTAGAGAAAGAGATAGAAAGAGACGGTTGAGAGAGGGAAAGAAATAAAAGACTTAATTCATGTATTTTTCTTGGATGATTCAAAATATAATATTTGCATGCCTTAAATAGAACGGGGAAGGGGAACAACCGGTGACAAGCACACCCCCAATCCAACAACTATATTTAATGTTCAACACTTACTTACAAGAAATTACCTAATTCTACCTACTCCAAGTGGGAAACCGGTTGGGATAAGGCACCGATACCTCCTTTCAACTAATCTACTTTACTTAATTGATATTATATTTATATTATATATCTTATATAAAATAATTAAAGTGAAAAAAAAGATTAATCCACAGTACGTGACAATAATACCCTAAGAAACCATTCCATTCCCAATGCGTTACTGCCCCCAAAGTTAGAACTTTAACTACACTTTTTTCAGTACTAAAAACCCAAAATCAAACAACTTTAACCATTTCCAAGTAACGTAACTCTTTTTACTAACGATTTCAAGTTAATAAAATTTGACTTTTCAACCAAACACTCCAAATTCCTACCGATCAAACCACACATTTGAGAGCAATTGAAGCACAAAATTCTCTCTTTCACTCTGTTTCTTCTTCCTTTGTTTTAATGGCGTCAGAGCGCAATGGGGTGGACGAAGAGTCCCTCACTCGGCCGCTCATCGCCGCCGGGCCACGCCGCCGCAACACAACCTCTCAGCTCGCCCTTGTCGGCGCCAACGTCTGCCCTATTGAGAGCCTCGATTATGAGTCTGTTACTTTTTTAACTTCATTTCAATCATTTCCCAGTAAACCCCAGCTCGTATTCTTGTTTGTTCGTGTTACCCATTTCGTTTTCTTATCTGGGTGGTTTTTGTTTTGAGCTTAATTGTGCTGAATTTGAAGTTTTCCTTGCAATTTCAGTGTTCTAGATTACGGGGAAGTAATTTAATTTAATATTTGATTAGTCAATTCCCACAAAATCTGTGAAATTTTCACTGGGCCTTGGGCCAGTCGATGGAATTGGCATATATATATATATATATGAGGTTGATGTATAATTACAAGTGGAATTCTATGTTAAAATCAATTAGAATAATGTTAAGAACTTTTCGTGTGAGTAAAATGTGAATCCATATACCAGTTATAGGAAAGAAGAAATCAGCATATAAGCTTAGTAAGTTACTCCACCTTATCCTTACCCCAATTGGTTTTAGGATAGAATCCCATTTGAGCTTATATATGGACCTCATGTATGTTCCAATTCCGTTATCGGGCCTAAAGGCCCGGTAAAATTTAACGCATCAAGTGAAGTAGTTTATTGGGTTTACTGTGGTGTGAAATTTCTCGCTAAACTCAAATATGGAGTCCTTAAAAAAAACCCAGTTTTCATTTTTAACATGCTCTCCCTTTTGTTTCTTTATTTGGATAGTTTGATTTTGAGCTTAATTATGCTGAATTTGATGGTTTTTTTGCAATTTTCAGGATCATAGAGAATGATTTTTTCAAGCAAGACTGGAGGAGTAGGGGGAAGATTCAGATATACCAATACATATTCATGAAATGGGCATTGTGTTTTCTTATTGGCTTGATCGTTAGCTTTGTTGGGTTCTTCAACAATTTAGCTGTTGAGAACATTGCTGGCACAAAATTCGTTGTCACTTCCAATATGATGTTTGCCAACAGGTTAAAATTCATCTTTATTTGGTACTCTTGAGGGGTTATTCAGTCTCGTTTTATGTCTACAGACTCAGTTTTTAAAAAACTAGAAATCGGGTTTTGAAAACTGCTGCCAGGTCTCATGCTCTATACTGCGGGCCAGCTCTCAGGCTTCTTAGGTTGGGAGTCCTTGGAAACAACTTCTCTTCAGGGTTGCCCCCTGAAGGGGAAAGGCTGCGTACATCTACCCTCCCCAGACCCTGCTTTTGCGGGAGCCCTTGCAGACACTGGGCTTGTTGTTGTTGTTGTTGTTGTACTCAAAATAGGAAAAAGCATAAAACAAAAAACCAAAATAGATAGTCTTTAGCTACTCAAATACCAGAAAGTGCAAACAAAAAACGACATCAAGCACTAATTTGCTGATCAAGATACATGCAATTTGGGTTTCTGATCGTTGTGGTTGATGCCATTTTTTATCTTGTAGGTATGGGATGGCATTTCTGGTGTTTGCCGCTTCAAATTTTGTACTTACTCTCTTTGCATCCCTATTTACGGCCCTTATATCACCGGTGGCAGCTGGGTCGGGTATTCCAGAAGTGAAGGCTTACTTAAATGGTGTGGATGCTCCTGACATATTTTCTCTGAGGACTTTGGTTGTTAAGGTAAGAGAGAGAGAGAGATCATGGATTACACTGAAAACTTCGCTTTGTGTGATTAGCTTGCTTCTTTGATTACATTAATATACGTCAATTCTGACTTTGTTAATGGAACAAATGCTTATTCTTTCTCTTCCCAAGGCTTTTTAAGGGATTGAAGAGGAGAATGAGTGTGGCTGATCTTAGTTAAATTCAGGAGTAAATTTAACTGTTGTAGAGTATTCTCATCATGGTAATGGGCCGGTCAATGAATGACCTACTTAATCAACTGCTTGAAGTTGCTGGTTCTTTTATATTTGGATAAACAGGTGTCTGGGATAACTTACGTGCATTTTGCCTTATCCTCGGATTGCATGTACCAGCTACGAAGAAGTTTTATGTAGGTAGCAAGGTAAGTTAGGACCCATAGACCCACTGGGTAATAGCCAAGAAATTATTTTTACCCAGTGGTAGGATTCAAACTCCAACACTAACCCTCCATAAAGCCAAGTTCAAGTGTCTTACCATTTGAGTCGACTTTTAGGATCTTTGTGTAGGAGGAAGCGGATTTTGTGATGAGGCAACTCTTTTACGCGTCACGTTGATGTTTTGCTCGCTTTACAGATTGTTGGTAGCATCTCTGCCGTTTCATCTTCTCTTCTTATCGGAAAAGCAGGGCCGATGGTGCATTCTGGTGCATCTATTGCATCATTGCTGGGTCAGGGTGGCTCAAAGAAATACGGTTTGACTTGGAAATGGCTGCACTTTTTTAAAAACGATCGAGACCGGAGAGATTTTGTAACATGTGGAGCTGCTGCTGGAATAGCTGCGGCTTTCCGTGCTCCTGTTGGTGGTGTTTTGTTTGCTTTAGAAGAAATGGCATCCTGGTACTCCTGCTTCTCCCTTAAGTTTTCTCTCCATCTATCAGCCTTTGCTTGATCTACTGGTCTCGAGAATTTAGGAGCTCGAACAGAGTCTTGATTTCCGAGCCTCTTTTTGGTAACAGAAGTGTCCATGTCAGCTTAAACACACCTTCAATGATTCACTTTATATTATAATATGATCTAATGTATGGGTCCTTTATATTATATACTTTACATTTACTTCTATTATGTTTCATAATGGGGCTATATTTTCTCAATTATGGATGGTGCTGTGCAATAGGAGCAAACTTGTAATATAATTGACTTTCAGAAAAGGTCCTAAACAATTTGGGGGCTCAATGCAACTACTTGGGTTACTTGTGGTCTTGATCAGCCCAACTTCTAACACATACTATGCTTAGTATTCCTTTCAGCATGTGAGGTCCGAGACTTCTTAGAGTAGAGTATTCCTGCACAATTTCATGCAGTACAAAATCCAGCATTTATGCATTACAAAGATCGTGACTAAAGTACCTTTACATCCCAAAACAGCTAACTCAAAATCTGTTACATAATAGCCATTATATGATACCATGGCCCTATTCTGACGTTGCATGTAACATGAGCATATTTGTGTATATTCTTTAGGTGGAGAAGCGCGCTCCTCTGGAGATCATTCTTTTCAACAGCCATAGTTGCAGTAATGCTTAGAGGTTTTATAGACATCTGTTATAGTGGCAAGTGTGGACTCTTTGGTACAGGTGGTTTAATAATGTACAATGTCACCTCGGAATATGTCACATATCACCTCAGTGATCTGCCTCCGGTGCTGCTTCTCGGTGTCATAGGGGGCATTTTGGGAAGTTTGCACAATTTTATTCTCGACAAGGTGATTCGTCTCTATAATGTTATCAATGAGTAAGTCATCAAACTTTGCTTAATGTTTAGTGTTACGAATTGTGTTGATTAGACACAGAGCCCCAAGCCACTTAGACCTGACGCTTCGCGTTATGAAGCGTGAGGTTTGAGGGTTTGAATGATTCCCACTGGGTGTTGTCAAGGAACTAACTGCCCTAAAAACTTAAACTGATTGGTAAAGGCCAAGAATAGTTTCCTACTCCAACAGGTCCTTTCACGCGAATACTGTTTGAGCTTGAACATGGATTTGCATAGAACTGCCCCATATACCTTGTGCCTTTTATTATGTCAAAAAGTAAGGGCTATTAGGATTTGAACTCGTAACCTTTTGGTCAAGAAGGCTATAATACCATATCAAGGAATGAACTATCCCGAAAGTGTAAGTTGATGGGTAAAGATCCAAAAATTATTATATATTCTAGTGGGTGCAAACAATTCCTTGGACTACCCACTAGGTCTTTGGCCCCCACTTACCCAGTTGTATGTAGGGAACTTCCAAGTAGACGTTATGCATAATGCTTACCAAAGATTAGTCGAGATGGGCATCAATTGGCCTAAAAACCTAGTTACCAAGAAAAAGTGTCAAGTAAAAACTGGTAAACACCATGCTGACCCTTCTTCTGAATTGGTTTTTCAGGAAAAGCCTTGTGTACCAGATAATCCTCGCTTGCTCGATATCAATATTCACGTCATGTCTTCTATTCGGACTTCCATGGCTTGCTACTTGCCAACCGTGCCCAAGTGACGCAGCAGAGGCTTGTCCTACTATAGGCCGCTCTGGTAACTACAAGAAGTTCCAATGTCCTAATGGCTACTATAATGATCTCGCCAGTTTAATTTTCAACACAAATGATGATGCAATACGAAACCTCTTCAGCTACGACACCAATGATGAGTTCCACGGCTCATCTATGCTAATCTTTTTTGTAACCTGCTTTTTCCTCAGCATCTTCAGTTATGGGATCGTTGTCCCTGCAGGTCTCTTTGTCCCCGTTATTGTCACGGGTGCTTCATATGGACGTTATGTCGGTATGCTTATCGGGTCAAAGTCAAATCTCAACCACGGTCTTTTCGCAGTTCTGGGTGCTGCCTCGCTTCTCGGTGGGTCCATGAGAATGACGGTTTCTTTATGTGTTATCATCTTGGAAATAACAAATAATCTGCTGCTTTTACCTCTTATAATGCTAGTCTTACTCATTTCCAAGACTGTGGCAGACGCAATTAACGGTAGCATATACGATATGATAATGAAATTAAAGGGATTTCCTTACTTAGAAACTCATGCTGAGCCATACATGAGACAACTGACCGTCACTGATGTAGTCACAGGCCCACTTCAGTATTTTCATGGCCTTGAAAAGGTCGGAAATATAGTTTATGTTCTCAAAACTTCAAGGCATAACGGATTTCCCGTGATTGACGAGCCCCCTTTTTCTGAACCCTCGGTTTTATTCGGTCTAATCCTACGATCCCATCTCATCGTGTTGCTGAAGAAAAAAACATTTTCTGCAACACCGGTGTCAAACGGGGGTGAAACGTTTTTGGATTTTTCGTCTGTGGATTTTGCAAAGAGTGGGTCTAGCAATATTGATAAGATAGAAGATATAGTTTTAACAGAGGAGGAAATGGAGATGTTCATAGATCTGCATCCGTTTACTAACACTTCTCCTTATACCGTTGTGGAGACAATGTCACTCGCAAAGGCCCTTCTTCTTTTTCGAGAGGTCGGTCTAAGGCACATGCTTGTGATACCAAATGTCAGTGGGGTAAGTTACTTTAACTCTGCATTTTGCCTTCCTTTTTCTGTGAATATGACGGTCCATTTACTCAATGAATACATAACGATGCCACCAAAGTACGATCTAGGAATGGTCAGATGTACTCGATCATCTCCCCGGTTCATTAAGATAAGGTTCCCTAGATTTGAATTCGTGACGTATATGCTTACATATTGACATTTGAGTTCAACATATAAACCAAAGGTTCTATCCTGAAACCAATTGGCATTAGCTAGAATAGCTGACTAGCCTTATCTTTTAGTAGCTTTTGTGTTGTGTTATGTCTCAACTTTCTTAGTCTGCATTAGCATACCCGTAATTTCTAGGATTTACTATCTATTCCTCAATATATATACTTCATTGTAGGGCCCTTGCTAGTGTGAGAGTCGATGAGCAACTTGTAATTCTCCATTCCAGATCTAGTGAAACCTTAATCCTTTCATCCGTGGTTTTTCCCTCATTTGAGGGTTTTTTAAGTAAATCACTGTGTTATTGTATTTTTCCTTTGTTATTTCTCATTTTCTCTCATATTTAGATTTTGGTATCTAAATTGAACCCAAACCTTAGCTATTTTGCCTAACATTCTACATTACTTTGATATGGGATTTTGTTATTAAACTTACATGTGGACGCCTGACCAAACCATGTAAGATTTCTAAGCGTTGTACTTGATTGCAGAGAGCGCCCGTGGTGGGCATGCTGACGAGGCATGACTTTATGCCGGAACACATACTGGGTTTGCATTCTTCATTGAGAAAGAGCAGGTGGGAAAGGCTTCGATTCCGCCTTCCTCGTCTGCTTAAACTGTTCTAGCCATGCCTGCGCATCTCACCCTTGCCTTAAAAGTGGGAACTCTGGCTGTGAATAGGCCGACATGGACCGGAGATTTTATCAGGAAAAATACTTTAACAGGGCATTATATTTTTCAGAAGGAACGACATGGACGGTACATCATGATATTTATTATATATGCAAGAAGGGTAATATGATTTGAAAATAAAACAGAAAGGGCAAAAAGGTGTTCTGTAAAAAGGTCAAGAAAGTTAGCACAAAGCTTCAGATCATGTTCTTGTTTCAAACATGTTACCTCCTTATGTTTTTTCGGTAAACATGTCTGCCGTTTTGTATATGGTAAATATTGCGCTTTTTTTTTTTTTTTTTTTTTTTACTTGTACCGGATTTTATCTACCGGGAAAGTTTCGATAAGGCCGGTGATGGTCAATTCGACTCGAAAAGAAGATCTCTCAGATTTTTCCTAATGAGTGACTGGAAATTTCAAAGGGGTCAACTGGAATTGTGCATTTTGTAGATAACAATGTTACAGGCTACTGGATAATTATCCTTCTGTAACAAATAACAATGTTCAAATTACCATGAAACTGGTGAAGAATAATATTACATGTTCTTGTTGTCAGTTTTTCTGTATATATATCTTTTATATCTCTTCTAATCCTTCACATTTGCTAGAACACAATCACCCTTAAGTGATATTCTTGGAAATGAGAGCATTCTTCAACTCAATCTAATCTGTACATTTGTAGAACTATTTACTCACTGTAGGTCCATGAGAAAGAGAGGTCTGAAAAATAAGGTTGTTAAGAATTAACTGGAGTGTACGCTTTCTTAGGTTCTCTCGATAATCAAAATCCAAAACCCTTTCAGCTATGACACGAGTTCAAAGCTTATTAACCCCTTTTTACCCGATCAATCTTTGCTTAGGGAATTATAATCTTCTTACCAATGTAAAACTAAAAAAAAATAGACAAACATACTTGAAACTAGCCTCATTAACATGGTTTAATGCGTGCATGAAATCATGAAATACACTCACTGGGAAATTGGAATCAAAGTTGATTATACATTAAAAAAAAAAAAAAAGTAGAAATGTATTGGTAAGTCCCAACAAATGAATGTACAAGAGAAACAACAATAAGATGCATTCATAAATCTCTCTACAAATCCAAATATTGAGCAAATCAACAAATATTTAAGCCCTTGTCTGTTTGTCTCACAAACATATGCAGAACAAAGAGAAAAATGTTAAAAGACCCCGTTTAGTATCATTTCTTATTTATAATTTGTAATTCCTTAGAAATTAAAAATCAAATTTTTAAAAACGAATTTTTTTTTTTTTTTTTTTTTTTTTTTTTTAGGGTGCTTTACTAGTTTGAATAAAAACATAAAACAAAAACCAAAAACTCGAAAAAAAAGGTTTGTTTTCAGAACCTGATTTTTAGTGTTCCAAAAGTTAAAAACTACAAACAAAAAAAGATATCAAACAAGGCCTAGCATACCTTAAAAAGTGTATTAAATTTAAGAGAAAACAAGGACATGATATTTTATAAATATTGGGGGCAATATATTTAAGAAAAAGAACAACAAAGACATTGATGTGACAATCGATTGTTGGAAGTACTAAACGAATGCCAAAAAACCGATTATGTTGCTTATATGAAAGCCCTTCTCGTTCCACATAGACTTATATATTAAATGAAACACTATCAGCTTTCCGATGTTCCAATCAGTATTTCAACAACCAAATCTCACCTTTCTTTTCCAAAATATATCGCCCTTTTTGGCTATTTATCAAATATATTGTCCTTGTTCTTTTTTTTTTTTTTTTTTTTCCTCAAACATAATGTCCTTATAAAATATTCCAATGAAGAGGAAAAGATGTTTCTAACGCCCTTTCTTAGCACTCCTGATAGCCCAGAGCTGCTCCCCTACAGCTTTCATATCAGGCCTATCTCCTCTCACAGGAGCTGCACATTGAAATGCCAAGCAAAACGTTTTTTTGACTATTTCTACGTCTACATACTCATCCATTTGCGGATCTGTGAGCACCACCACGTTCCCATCGTTGTAATTATTGATAGCCTGCAAAAAATATCATGGAAAACTCGTATCAAAATGTAAAATCATTCACGGGTCTTTACTAAACTGATCTTAAGCATTCAGAATAGTTCCTTGATATGGTATCAAAACTTTGTTGACCCGAAGGTCTGAAGTTCAAATCCAAACATCCCCGAAGCATGAAGCAGGTTTGAGTATTATCCTTGTTTCAAGCTCAATGGACAATTATGTGAAAGGGCATATTAGAATAAAAAAACTATAATTGGATCTTCGCCTAACAACCTAAACTTAGGCATGAGATTTACAAACTGTCTTTTTGGGAAAAAAGCAGGCTCAAGGTGCAGGGATTTGGACCCTATCAACATGGTGCACAAGGGGATGCAGCTCAGATGGTAGACCAAGCAACCAAACCTGGTCTCTCATCATAGGGCCTCGACTTTTATAGTGCTTTTACCTATAACAAATTAGGAACTACTGGTACTACATAAGATCACATAATCAAATGAATGCTGCAACAAATTTTGAACTTATCATTACACGATGGACCATTATGTGATGCTAGAAGCAACATCTGCAGCACAATGACAGTGCATTGCCATGTTCTCGGAAGGATCATGAAATGAACGTGAGAAACAGAAAGAAAAGAGTAGGCTCACCCATCGGATCGTCACCCGCTCCTCTACGGCTCTTTTAGGCTCCACAGGACGGCGTCCAGTGAGAATCTCGAGAAGTAAGATCCCAAAGGAGTAAACGTCACTTTTATTTGTCAGCTGATAGGTCTTCATGTACTCAGGATCAAGGTATCCAACTGTCCCTTTTACTTTGGTTGAAATATGCGTTCGATCAGATTCTGCGGGCCCAAGCCTCGCAAATCCGAAATCAGCCACCCTGGCTCTCAAGCCTTCCGTCAAAAGTATGTTGGATGACTTTACATCTCTATGTATGATTGGCTTCTCTGTTGTCAAGAGATTGTCAAAGTCACAAGGGATAAGATTTTGTCAAATAAAGGTCGTTACATAATAGATTTTGAGAAATTGTTAAGCAATTTGTTGTTGCAAAACCTTACTTTTGTAGTGGCTTCCGTAATGCATGTACAGCATTTATTTTTATATTAAAACATGATTAATGAAAACTCAATGTGATCACTACAATCGGTTACACAACGTCCCAGACACTGCAGTAACAACTGAGACCCGCTATGTGATTGGATTCCAAGGATACAATGGACCTGACTCTGATACCGAAGTCTAAAAGTATCACAACTGCATTATACAAGTGATGTACCACAGTTTTGTTTGATTTAGTTTGTATCTTATCCTATATTTAGCAAAGTAGTTTCTATTAGATTTAGGATTTATCTTATTTTATCCCATCTAAAATACTACTTTAGGTTTAGCTTTTGTAAATAGAGTTCTTTAATTCATTAGTTTTCAGTTATGAAAAAATAAAATTGAATTGTTTTAGAGTAGCAAGTTATGCTACATCAACTGGATAATTAACATGAATATGTTAAGAGTATAAAATCATTTTTCAGCTATGACCTATTATCTTTAGATTTCGAAACAGGAGGTTTCTAGATTTCTTGACATGATATCAGAAACTCTTTGACTTAGAGGTCTCCAGCTCAAATTCCATTAGCACGCATCCATACAGCACAATATATAAGGTGTGCTTGTGTAGTATCTATGCTTCAAGCGCAATGTGCAGTAACATGAAAGGGCATGTAAGAATATTATACCATTACTGCGGTAAATGTGCTTTCATTTGTGCTTCTATCAGTAGTTTTATTTTGTAGCGCAGTTTCAACGCACGTGGAATACCATAAAATTGCATATATCTGCTCAGTGAGAGGAGGGGATGGAAATGGAAATTCTCACAAGAAAGGACAGTTATTTTACCTGCATAAAGATGTAGATATGTCAGGCCATGAGCAACATCAATGGCAATTTCCAGTCGCTGGTCAAAGGTCAGTATATTCCCTTTTCGACCTGCCAGATCCAGCAGCCAAAATATGAGCTCAGATATTTTACAGCAAAGGGTCATATATAATCAAATTTTAAGGTAATCAAGGTATCCAGGTCAGTTTACACGCATCTTGACTGATTTCCTGGTTGCATGCACCATTCACCCGAAATCTCCATAATACAACAATGTTAAGATCGGGCCAAAACACAATAGGGGCCTACGGAATTGTTTGCACAAGTGGCTCGACCCCAGACCCAATGCTTCATGAGGCACCCAATCCAAATGTCTTACCATTTCAACAATCCCCTTTGGGTTTTTTCTTTACAATAATAAGCAAGTACAACACTGCCCTAAAAAGGGCCCCCTGTCTTAGGGGAGAGAGGGATAAACTTCAAACCCAAGGTCTCATGCTTGGGGGTGGAAGTCTAACCACTACACTAAACATAACAGCTCAAAATCCTTGAGATTGTAATATACTATCAAGTAGGTCTTACCATCAAGGTGCTCTCTTAGAGTACCGTTTGGCACATACTCGGTAACAATAAGCCGCTCATTTCCTTTGTCAACAAACCCGAGCAGGCTTACAAGATTCCGATGACTGATTTTGGAGAGAATTTCAAGTTCACTGTTGAACTCCTTTGAATCAAAGTGTTCCTGTCCCAAATCTCAATGTCAATATCGACGATCCATCCAATCTTATAACAACGCAGGCAGGAGACCCGAAAGAGCAGGTCTAAATGGTCCTTATACGAAATAAATAATGAGATAACAAACATTGGCATTGTGTCCAAGGGTTAAACTTGGCTATTTTCAATGATTTTTCTATGTTTTTCAATCTAATTTAGGTGTCCAAGTTTCATACTAATGTCCGCGTACCCTTGTCTGATATAGGCATTTTAGGATAGAATTGAGAGTCAAACCACCTATGGGGGCTATCTCCCTACAATCCCACTAAGCACCCTTGTGCTCAATTGAGCAATCATGTGCCTATAGAAAATAGAATTTGAAACAATCTTATTAATTTGGTCCGTCAATTGGCATTAACTACAATGATATACATAAGAATAGAAGCTACAATCCTATTCGATAAAGAACTCTCATATGATAAAAAAAACTGCTATACTACTCACTAAAATATAATAACTAAATAGTGAGAAAGATTCCAAATCAAGTCAAATCCTAAATGAAATCAAAATCTATAGAAGTGTTTTTGTTTATATAAGGGTATCCAGGATCTCCATCATCTATCGTATGCTTTTCTTTGATACATCCATAGTTCATATCCCGGTATACACAGTCTATCTTTGTTCGTTGTCTTGATTTTCAATCGCAACAAGTTAAGCAAATGCAAGGTTACATAACGGTACAATGACATACCTTTTTTGCTCGTTTTACTGCAACCCACTGATCATTCGGGAGCCGAGCCTTATACACAGTCCCATAGCCGCCTTCACCGATCCAAAAGGCTGTCGAGAAATTATTTGTAGCTTTAGCAAGTTGACTAAAATTAAGATGCACGGATCCCGTTCTCCTTAGCGGTGAGGGTGCGGCTAATAGAGAAGGGCTTGGTGGCGGGTGTCGCATTGGACTATACGGGATCTTCTCTGGATTATGGTGCCCTTCAAAAGAGGAAGCTGAATCAACTGCAAAATGAATAATATCCCTTCGATCAATTGTGGTGAGCTTGTAATTCATGAAGTATATTTGAGCTTGAAAATCTAACAATGATGGAAAACCAAATAAGCAAACTCAAGGTTCATCTGATTTGGCCAACTTGTGAAAAAACTATTTTTTTAGAAGCACTTTTGTAAAGGTGCTATCACTAGGGATTTTTTTGTCTGAAAAACTTCTAGTTTTTCTTCTGATTCTACTTTAACGAAGAAGCACTACTTTCCCGCCTCTATTTAAAAGCAAAAGAATAACTTTTGCTTCTAAATAAAAGCAATTTCCTTTCCAAGTGAAACACCTTTAAAATCTTAAAAAATGCATTTTCTAAGAAAAATCACTTTTCTCAAGAAAGGAGCTTCTTTTCAGAAAAATGATCTCCCGGGTAAAAAAAGGCCAAAAAATCCTACTGCGTATCATCGGAAAATGTAACTAGGAATTGGAATTACCCTTCAAAACACATGACAAATGGAAGGGTATGACTTACTCGAAGTTAGCTCTTTCTCAAGAACATCACTAGGGATTTCTCTCTTTCTCGAACGAAAGCATGGACAGAGGTAAACACAGCCAAAAATCAGTATCCCAGGCACTGCCATCGGCATAATCTTCAAAGAAAATGGAAAATGATGGCTGTTACTGTGCTCGAGCGAATGAGTGGCGGGCAATGAGAAGGCCTCTCCTTTGCTTCTTTCCTGAAGAAGTTTCCTACCCAGAGAGCTAAAACACACAATATGATCACCTTCGCAAATTGTTGATTGTGTCGCGAATACCGTGGTAAATGTAGTTTGCACAAAGAGAGACAGACTCAAACTCCAGAAAATAATCCTCCTTGCAGTAGCACAACTAATTCCCATCATTGAACAAGTGAACGAAGATGATATCGTTTCGATTTCACAAGTTCACTTCTGGAAAACTGAGAGACTAGAGCGCAAAAGTGCTACTAAGCCACATATTTTATGATGGACAAATTTGATAAAACAGCCTTTTTTTTTTAACGACAATTATCCTCGCACTGAACCCAAATCTCCCGAATTTAACACCTTTATGGATATGAAACTATAATTCCAAGAGGATCTGTTACCACGATATGCGCAAGAACTGGATGAAAACCGAAAGTTGCGGTTGCTTTGTCTCTCTCTTTGCTCCAAGTTTGAACTTTTTGATCCAAAAATCAAACTGAGACCGGTAAGAATTCAACATTAGACAACGGACAAGAAACACTAGATTAAGGCATATGGCAAGGTGGTTAGGTTAACACACCCATTCTGCAAATAATTTACCTCAACACGTACCCAACTCATAATTCAACACAACCATCCAAATGTGTAAAGAAACTAAATTCAATAATTATCCATTATTGGCTAAAAGCTAAACTCAATAAGCCAAAACAAAAAATGCCCAAAAAAACCTAAAAACAAATGGGGGAACTCAGAGGAGGCACAATTATCTCATAATTGATCACAATCATATGGCACCCACTTCATTACAATATACAAAAGAGGTAAATGGGAATCTTAATCATTATAAATTGTTATCCTAGAAGTTTAATATGATATCGAAAATAAAGAACTAAAGCTCAAGCAGTGGCTGGCAATTAAACAGATAGTACAGAAAGTCCAACTCACCTATAGTCAGAAAAAAAAAAAAAAAAACCCAGAAAAGCTTATAGAACCAAAAACCTAAAACCCTCAAGTATGATCTCAATTCCCCAAATTGGGCAAAATTAATCAACACCCGCAAAGCCAAATCCAAAAATTCAACCAACCCACATCATAAAAGAGCCAAAACTCACAAAACAAAGCATTTCTATCAAAGTTCAAAGAGTTCAAATTTGAGGGGGACCAAAGAGTAAAAGGACAAAAACTAGAAAGACGAAGAAGAAGATAATAAACTATAGGACAAGTACCCACTCCATCAATAAATACAGAGATAGAAACAAACCTCAAAAGGGGGATGGCTAATTCATCATCATCATTATCATAGAGAGAGAGAGAGAGAGAGAGAGAGAGATGAAGCGAGAAATGGGTGAGGCGCTGTTCTTATTGTAGGGGGTTTAGAGAGTCAAGACTGAAAAGTTGACGATGGAGAGAGAGGGAGAGAGAGAGAGGGCAACTGCACTACACGCAATGGGGGTTCTGATACGATGGAGCCACCCTCATGGAACTTTCTGTAGGCGCCACCCGCCACCATTATTGATGCTTCGCTTCTTCTTTTTTTTTTTTCTTTTTTTTAGAAACAACTATGGCAGATTTTCCATAGTCAAAGTTACACCCCTTATTTTAAAGGCAATTTTATAACTCCTTTTTTATAAATCTCGTTATTATTTTGACAATTATTACCATAATTACTAGAGTATAAATAAATTTTAGATCTTTAACTATAAACTTAAGTTTTTGAAAATTATGGTTCTTTGACATGGTATCAGAGCCTTGTTGACCAAGAGGTCACGAGTTCGAATCCCAACCGCTCTTATTTCACTTAAAATAATTTAATCACAAGGTATGAGGTGAGCCTATATAATATTCACACTTCAAACCTAATTGGCATTTGCATGAGAGGGCATATTAGAGTATAGAGCCAACCTTGAGCATTTACCCATTAGCTTAGACTTTTAAAAAAGATGGTTCATGGACAGTAATAACTCCATATTTTAGTGATCCTTGTTATATTAAAAAAGTATAATAAGTGTATTAAGTACATTTATGTATTTTTTTTCATTTAAAATGACGTCTATATATAATTGTTAATAATATAGTAAAGTTTGTATTTCCTTAATGTTTGTTATACATTATACATGTTTATAGTGTATATCTAATTGCTGGAAGATAAACAATACACACCTAAGTTAAATATTTATATTCTATATTTTGCTAATTTGTCATTTTATTTCTAAAATTATTAATTATATCCTATGGATATATTATATTTTTTTGCTACCATTATTGTAGTGAACGCTATTTAGAAACGTCAAATTGCTAAAATTATACTCTTTCTTATGTTTTGGTATTTTAAAAAGACGATTAGTTGTAAACATGAATGTATTTATGAGAAAAAATTTTAAGCCAATAAAACTTTTGGCAAAATTTTCATACATAAACCAAAATAATATCTTACTAACTGTGGATAGAATCATAAAATACAAGGTTATTAACACTAAAAGTTCCTGTACTTTATTAATTGTGTTAATTTATTCCTTCTACTTTTAATTGTATCAATTTAGTTCTTGTACAATTCATATTATGTCAATTTGGTCCCTAGAGTAAAATTTGTGTTAAGTTTTTAATTAAATTTTTAATGGTTTAGCCATAAATTTGGTTAAATTGAGTTAATGAGTGAATTCGCAGTTGGTTACTTGCATCTTACGTAAGTGTTCCGTTAAAAATTACGTCAATAGTTTAACTTAAATTTTTAAGTGTTCCGTTAAAAATTACGTCAATAGTTTAACTTAAATTTAACTCAAGGACTAAATTGACACAATATAAATTGTACAAAGACTAAATTAACACAATTAAAGTACATAGACTAAATTGATATACTATAAAAAGTATAGGGATATTTGGTGTAAATAACCCTAAAATATAATAAGTGTTCAAAAAAATCATAAAATATAATATTAAGTAGTTATTTATTTAAAAAATTATTATTGTCAAGATAAATTTTGTTATTATCAAAATAGTGATGTAATTTATAAATAATAAAAGTGACAAAACCATCTTAAAAGTTATAATCTTGCTCTATCAGTAATAATTTTACTTTGATAATAAAATTACTAATTAAAAATAATATTAAAATGATAATATAAATAAAGTAAATATAATCATTTATAACTTTGAAGGTGAGGGATTGTACGGATGAGGGGGGTGTTGGGGCTAGGGTGTACCTGACAACACCGGAGCATGGCTCCCCGTCGCACGTGGTGGCGGAAAAATTTTTCCCCGTCTTTCACACCCAGCAAAGAAGCCACCTGTGCCAAGTCAATTTTATTTTCCCGTTTTATTTTTTATTTTTTGGTTTATTTAGGCTGCTCGCAACGGTGTCCTATTTTTAAAAAATAGGATTTCATAGAAAAATGGTGCTTCTTCTCTCCAAACGTGCCCCATTTTTTAGATATTTTAATAGTTAATGTCATTTATACTATTTTAATTAATTCAAAATAAAAGATAAAAATGTATTAAAAACAAATATAATTAAAAAATAATTAATTATATTAAGAGAATGAAATAAAATTATAAAAATTAAGATTTTTATTGATAAAATATAATATAATATGAATAATTAAATTAAAAAAATTACTCAAATTTAATATTTAAAAATTTATTAGAGGAACATCTCTAAGTTCCTCTAATAAATTTTTATATATTAAATTTGAGTAAATTTTAAATATTAATATTAATAAATTTTTATATATTTTAATATATAAAAATTTATTAATATTTAAAATATATTTTTGAATAAAATTTAATAAATCTTATTAATTAAAAACAAATAAATAATAAAAATAAAAATGGGGCTCCCAATGGGGCTTGAGAATTGAGGCCCCATAAATGGGGCTTCCATTGAAGCCCCAATTTTTGAAAAGTTTTGGGGCACCATTGCAACTCGCCTTACATCAAAGCAACATACTCAGTCCCCAAGAACTCCCGCCTAAGCAAGGACTAGGGACGGATGTACGTAGCCTTCCCCCTTATGGTATTACTCCTGAAGAGAGGTTATTTTCGAGTGCCCTAACCTGAGGGTAAGGATTTCCCAAGAAATCATGATACACACCTAAGTACCCCTAGGTACTTTTATAAATAAGAGGACAGATTAATGGAGTGAGCATGCCAAATGAATGTGATGTAAAGGGCCTCGAGCTCAAAGTCTCTCTCTCCCTTCTTGTTCTTCTCTATTTCTCCCCCATTTCTCTTATAATCCTCCATATATGAAGTAAATATATCAAATATATACTATTAGCTATGATTTCCAGTTGATTTACATTTGTACTGTATCAATTGGTATTAGAGCGATTCGGTCCTCGGCCACCATCACCACTGTTCATCAGCCGTTGCCGCTGCGGGAGTCACCATCGCTGAGTTGTTCATCATCAACCATCGCACTGTTCATCGTCACCATCCTCATCCTGTCATCTC
Source organism: Simmondsia chinensis (assembly GCA_018398585.1). NCBI lineage: Eukaryota > Viridiplantae > Streptophyta > Magnoliopsida > Caryophyllales > Simmondsiaceae > Simmondsia > Simmondsia chinensis. The sequence goes on along the minus strand of JAGTTD010000017.1, from coordinate 26,643,922 downwards.
CTTCATCAACATCCCACCACCGAGCCTCGCCATCACCCATAGCAGCAACATCACCCCCTCCAACGTCATCCTCACCTTCGCCACTCAAAATCACCACCCCAACATCATCACCTTTGTAAGCTCCCAGCTCACCATCATCAATACACCCCTTATCATCTTCATCAACCACCCCCTCAACTTCTGGTTTCTTTTTTTTTTTTATTCAAACAAAAAAGAGATCCCAACCCCTAATCACTAGCAAATGTTCACCATCACCAAAACCCCAGACCCTAAAATCCTAACCCTAAACCCAAAATCTCAACCCAATCCTCATTACCCAAACCCAACTTGCACATAAGGTGTTTGTAAAAATGCCTTAACTAATTTTTTTTCCCCAAATTCTTACCGCCAATCCTCCCCATGCCTGATGGAGGTCGGTTCCAAACGACGGTCGTGTCACTCGACCGCAGCGGGCAAAGGCTCGCCCAAGCTATGGACTCCTCGACGGCTCAATACACTAGAAGCCGTCAACTCAACTCAATCATAGAGCTCATGAGGCTTCGCCAAACAGGGAGTGTTGACGAGTACTTGATCCGGTTTGAGTCCCTAGTGGACAAGTGTTGGTTGACAGAAAGAGATGAGATGAAACTGTCCATAGACAGTTTGAGGCCAAAGATAGCTGAAGGCATCACCCTATTCGTGCCGCAGCCATTTCGTGATGCCACAGGAGCGGAATCTTGCCTATCTTGAGAAGATAGCCGCAAGGGAATCTCAAGGCACGGCACCAATTAGTCCCACGCCAAGCCCCGTGAGAGCCCCTACCCTCAACCCTTCACTCCGGAAGCTTCCGCCATCTGATGGCACACTCACAGTGCATCCAAGTGAGACCCCTACCAAGATTGATGCAGATGGCATCCCTTCTCCTCAACCGGTCTCAGATCTGGACCTTGATAGCACCCCGGATACCACCATTCCCTCGCCTAATGGCACCTCTGATAATTCCACCAACTTCCCGCCAGTCCCAGTTGTGGATGGAAAACAGATTGTTCCCATCCCAACTCCTCTTCCCGCCATACCTATGACTCCAACCTATGACCCACCTCCATTGTTCTTAGTCAGCTTGGAGCCGCCGATTGAGTTAGACCTTCCAGTGCTTCTGCAGCTGCTGTCTGATATAGAGGATGAAGTCACCAGAGCCACCAAGCCTCCACGATCCCTCCAACTCTTCAGCTGCCAGGTAGGCCGCAACAGTGTAAACTTTGGGGATTTCGTCATGCTCGGGTTCCACAAGATAGTGTTTGATCCGAGAGGACTGGCTACATATCGGAGTTGGCTCGGAGTCCACAACCCTTGGGGGCAAGGGTCTTTGGAAAAAAAATTAATGATACGAGCCAAAGTGGGATTTGGCGCACAGATGGACACTATCCCACTTAGTCCCCACTGCCCAGGTGGCTGCCTTGCTCTTGATCCTTGAGGACGAGGATTTTTTGGAGGGGACGGTATTGATACACACCTTAGTACCCCTAGGTGCTTCTATAAATACGAGCGTAGATTGATGGAGTGAACATGCCAAATAAATGTTTTGTGAAGAGCCTTGAGCTCAAAGTCTCTCTCTCTCTCCTTGTTCTTCTCTATTTCTCCCACATTTCTCTTGTAATCCTCCATTTATGGAGTAAATCTATCAATTATATACTATTAGCTATGATTTCCAATTGATTTACATTTGTACTGTATCAGGTCACCCATCTTGATACGCTCAAGCACGCTTAACTTTGGTTTATTTACATCAATAGTCCATATTCTTTTTCGAAAATTAGGAACAAAATCGCAATATTTAACAGGCGAGGCTTAAGAGAACTCGAAAAAAATCGGGAAAAAAAAAACTCAAAGTAGTGGACACCCAAGAAAACAGGAAAGTAAGACAAAAACAACAAACAAGCAAAAAGGAACAAAACAGGCACTACAAGGTTATATCAGTACTAGAAGACGGGCTCTGCTACATATCAAAGAAGGTTCCATCCCAAAACTAATTGGCGATAGGTGAAGTAGTTTCTTAGGTATATAAAGTAGTACTTCCTCTTCTAACCCACAAATGTGGAAATACATTTTTCTACTATTCTTTTTGGCTTGTATCAAGCTCGGTGTAGGGAAAGACAGTGAACCGTGGCAAAGATAAAGAGATATGGACAGAAAAACTGGTCAAGATAAAGCTCTACTCCAACTTTACAAAAAGCTCAATCATATTCGATTCATAGCCATCATATGCCAAGCCAGGCCTTTTCCTGAATTTCCACCTATGCTTTGCGCCAGAAAGTTTACCAACATCCTTGGCATTGTCAGCCTTTCTTACCAAAGTCCATGTACTTTTTCTATTGTATCAATTTAGTCATTGTACTTTTAATTGTGTGAATTTAGTCCCTCTGCAATTGATACTATATCAATTTGACCCATAGAGTAAAATTCACGTTATGTTTTAATGAAATTTTTAATGATTTGATCATGAGTTAGGTTAAATTGAGTCAAGGGATGGATTTTTAGATAATTATTTGCATCTAAAGTAATTATGCCATGAAAAATTACTTAAATAACTTAAATTTGAGCAAATGACTAAATTGACACAATTTAAATTATAGAGGGACTAACTGACACAATTAAAAGTACAAAGACTGAAGTAATATAATGAGAAAGGTATAGTAACATTTGGTATAAATAACCTTCGTTTTCCCTCCCCTTTTTCCCTTTCAAATGAAAGATTTTTCTAAAATGTTTCCAAATAAGTATATGTTAAAAATATATTTATTTAATTTTATTTTATTGATTTTTATTGTTTTATCACTCAATTATTATTGAAAACTGAACTAGAGATTAATACATTGTGTTTGGATGGGAAGATAATACAAATAATTTATAAAATTATAATAATACTTTTGACATTACAAAAAAAAAATAATCATAGTGGAATGAGTGTGTTGTTAATGGGCACTCTATGGATACATAGACAAATTTTTAACAGAAATATGTTAAGTAAAAAACCTTAATTGGTTAATAATGTTTATAATATTTCTATATTTGTAATTATATAATTAAATTATAAATAATATCATAAGCTAAACTTATTTTTTATTTGGAAATTTTCTTTTTTGTAAATTGTGAATTCTTTTTAATATTTTGACATAATTTTGATAAATCATTAAAAAAAGGCCTTTACTAACAAAAAATCTCAAGTTTATTTAATTCTAAATATCTAGTACAAATTTAGATATCAAATTTAGAAATAAAGAAAGATATGATAAAGTTATTGAATCATAAATGATAATACTATACTTACGTTTTATATGCTAATTAATAATTGATTTCCATGTACATTCGAATCATAAATTAAACAAAATTTATCACTTAAATTATCCATAAAGTTTGAGCATCTATCATCTAAATACTTTATATTTCAATGTATATAAAAATTATTACGAGGATTGAAAATTCTATCACTCGTGTGCTTTATGAGACTCTAATGAATTGTCATTGAAATTTACTGAATTTATGTTGAAAGCTAATATAACTTAAATATATTACTGCAACTATGTATCATTTCAACATTTTTCTAGTAAAATTGGTTGGATTCTTACATTTCACCGGGTTTCAGCCAACAAGAGAAACCCAAGTTATAAAATTGTCAAACTCGCTCGATAATTTGTATATATTTAAATACCATAGCACTTAGGTGGTAAACGTATAAAACATAGAATGTTCGAGTGGCAATCTTCTAAAGTATATTTTTTGGGTACCTATAACTGATCAGGAAAGAATCATGTTGGAGCCCTGATACTACATGTTATAATCACCCACAAGATACCGAACCACAAATCGAAGAATAATCATAAACAAAAAGAGATATTGGAGGACACTGGAATTTACATGGTTCAGTCGAAGTCTACATCCATAAAGGAGAGCATGATAATTTCATTATATCTTTGAAAGTTACATGGGACGTCTTAACTCGCATCATCTCAAACCCTAATGATAACATACACATTCTCGTATAGAGCCTTCCACACTAAAATCCCAGTATGTCATGGATCTTAATAGAATGGCTCAATCTTATACTTATAAACAAAACCCAATACAACCAGGTTCCACATGTAATCCAATAAATCCGATGAATGTCATAGGCTTGACTTGTTTAATATCAATGCGAATGACCTTTGAGGTGTGAATGAGAATGTCCACGAAAAGTCAAGCCCTCATGCTCCCTTGCCCAGTTTTCTTCAAATAAAGTCAACTCCTCTTTTTTTTCCCCGATAAATTGTGACAAAATCACTAAACAAGCCAGCCACTCGCTAGGCGAGGCCAGAGTCCGACCGCAACAACACGGGAACCAAAAACATCCAACATAAAAAAGGAAAACGGGAACAAAAACGCTCGCCTCAAAACACGACACAGCAGACAGCGAGCACATGACCAGAAAAGATACAGAGACAAGAAACAACAGCATGCGCAGAAGTTTATCAACTCCTCGAGTTCCATTATAATGAAATATCTCGTGATGAATCGTTGAAGTTTATCATTTCGAACATTTGAAAAGATATAGATGAAAAAGTTTTCTCTGTTAATTCTTGCTAAGCTAATCATGTGGTAATTAGGGATGTATTTGAGCCAAGTTGAGCCCAAGACTACTAGGCTTAAGGCACGGCTTGACTTGAAGCTTGCCAAGCTCTGAAAGTTCGGCCTCGAGCTCAGCTCGGCTCGATCAAAGCTTTGTGAGCTTCAAATTATGCTTGCAAAATTTCTACTCGTTATGCTCCATATAGGCTTGTTTATAGGCTAGACTCATTTAGGCTCCAATATAACTTCATTGGGTAAATTTAAACAACTATATTATGTTAAAAGAGCTCGCTTAGGCTCGTGAGCTTACGAGCTTGAGCTTATCTAGGATCGTGCTCAGCTCGATAAGCTGAACGAGCCGGCCTAGCTCGTCTCAAGCTCAAAGCAAGTCAAGCTTTTTGAGCTTTATAAAGAATCTGATCGCAAGGGCTCGTTAGCCGACTCGGCTCATTTACACCCCCTAGTGGGAATATGCATTACTGGAACATAGTCGCGCATGATGACGGTAAGCACCGCGTGGTTGGTAATGCATCCAATTTGTACATATGGGATTGGGTGAGGTGGAAAAGTCTTCGTGTTGGATGTTTTAAGATTATCTTTGATGGTTCAAAGATTGAGGCTTTTGTAAATATCGGTTATGATATAAGAGACGATGCGAGTCATGTTATATACGAAAGGGTATATTGAAAGCAAGTTATTTAAAGAATGATATATACGTATAATTAGCTATGAGTTCATGGAACAATTTGCTAAGTCACTTAACGAAGAGGATATTTAATCCAAAAAGATAAATTATGTGTATATATGTATACATAATGGCAACAACAACAACAACAACAAACCCAGTGCCTCCTAACCTAATCTATATGTATACATAATGGCATTCTACAAAATTAAAGAAGTTTCACTTCCTATTCTAACCTAATCCCATTACCCACTAGGTAATAAAATGCATATTTATACCTCCCTTGATAGGTATAAATTCATACATATATTCTGTTACTCACAGGTATCCATTACATGCTCCATACACACCTCAATTTGGTTTTTTTTTTTTTTTTTTTTGAGAGTTACATGCCTTAGTTTGTGCATCATATACTAGTTATCTATATTCACATATGTAAATTTTTAAATTAACTTTTACAATCTAATTATATTTGTTATATTTTAATAAATAAATTGCGTGATATATATATATAGGAAGTGGCTAGAATGAGAATGAAAGTTCTATAAGAATACGAGAAAATTAAATCTACATCATTGGATTTTAAATAAGATTGATCAATGGTTCTAAGAGGCTCATTGTATCCAGAGCCCTACCACCACCCAAAGGTCAACATCACCCCCACCCACCGCCGCTGCCACTCTCGCTACTGCCACCCATCTTAGATCCCTATGCTCATCCCCAACGCCACCCACCACCACTGCCACCACCGCCACCCATCTATCTCTCTCCATCCCACCTCAGATCCCTACGATCACTACAACGGCCGCCGTCGCATCTCCTTGTTGCCACCCCACCACTGCCATGCATCTCTCCCTCTCCATCCTATCTCAAAGCCCAGCAATCACCGCTACCACCACCACCCGCCACCGCCGCCATAGTGGTGGCGGTAGCAGTGGTGGTGGGAGGTGGCGATGATCGTTGGGATTTGAGATGGTATGGAGAGAAAGAGAGATGCGTGGCGGGGGTGGCCGAGGGAAGCAGCGACGGTGGCAGGAAGGGTGGCGGCGGCAGTGGTGGGTGGCGAGCAGTGGCCGTAGAGATCTGAGATGGGATGGAGAGAGACAAATGGGCGGCAGTGGCAACGGTGGCTGTGGTGGGTGGTCGGTGGCGGTGGTGATAAGTGTATGGATTTGAGATGGGTGTGGGTGGGGGTGGGGGTGGCAGTGGCGGGAGAGGAGTGGCAGATTTGGTGGTAAGTGGCAGTGATGGTGACCGTTGGGCGGTGATAGGGCTTCGGATACAATGTGCCTTTTAAAATCATTGATCAATCTTACTTACGATCCAACGGTGTAGATTTAATTTTCTCATATTCTCACAGAATTTTCATTCTCATTATAGCCGCTCCCTATATATATATATATATATATATATAAATTAATAAATACGAATGTAGACAGACAATGTGGCTTGCATATAAATCAGATATAAAGTGTGACAGGTACAATGTTATACCCATGCTCGTCTCATATATGTGATGGATATTTTCATTTTGTAATCTACCCACACTCGATACCCGTTTCAATAACATTCATACTCGCGGGTAGGGGTGTAATCGAGTCGAGCCAAGCCAAGTATCTCAGTACTCGAACTCGAACTCGATTAATTACTCGGGTACTCAAACTCGATTTGTGTAGTAAATTTTGCTCGAACTCGAACTCGAACTCGATTAACTATTCGAGTACTCGACTCGACTCGACTCGACTCGAATACTCGTTTATTTTGCATAGGAACATTCTCAAATTAGCTCCATTATAATATTATTCTATACACTCGAACATTATTAATACTTACCTATACTATATTTTAACATATACAACCATAAATCATCGATATATTAATAGAAAATACGCATCAAAACTTAAGTTTTAAAATATTACAAGTAAACTAAATACAAGTTTTTTCACTCCACCACAAATGTAACATGTCATCTTTTATAAGGAATTCAATCTTCTTTCTTTCACTCTGCTATTAATATCATAAGCCATCAATTTCAAAAGAAAATAATATACAAGAACTACTATATACAAGTCGAGTATCGAGTCGAGTACCACTTTGAGTATTGAGTCGAGTACTTAATCGAGTATCTCGTCGAGCATTTAATCGAGTATCAAGTCGAGTATTTATTCGAATATCGAGTCGAGTATTTAATCAAGTATCGAACCAAATAGTTAACTACTCGACTCGTACTTGTTTATTAATCGAGTATCTTTTGATACTCGAACTCGAACTCGGTTAACTCGAGCTCGAGTCGAGTTTTATTCGAGCTACTTATGAGCTACTCGCGAGCGGCTCGAATCAATTATACCCCAGCCCGTGGGTAATAATCCAACTCTCCCTTAAACGATGCAAACGACGGCGTTCCATCTTTTCAGGTTTCGAGCCTTCTTTTACATTTTACCTTCTTCGATTTCCCTTCGCATTTCTCTCTCCTCATTCTCCTCGTCTTCTGGCACCGGCGATTCTCCGTCACCGTCATCCCTTCCGGTAACCCTCTATCTCTTTCTCTCTCCTCTCTTCCTTACACCCCTTACTCCAATTTTGAGATTCAGATCTGTAAGGGTAAAATTATGTGCGAATTATTCAATTTGATTCATGCCCTAATTACCGTCAACGAGCATGCATCACAATTTCACATTCGATTTTCATTTTTGTGAATGCTTGTGTTTAATTGATTGATGTTTTTTATCTGTGTTCAAAGATGTTTTCTTTTTTTGAAGTAATTTAGCAGAATTGATTTCCGCTATCTTCGATTGGCTAGTAGATCTAGTGTTCGTTTGATTTATGGATCCTTTTTTCTCGGATTAGATCTGTTTGTGCAAGTGATGTAAATTGTAGGTTTTTTACATTGTGATGATATTGAAATGTTGTGATTTATCTACTCCTTTGATTTCTTTCGATTGCAATTGTTTCTGTTCTGTTGCTTTTGTGTGTCAAGGAACCAACTCACCCAAAGCTTAAGCAGATAGGTCAAGACTCAGGTTTGGTTTTATACTCTAACGTGTCCCCCTCACGCAAATGTCCATTGGGCTTGCAGCGTGGATATTGTACAAGCTCACTTCATGTCTTGTGCTTAAATTATGTTAATATTGAAAGCGGGGCTGTTTGGATTCGAACTGATGACCTCTTGGTCAACAAGGCTCTGATACCATGTCAAGGAACCAACTCTCCCGAAAGTTTAAGCTTATGGGTGAAGGCTTATGGTGGGTTTTATACTCTAACATGCCTCCCCGTGCAAAATTTTGCTTGCTTTGAATTGCTGCACAAATCACAGTTGGTGAAGCATTGAAGGGAATAATCTAGGGGTTTGAACTGAAAGTCTTGAGAGTTAGGGTTTTGGACTAGAAAGATGCCGGCACAGAAGGTTGAAACTTGTCACTCTGACATTGTCCATGAAATGTTCAAATGGATTGTTATGGGAAACGCATTGCAACAGCTTCTTCAGATACGACGATCAAGATAATTGGGGTTAGTAACAATTCAGCACCACAGCAACTTGCCACCTTGACTGGCCACCGAGGCCCTGTGTGGGAGGTTTCATGGGCACATCCGAAATCTGGGTCGATCCTGGCTTCATGTTCGTATGATGGGAGAGTGATTATCTGGAAGGAGGGAAAACAAAACGAGTGGACTCAAGCCCATGTGTTCCATGAGCACAAAACTTTTGTTAATTCCATCTCTTGGGCACCTCAGGAACTTGGACTTTGTTTAGCTTGTGGTTCATCTGATGGGAATATCTCGGTATTTACTACTCGTTCTGATGGTGGATGGACACTACGAGGATAGACCAAGCCCACCCAGTTGGTGTAACATCCGTTTCTGGGGCTTTAGTGGGTTCTGGGTTGCTTGATCCGGTTCACAAGCTAGCTTCCGGTGGATGTGACAATACCGTCAGAGTGTGGAAATTCTACAATGGAACATGGAAGATGGATTGCTTTCCTGCTCTTCAGATGCATTCTGATTGGGTTAGGGATGTCGCTTGGGCTCCCAACTTGGGACTTCCCAAGTCCACAATCGCTAGGGCCTCGCAGGATGGAACCGTGGTTATTTGGACCGTTGCCAAGGAAGGAGAGCAATGGGAAGGTAAGGTTCTGAAGGATTTCAAGACGCCCTTCTGGAGAGTGTCACAGTCGCTGACAGGGAATCTATTGCCCGTGGCTGATGGGAGTAATAATGTTATGCTATGGAAAGAAGAGGTTGATGGGGAGTGGCATCAGGTTACTACAGTTAAGCCATAAGAAGTTGCAGGTTTTCCGTGTAATTTCTCCTTCTATGTTATGCCTTCTTTATGGACTTTTTTGGATCAGTTCTCTAGTGCTTCATTCCTACTGGTTTTTTGGGTTCTGTGTTGAATGTCTGCTTGCATGGATTAGTATGCTCGAATTTCGGGTTCAAGAAAACAGGACAAGAGGAGATCTCTTTCTAATATGGTGGGACTTTGATTGTTGATGCTTCTGTTTGTCATGGTTTACTGTCTTTTCAATGTCATGCTTCATTGTATATCTAAGTGTCTGTTTGATATTGTTATTATAAACTGAAAACTACAAATATAAGACGATACCAAAATGAGCCCTAACGATTCTCACCATTCTCGATGTATTATGTGTTTTTCGGGGAGGTGGGTTAGGGGTGTAAGCCGAGCACCCCCTGTTCGAACTCGAGTTCGATAAGGCTTATCGAGTTCGAGTCCGAGCCGAGCTCTTATCGAGCATTTCTAACCCTTGTTCGAGCTCGGTTCGATAAGAATACAGTGTGTTTAATACTCGGATCGGCTCGTTAGGCTTATCGAGCCGAGTCGACCTCGTTTTTGAGTCGAGTCGAGCTCATTATCGAGCCCAATTGAGTTTAAAACTGAGCCAAGCTTGCAATTGAGTCAAGCACATTAACGAACTGAGCTTTTTAAGTTATTATCAAACCATTTTTGAACTAATACTAATTGTTATCGAGCTCATAATTAGGGGTGTAAATGATCCGAGCCGCTCGCGAGTAGCTCGTGAGTAGCTCGAATAAAACTCGACTTGAACTCGAGTTAACCAAGTTCGAGTTCGAGTATCAAAAACTACTCGATTAATAAACGAGTACGAGTCGAGTAGTGAACTACTCGGCTCGATACTCGATTAAATACTCGACTCGATACTCGAATAAATACTCGACTCGATACTCGATTAACTACTCGACTAAATACTCGATTAAGTACTCGACTCGATACTCGAAGTGGTACTCAACTCGATACTCGACTCGTATAAAGTAGATCTTGTATATTATTTTCTTTTAAAATGGATGGCTTGTGATATTAATAGTAGAATTAGAAAAGGAAGATTGAATTCCTTGTAAAAGATGACATGTTATATTTGTGGTGGAGTGAAAGAACTTGTATTTGGTTTACTTGTAATTTTTTAAACTTAGGTTTTGTTGCGTATTTTCTATTAATATATCGGTAATTTATGGTTGTATATGTTAAAATATAATATAAGTAAGTATTAATAATGTCCGAGTGTATGGAATAATATTATAATAGAGCTAATTTGATAATGTTCCTATACAAAATAAACGAGTATTCGAATCGAGTCGAGTACTCGAATAGTTAATCGAGTTCGAGCAAAATTTACTACTCGAATCGAGTACGAGTTCGAGTACCCGAATAGTTAATCGAGTTCGAGTTCGAGTATTGAGATCCTCGGCTCGGCTCGACTCGATTACAATGAGCCCTTGATGAGCTGATATCGAACCCCTTGACGAGCTCTTATCGAGCCCTTATTAAACTGTTCATGAACATTGGCAAGCCGAGTCACCCCTGTTCGAACTTGGCTCGTTAAGCTTAGCGAGCCTGCTCGAACTCGGCTCGATAAGCTATCGAGCTTTCCTAATGAACACGAACGAGCCCTAATCGATTTCGAACACGAATAGTTCATCAAACTCTTTGTTCGTTTACACCCCTAGGTGCGGTGTTTGATCTAGCTTGCATACACATTCACTGATCATTGGATTACAAATATTGCCCACTTGGAAGTTGTCCGATGCCGAACATGGTAAGTTGGGCTTAAGGATCTAGTGAGTGGCCACAAGCAGGGTCTGCATCCGTGGGAGGGTTTGAACCTCATATCTAACATTTCATGACATGACAAATCCGAACACTGTAGGACTTGCATAGTCGCATTCAGTTGATTGACGATGTAGATGGGACCAAGTGATTTGAGCAAATAATTTATGCAAGTTTGTTACGTCTTCTATGATGATGGCATCTTGAATTGCTAGTTCTGGTATAAATAGATGTGTATATGAGCTAAGTCAAATTCGAGCTCGAGCTAGTCATCATTGAGGCTCTGCTCGTCTGCATTTGACTCAACTCAAGCTTGTTGAGCTTGAAAACTTCAAGCTCAAACTTCTGCCTTCGCTCGGTTGAGGTCTAGCACAACCAGATAAGCTTTAAACTGCACTTGTCTTATTTAGGCTTACTTAAATTTGATCTAGGCTCATTTAGGGTTAAGTGCTGCTCATTTAAGCTCAAACTTAACTTGGTTGTGCATGTTTAAGATAATAAATGACATTAAGACAGGTTTGTCTAGGCTCGTTTAGGCTCGAATGCTAGATCAGCTCATTTGCGTCCTAGTTGACTCTTTTTCTGGGTTAAGAATGAAAAAGGCAAGGCAACTCAACCAATCCATGCTCATCCATAAGGCAGTGACCACCTTTATATTGGTAATGCCGGATTGGGGGAAGGAGAATCAACGTTCCTTGTGGGGATCGAACCAAGGTGGTGTGGTTGGCTCCCTATGTTCTCTATCACTGGGCTACGTCCCTCGAGGACTAAGGCAATAACTTAGTCTCACATAACACGCACTCTTTCTCTCTCTCCACCACATATTGATCCCCTAAATGCGTAGGGTTTCTGTAACTAATATGTCAAAAGGTCGCAAGTGTCTTTTCTTAGCATTATATATATAATATATATGTGTGTGTGTGTGTGTATATATATATATATCCTGATATTCTTTGTAATTACCCTCAGGGCTTTCTAGTGGTCAAAAAAAAAAAATTTCTTTGTAATTACTAGTTCTCTTACACTTATGAAAACTCGGGATTACTTATTAATGACGTCAAAAGTTTTTTTTTTTTTTCTTTTGTAGAATCAAAAAGGTGTGTAAATATGTTAAAAATGATAACATATATTAACAGATTGACAAGTAAATCCATTCACAACAAAAAGCATGTAATAGAAGTCCAGAAGATGGTACAGTGTGCCTCATACATTAAAATTTTGATGTCATAAAAGTGGGGTGATATTATTGCAACGGTAAAAAAAAAAAAAAAAAAACCAAATTTCAAAGTAATTTTATTAAAATATGTGGTTATATTTTACTATAAATCATATTATTGTTCTTATAAGAATTATTTTTGTTTGAGCAATAACAATATCTTAGAAGTATCATCCCAATTTATCAAGTACTTGCCGAAAGGTTTCATACACTCTCTATATATATAAGGTTGGACATAACCTTAAGCAACTCAAGCAATCGTTTAAGGCCTCCAAATTTTAGGGGCTCTAAAATTTTAGAAGTTGTGGTTGTTGAAGTAATAATTGTTAATATTAATAGATTTTAGAAAAATGTTGTTATATATGAAGGTCCATTTTGCTTGGGACTCTAAGAATATCAGGATTGGCCTTGTATATATATATAATAATCTAGTATCTCAAAGAGGCTTCTATGTGTGTGTGCATTTGGGGGCGTTTATATTTTTAAGAAAAAGAAAAAAAATAGTTTTCTTTTAAAATAGAAGTAAAAGTAAAAATTAAAAATTTTTTAAGTAAAAATACTATTTTAAATGTATTTTTTTCACAAAATTATGTTTTTCATTTTATTTTTTTAAGAACTGAAGCCAACCTGGACATAACAACAAAGCATTTAGCAAATGAAACTTTCAAATGAGTTTTCTTCTTTTGACAGGACAATGCACCCACTTATTTTTATATATAATATACATAATTTATATATTTAATATATATTATAATCTGATTGTTTTCTTATAAATAAATATGAGAACAATACATATTTTATATAATAGTACTAGCATATAGTAACTTAACATATGTTTTATATACAAATTATACATGTATATATATATACATATCAAAAAATCATATATGTCATGCATATCCAGAGGACAACACAGTGAGATCTTTGTTCGGAGTGATTGCCTTGTTGGCATCACATACACCATCCATGTATACATAAAAATGAAAATATGTATAAACATTATATATAAAAAATGTATTCAAAATTAATTTAAACAGTACTATATATTAATTGGGGATGATGTGTGCATAAAATTTACTGTGATCCCAACTGCATTAATATTCAATTATGTGACATTTGTGAAACAAATTGTTACAAAATTTAATATATATATATATATATTTAGGCTTTAGTTGGGATAATGTTATTTTTTTCCATGTTTTTATTATTTGCTTATATAACTCAAAATGACTAATTGATTTATATTGAACATATTATAATTAATAGTATAAGGGATTGAGGAAGTCGTTTTCCTTTGCTCGACTCTTTTTCTGACTTTGTCAAGCCTCATACTAACCTCAACTGCTAAATTTAAATGTTTTTCAAAACATTTCCTTTGCCAGAGAGAGGAAGTCATTTTACATTGTTTCGTTTTTTTTTTTTAACCCTATTAAATTTATACTTTTTTGTTGCCTTAACTTATCCTCAAATGTGCTAAATCTCAATGTTGTGCAAAATATTCATTTAAAGGGGTCAGGAAGTCATTTTTCTTCGTGCCCTCCTTATTTTGATCCTACCAAACCTCATACTTTGTTGGTTGTCTTAGCTGAACCTCCAAGGTTGGTTCCGAGATTTTAGGGGTCCATTGCAATTTTTTTTTATCATTCAATGTAGGTTAGATTAATGGGTCCTTTTCGAGTGATTGACGTGTCCAAACACACCTCGAATAATCCACTTATATTATAATATCAACTTAACCTAAAAGGGTATCAACACGCAAGCACCGGATCCTATTAGAACTCCGAAGTTAAGCATGCTTGGGCGAGAATAGTACCAAGATGGGTGACCTCCTGAAAAGTCCTCGTGCTGCACCCCTCTGGTTGGGGGTTATCGAGAACAGCTATCCCGAAGGGGGAAGGCTGCATACATTTACCCCCTCAGACCCTGCTTAGGCGGGAGCCCTTAGAGCACTGGAATGTTGCTTTTGCTTTTATAATATACATGGGTCATTTACACCAAATATGCGATTATAATGTTTTATACACAAATGATCATTATTTCTCCAATTACAAAAACTGATATAAGGCAGAAATAAACTGATAAAATAACTAATTTTCAGAATAGACCCCTCCAATGCAATTCCTTCCATTGTTTAGAGTCTTAAACAATCATATTAACCTTAGATATTCTAAATCTCATTACTATACAACATCATAAAATTATACATATGTAAATACAAACTTAAAGTACATGGGAGACATGCAATGATATAAGAGAGGAAAGATATCTGAAATGATATAGTTTTCATAATATAAGATAAAAGGAACATATCCAGTGCCTCGAAGGCTCCCGCCTATGTAGGGTCTGGGGGAGCGGATGTACACAGCCTTTTCCCTTCAGGGTGTTAACCTGAAGAGAGGCTGTTCCCAGTGTTCCCAACCTGAGGGTGAGGACTTCCCAGGAGGTCACCCATGCTGGTACTACTCTCCCCCAAGCACGATTAACTTCAGAGTTCTAATGAGATCCGGTAACGGCGTGTTGGTGCCTTCTTTTTTTCATAATATAATATAGTATATTCATATTCATGATATATATATATATATATATATATATATATATATATATATATATATATTTTCATTCCTTCTGCATAAAATTGTCAGAGAGAGAGAGCCACACAAATTTAAGTGCCCCCCATGGCCAACAGCATGAGATTAAACATGACAAATAGACCTTGTTATTTCCTTCTCCCTTTTGCTTTCCTCTTTCCAATTCTACTCTATTTATTTTCCTCTTCTTCTTCTTTTAACCCCACTTTTACTTCCATGCACCACCGCCTGCCACCACCACCGCCACCGGAAGTGGCTCCTTTGCCACCAGTGCCCGCTTCAGCGCCAGCGCCAGCGCCAGAGGTTGCTCCTGCGCCGGCACCCACTTATGATGGCGATGCTCGGGCCCACTACACCACTAGTACAACAATATCAGTGAGTTTATTCGTTTTATCTAAGCTCTGTTTGATTTAGAAGAAAATATTTTTTGATGCAAAGTTTTTCTTCTTAAAATATTTTTAGGGTTTTGTCATTAACAAGATAAAATTATTATTGCTCAAGGAAGATCGTATTTTCAATTGTTTGTAAGTTATATTATTGCTAGCTATAACAATTTTTGCCATGTCAATAACTCCCTAGTTTTAACTAAAAGATTGATTTTATTCTATAAATTTATACGAGGTTCATATTTGATCAAGTTGAGATTTAAATGACGCATATGAGGTGTGATTAATTACCTTAATTTTTAAAGGAAAACTATTTTCCCTTTCTTTGAAGGATAATCAAATTTCCTTCAACGAAGGTAATCGTTTTGCACATTTATGGTTTATATATATACTGTGAATTAGGTTGTACAAAGCCATTAATAGAATTAAGACGAAAAATATGTTTTATGAAAACAAATAAAGCTTTAATGTTCTGAATTTTTCTGATGGTTATTTCGATGAGAAGGAATGTTTTATTTTCAGTTCAATTTGAATTGTTCGACAATGAAATTATTTTTTGGCCTTCATCTTAATATATTATTAGAATCTTATTAACTAAGAGTTCATAAATTCATATCTCAACCACATATATTCTTAATATTAATATTATATATTATATTAATATAATTTGAATATTAAGGTATGATGTGAACCAATGCATTATTTACATTTTAATCCAATGGACATTAGCGCGAAATAACCTGTATAAAAAGTTTGTGTTGATAAGGTACTGCAACCACATGTCTTAGAAGGACAACTTATTTCCCTCACCACGTTTCCCACATTAATCAATAAGGGACCATATTCGTCAAAAAATGAAATAAATGGAACTATTTTAAAAATTAAACAGAAAAAAAGACAAGAAATATCAATTTGATCAAATTTACAAATACGAGAGATTAACAGTGTAATAAATAACTCTATTTTTATCGTTAAATGGGGTTTTCAACAGAAACCTTGTATGCTATACTGTCTATTTTGTTGTTATCATTATATAGGCTCTCTGTCTTAGATACTTGTTTGCTTTTACTTTTTGCTTTTGTTTCTGTGCCTCCATGCTTCTATGTTTTTCATGCTCTTCATTCTTTCCATGCACTTCATGCTTATCGGGTTGGGGGTTTTCGGAAACAGCCTCTCGTTAGGGTATCACCCTAAGGGGTAAGACTCCGTATATCCTACCCCCCGACCTTGCTCACACGGGAGCCCTTGAGGCACTAAGCCAGTTGTTGTGTCTATTTTATCGTTAGTATAAATTAAATAGTTATTTCTTTGGATTAATAATTCTTATTTTATTTTATTTTTTGTTATTTGGAATTGAAAAATAAAAAAGGAGGAAAAGAGAAAAATAAAGAAAATAGAAGGAGAGTTGGCAAGGGCAAGGGCGGCGATAAGAATGGCGGCCATGAACAAGAACTATACAACGACGTCGTTTGGAAATAAACAAATCACTTTCATTCCCAGTGGACCTCTCTATCGCAATCCCTTTGCTTTCTATCAGTATTTTACTTCTCTCTCTTCCTTTCTACTATTTTTATTTTTTACTTTTCGTATTTTCTTGGGAAATTATCACTTAAGTTTCAGAATTTATCACCTAAGTATCTTGATATTTTAACATATACACTGAGGTACCACGAGGTTTAAAAATTTTATCACTTAGGTATCCTGATGTTCAAAAATTTTATCAAATAGAAAATGCTAACACGGAATATAAATACAACATTATATATATATTCTTTATCATAATGCTGTCGTTTTTTATTGTAAAATGCTAACTTGGCATATACCTTTGCTAATATATAGTTATCTTTTGTCATAATTCTATAGATTTTTTTGAAGTCCGCTTGATTTTTGTTGAAAATATCGATATAGTTTATAGATATTGTTGTTATCATGTAGTATATCAATATTTTATGATAAAAATTGATCGAATTTTTAACAAAAATTGACTAAGTTATGGTATAGAGTACCTAAGCGATAAAATTTTTGAAACCTTAGAATATCTCGTTGTATATATTGAAATATCAGGATCCTTAGATGATAAATATTCAAACTTCAGAATACCCAAGTGAAAATTTCCAATTTTCTTTTACATGCAAATTGATTTAACTTCTTCATGCATTTATTTTGAGCATTTCTTTTAGAAATTAGTATGTAATCATATATACATAGTCTTGCTTCTTGCTGGTGCAGCACGTAGTGGAAAATTTAAGAGAACGGGAAGAATTCAATAGCCTTCTATTTAATTTTATTAATCTATAATAAATAGAAAGAGGAACATAAGAATTCATTTGTAATTCTCATACCCAAGAATAAAAAGAACCATAACTTTTCAAAATTAATCTAAACAATTATGAAGTCCTAAACCGTAGATCTTCTCTAGTATATATAGAGGAGTTAATTAGAATAACAATCAAACTCTAAGAGGTAATTCAAAATACAAAATTTAAATCTGAAAATTAAAACTAATCTAATCTTAATCTAAGTCAAATTCTAATCTTCCCCGCAATCTTCACGCGTCACTCTTTAGCCTTGCCGCCAAGATCATTCTACCAACGCATACTTGCAGTGTATCATCATGATTGCCAGCCATGTCTCCCGCCAAGCAATGGGCCAATCACGGACACGAGGCAGCATCAACCCGTCTATCCTACCCAACCGAACCTCCAGCCATGGCGTCATCTTCCAGCCAACATTAAACCGCCAGCACCTGGATGGCAGCTGCATCATCCTCTCCCGGTCGGGGAGAATTCGCCCTCGAATTCTCCGAGGGATTTGCTTGGTTGCTTCCACTATGTAGCACTTTCTTAATCCAGCCGCCAAATTTATCGAGCTCCAATGCGCATACCTGCTAACCAACCTCCATATACTCATCAAACTATCCGCCAATGGAGGCGGGGCTGCATCACTTGCACATGTTAAAATCCATATACAAACCTATTATATGTTATTATAAGCTCTTTTTTAAATCCACATGTTATAACCTATATATACATATATATATATATATATATATATATATATATAATCAAAATATTAAACATATTTAATATTGTTTTCTTCCATATTTTATTTATAAATGATACTTAACACTTACATCGCTTGATAGAATCTTCTTTTCAGCTTTTAATTTACTTGTGGTTAGAAGAGCCATTTCCCAAAATAGCACAAAAATAAAAAATATTTCCTAAACTAAATTTTTTTTTAAAAATATTTTTCCAAATGGTATCCATGTCATCATTTGACTTTTTTATTTTTTAGTTTTACTTTTTTTACTTTCTTATTTTATTTTTAATATATATATATATTTTTTAATTTATAATACTTTCTTAATCATAACAAATAAATTAAATTAAATTAAATTATTTATTAAATATTTAGATTAAATTTTTGTATAAATAATTTTATTTAAAATTTAATAAATAATTAAGTTTAATTTATTTATTATAATACATAAAATATTATAAATTTAAAAAATATAAATATAGTAAAAAATAAAAAAAATATAAAATGATGACATGGATGCCATTTGGGAAAATATTTTTTAGAAAAAGCTAGTTTAGGAAATATTTTTTATTTTTGTGCTATCTTAGAAAATGGCTCTGGTTAGAGTCGGTCTTCAGTGTTTAAGGGCCGAAAGCAGATATTTAAAACGGAATTCTTCGTATACATCGACCTTATAAAATAGAAATTTATATGTGTTAAATAAATCATCTTACCATTTAATGGCCCCTAAAATTTAAGATTCTTAAATACCGGTTTGTATTGCTTGAGGTCTTTAAGAGCGTTTGCTTGGGCTGCGTTTGGTTGAGCTTTTTAACAGCTTAAAGATGTAAAAAAAAACTTGTTGACTGTGAGGCTTGTATTTTGTTGACAGAAAAGATCTTTTTACATCTTTTTCATAGCTTAAATAGAAATATGAAAAATTTATTTTATAATGCAAATTTGGATCTTTTTCACAACCTATTTCAGAAAAATATTTTTAAAAGACTATATTAATATTAAATTTTTACTATTATGATTATTTTTACTTGTTAACACCACCACCCATTGTAAGCCTATGGGTTACTACACTCATCACTTTCCACTACCATAACTAACTATTATTATAATTCTCCCCAGCCTACTATTATTAGTTGATTTACATTATTAAGTCATTTTTGTGATTATGATAGATAATTTTCTTTTTTAAATTTGTATTCAAACACTTTATATTATAATATATTTCTGTACTGCACATTCAAACACTTTAAATAAGTCAAAAAAAAGATAAGATGAAATAAGCTAAACCAAATGCACCTTTGGAGTACTCTAAATTTATTAATGGCTCATCCAACAAAGTTTTCTTGGAAGAAATAATTTGTGAACCAACTTTGAAATCTTCTTGATGTTGCATGCTCTAAGTTAACTATTACTACAAGCCTTCTTGAAAAAAAAATTTATTTTCGAAACTCGATTTTAGTTTTTAAAAAATCAAAAAATATATAAAAAAAGGATGGTATCAAGTATACCCATAATTTATATAAGAACGACAAAATATTTTAAGGAAACAAGCTTCAAAAGATATTTTAAGGAAAAAAGAACAACATAAAATTATTATGAGGCAGGAGCCCGTTTTCACCGAAACAAACAACGGAAAACGTTAATTGGAATTTGTTTTCCTTCCCCCCGAAACAAACGGAGCCTAAAAGATGTTATTAGATTTTATTTTATTTTTTTAATGTTAATCTAAAATATTAATAGGAATCTCCTAACACAAACCCCTAGAGGAAGGAAGAGAAGAAAAGTCAAGGCTCCAAATGAATGGTAAATTGATAATTTGGACAACAACGACACCCCCTTTTTCATCGGTAATGGACTACCCAACTTCACTTAAATCATTTAAGTTTATGATAAATACTAAGGACCCATTTCATATAATTTTTATTTATAAATTAGATTTTAAAAATAACTTTTTCTAATTTTTCTTGATTTAAATGAATAATAAAAATAAGTTCTAAACTTATCTTCTTTTTTTTTTAACGCAAATTTTAATCTAATTTAAGAACTTAATTATCCAGTTAAAAAAATAACAATTACAAATTATTTTTAAATTAATGATAGAAAGACAATTATAATATATTCTTTGGTTTATTGAATCTCTTGGTGATATATCAATGTTTGTATCACGAGTTGTCCTTGCTGCGTATGGGGAAAAAAGAAATTGTAATATATTGTTTGGTATAGAGATGGTAGTGGCCCTGGAGCAGAGATTTATAATGAAACGACGCCGTGCCATTGTTCAAGCCACTGTTTACGCTTAGGCCTACACTCACTTTCATACCTAAATTTCACCCAACCAAAATTTTATTTATTTATTTTTTTTTTTATCAAATTCCAGATATTTATTGCAAATTATAAATATCATAAATTAGAAACGTGTATGTACATATGTAATAAAAGAATTTACATATTAATTGATATTATAATATAAAGAATATTATTTGAGGCATGCTTAAACTGATTTGAACAGATCTTTTTACAAGATAAGGAGATACAAAACTAAGAACCCATTCTGTGGGACAGGTTGCCTAAATATTACACAAAAACCAACAACTCAATTTGAACACATTGGTTACAGAAAAGACCAAACTATCAAATTTATTTTGAACTCCTAAAATATCGAGACTGTAACATACCAAAGGAGTTCCATCCAGAAACTAATTGGCAATGGTGGAGTAGTTCCTTAGGTATATAAATTGATATTTCTTATGCTTCCTCACTGATGTGGAATTCAATTTTTTAACCCAATATTTTTTTGCTGTATCAAACCACCACACTCCACAACCGTCGTCGTCGACGTCTTCCTTCTAGGTGGCTTCACTCTGAGTAGGTAGTCCTTTTCTCCCATAGACGACTTAACTCTACTTCAGGTAGCCTTATCTGAAACTTGGGCCCTTTATCGGTGGCTTGTCCAGCACGACCCATCTCATACCACAACGAGCACAACTTTAGAGCAGGGTCCATCACATACCAAATCGGGCTCCTTAGAATCAATCTGAGGATCGACGACTTTAATACTATTGTTACATATCAAAGGAGGTTCTATCACAAAACTAACTGGCAATAAATGGAGTAACTCCTTAGATACATAAATTAGTATTTTTTATACTTTTCCACGATGTAGAAATCAACTTGTTAGTCTAATATTTTTGACTGTATTAGAGACCGACTTTGATTCCTTGCTAGTGAATTTTAAGAAAAGATAGATGTCGATATGATTTTTCACAGTAAATAGAATACATAGTACTGACTCACCGAGTTTGTGTTATATTTGATGCTTTGTTGCATACCGTTTCATCCAAAAAACGTGCATGGCGCATGACATGGCCTCTTTATACAACTTGCATGTCTTATTCATTTTCATTTACTATTTGTCTTCTTCTTCAATTTTTTTAATCTATTTTTAGGATTATTAAGGCAAAAGTCACTATATTTTACTCATTGTGTTAATTTAATCCTTATACTTTTATTTCTGTCAATTTAGTCCCTATACAATTCAAAATGTGTCAATTTAGTCCTTTGGTCAAATTTAAGTTACGTTAATAAGGTAATTTTGAACAGCAAAATTATATTACATGCAAGTAACTTATTATAGATTCATCATAGGGTTACTCAATTTAACCTAACTCACAGCCGAATCATTATAAATTTATTAAAAACTTAACATAATTTTTTTCACTAAGGATTAAATTGACACATTTTAAATTGTACATGGACTAAACTGACACAATTAAAAGTATAAGGACTAAATTAATATAATAGACAAAGTATAGGGATTTTGACATAAATAACCCATATTTTTATTTATGGTTGGGGTGGTATTGTCACATTTTACTTGAAGCTCATTTTATAATTTTTGTAATGATTCCTTTTCTTGAAATAATGACGTTATAAGATCATCAGGAGCCACATAGAAATGATGAAAAGATTCAAGGTGTGGACATACAAGGAAGGAGACCCACCGTTGATACACCAAAGTTCAGTGAGCAGTATATATGGCATAGACGGTCAGTTCATGGAGGAGATGGAGACCGGAACATTAGGACAGTTTAGGGCTAGCCACCCAGACCAAGCCCACGTATTTTTCCTCCCTTATAGTGTTGCAAAGATGGTGTGGTTCTTGTACAGGCCCCTTGTGTCCTATAATCGAGGCCCCTTATTTAGGGTTACCTTGGACTATGTCAATGTGGTGGCGAAGAAGTATCCTTATTGGAATCGGAGTAGCGGGGCCGATCATTTCATGCTGTCTTGCCATGATTGGGTATGGTTTTATTTTTGAAGGTACTTTAGTTTCTAGAGGAAAAAAAAAAGAAAAGAAAATAACACAATAGTAAATTTACACATAAAAGGATAATATGTTAGCATAATAATTTTAAGTTCATATTCAACGATCATTTCATGCTATCTATGTTTTTATCTAACGCTAAATACACCCATTATGGAATTAACATGAAGATATTTCACATGTTCATGATACTATTCTCAGGCTCCAGAAGTATCGCATGCTAATAGAAAGCTGCTACAAAACCTTATAAGAGCCGTGTGTAACGCAAATATATCCGAGGGTTTTCGCCCTCAAATAGATGTCCCAATCCCTGAGGTCAATATCCCAGCTGGACAACTTGGCCCACCGCACTACGGTGTTCGTCCTAGCAGACGCCATATCTTCGCTTTTTTTGCTGGCAGGGCTCACGGCCACGTCAGAGCGTCTCTATTTGAGCACTGGAAGGAAAAAGATAATGAAATCCAGGTCCATGAAAAACTCGCAAGAGGACAAAACTACTACAAGTTGCTAGGGCAAAGTAAGTTTTGCTTGTGTCCTAGCGGGTACGAGGTCGCCAGTCCTAGAATTGTCGAGGCTATTCATGCTGAATGTGTGCCTGTGATAATCAAAGACAACTACTCATTGCCTTTCAGTGATGTTCTGAACTGGTCGGAGTTTTCAATCTATATTCCAGTAGCAAGAATACCAGAGATAAAGATGATATTAAAGGAGATTTCACTGAGACGTTATTTATACTTGAAGAAAGGCGTCAAGAGCATACGGTGGCATTTTACTCTAAATAGGCCATCTCAACCATTTGATTTGATACACATGGTGTTGCACTCAATTTGGTTAAGGAGGCTTAATATAAGATTACCATATAGTTGACAATTCTAGATTATGCTAATTAATCTTATGTTTCAAAATAAATTTTATGTTCTCTTCTACTTGAGATCTTGAAAAATATAAGTGCAATTCTTTTGTAAACGTACGGTAGAAAATATTTTCTTACCTCGCAAAAAAAAAAAAAAAAGTACCTGAAGATTTTATATGTTCGAGTTCACATCATCTTATATTTGCATCAAATTTGGATTACATTGGACTCAGGTTGACCAGATTGGGTTTTGGGTTTTTTAATTTTTCTTATAAATTGAGATTGAGTTGGGTGGCAAAATTTTGTAAGAAACATTAATTTAATACGAAATAAATTAATGTAGACATATATGTATCTTTTTATTTGGTTAAATCGAGTAGTGTTTTTATGATAATAAGGATGATACAACATTCCCCTCAACAATGCGTTAATTTGACTCAAATTTCAAAGTGATCAAATTTCAATGACTTAAACACCCAAATTCACCTAACCTTACCTAAAATTGGGCTGATTTAAAACGAAGTTGGAAATAAGCCCACTCAATAGACCCAAGATAAAAAAATAACTCAAATATAAAATGAGCCTGTCCTATGACTTAACTTGAATGTGACAAAACCGTTCTAAATCAAAATCGAGATAACACAACCTAATTGACCCAAAACCTTGAACCACCCAACTCAATATGACCTGAATTGACCCGAGTTCATTTAACTAGGAACTGGGAGTTACGCAATCTAATTGACCCGGAACCAAGATGGCTCGAGCTAGAATTATCCCTAAATAAGTTAAACCGATCTTGTGCTAACTCAAATGTCAAAATGAACTCACCTAATTAACCAAAACCAAAGACAATTTGAGCACTGCAATGAATTAACCCCACAAAACCCGACTGTGGTAGACTCGAAGCTTGACATGACTCAAACCAAAAATGATCTGACCCACTGAAACTCGACAGCCCAAAACTTAGAATAATCAAACTCGATATTTATTTAAAGAATTACAATTCTATCCAAAATCTTCTTATTATCCAAATACTATAACTTCAATTCTATCATAATTTTAGAGCCATCAGAATTAATTAGAGTTACAACTTTTCAATCCAATTCCAAATACCTCTAATTAGATGGAATATAACCTACTACTAACTCTAACTAGACCTTACAAAATCTAACACGGCATAATAACGCAATACTAAATAATGGGTTGGGTCGGGGTTTTTTAAAACAAGTTGAATTTGGTTGACCTGTTTAAATAATTGAGTTTAATTTGGATTTAACCCATCTAACAAGTTTCGGCCCGCTCGCCCCGCTTATATTATTATGTTAAGCATTTCAGTGGTATACTATTGTTATTTAATATAGATTTTTGGTACCCTATCCCGTATGAAATAATTTAAACTATGAGGTTGTATTTATTAACATATTTATAAGTTGAAAACTAACATTTAATGAAAAAAATCATCAATACAATTAAACGAATTAACCCACAAGCTACCCATTTAGTAACTTATTGGATAAAGTCGAGACTTTATATCAATTTAATAAACAAATCGAGTTTAGATTGACTCCAATTTCTAGACTTTTGGGATAACACGATCACGAACACGATCCAACACGACTCATTGGACAGACTCCACCAACAAAGTTTGGCAAGAGTGCAGTGCAAGTGAGAGAACGGGCCTAGACCCGGAAACCCGAACGAAGGAGCCAAGTCCTAAGCCCTACTCTACTCCGCTTCCAGCACTGTAAACCCTCCTCCTTCCATGCTCATCAGATCATCCGCAAGATTGCGATTCCACCGAGCCTCTGAAGCCCCCTCTTAACTGCCATGGCGGACGGAGAATGGAAACCGGAGCTACAAACTTCCCGGCCGCCAACGACGTCGTTTACACCTTCCGGCGACGGCACCGTCTGGGCTGATGTTTCCTCTTTGATTCACTCCGCCTGTCGAGGTCTCTCTCTCTCTTTCTCATTCTCTCTCTTTGTGGTTCTTTTTTGCGATTGTATGATTCAATTGTTTGATCACTTTAAGCTTCAATTGATGAAGTGATGTTGATTATGGTAAGATTTGGATTAGGATTTTTTAGTTCTTTGAGTTTGATTGTAAAGTTCTTTTCTTTGTATCTTTGCTATTGGCTTTGTTGTTGTCATTTGGCATTTTTTTTTGTTGATGTTAGGACAATTTTAACACAACAAAACTCAAAAAGTCTTTGTTATTGCCCTAAAAATTGACCTACAATAACACTAGCCTCATTTTATTGTGTTTTGAAAGGAATTTTTCTTTTTTGGGAAAAAATAAATTGTATTAAGAGAGAAGACATGAACAATATGTGGAGGACAAGAGATTCTTTAAAAAATATAAAAGATGTCATTTTTCCTTGAACTTCACAAGCAATGTGTTAATTGGAACTTAATTTTGGCTTACATTTACAGTGATGGAAAATAGAGTGTTGATTTTGGATTTTTGGATGCCTTAATTGAGAGTAATTTTGTCTCTAAATTTCTTGGTTACAGCGCTTGCGGATGGTGAGATGATTCATGGTGAAAACTTCAGTCTTTTTGCTGCCATGTCCGCCTTGGAGGTACTTCATGAATATTTCAAGCTTGTTCCTTTTTGGGGCATATGGCCTTATTTGGTTATGGATTGTCAGTTATGTTAGCGCGTTGTATTCCATTGATGGCATACCTTAGAATTTTGATATTTCCGACTGCCTTATACGTAACAATGTGGCTTTATCTTCAATAATAACAATTGATCTTGTGCATATTCTAATGTTTCTTATCAATATAATTGATGGATGGACCCTGTGTATATTTGGTTTTTTAATGAAAGGCAGCAATCAGGCAGCATTTCAGCTTCTTGCTTCAAAATATCATGATTTAAGTTACCTCCCTGTTCATCTAATACATTGAATTAATTAATTTGTTGCAATAAACTACATCAGTTCCTTACCCAATGATGATCTGGCTAGTCAGTATGATACTGTATGTTTTGCGACCCGTTTTTGCGTTGTGATTAAATATCGAGACTCATGCGCTTTCTATCCAACTTGTTTCCGTAGATAATGGACCCAAAGATGGATTCAGGCATGGAAAATGGTAGATATCATTCTGTTGATGAGGCCATTGAGAATGGTGCTGCTCCGATTCCTCTTAGTCTTGATAAAACTGTGGATGTTTTATGCATTATTGATGTCATGGACCACCTCCTAGCATGTGAGGTAAAGTGGATATGAACCTTGTCGGTGACAAGTATGCTTAATTTGTCTATCTAATGTGATCCCCTTGCAATGGCAGGCTACGTGGCACAAGGGTCATTCTTTGGCTCAAACTGTTTTTTCTTGCATCTACCTTTTGAAGCTTGACCGAACATCATCACATGCCCTCCTACATTCTTATTGCAGAATTATTCGAGCTACATGTAATGCAATTATATCAATTGTCTCGGAGGCACGCACACATGAAGTAAAGTATTTAACTCTTTCTCATTGCCTGCTTTAATTTGCAGTCTTCTTTGCTTGTAGTGGCTTGAATGCTGATGATATATTCGGCTCAATGGGCGAACGAAGGGAATGGTCAATCAATGCCTATTATTTTTTGTTGCTTATTAATGAGAGAATTAGTGCAATAATACATATCAGTATCATTTCCCCATCTATAGGAAGCAAAGTTCCACACCGGAAAGTTTTGTCCTTTTGTGCCACCTAAGTCTCCTGTAAATGTAGAAAAAGGGATAGCTAGATGAAAGAATAATTGCATAATCACTTGATATCGGTGCCAGAGGGGGCAAGATTGTAGCTTTAGTCCTTGGCTTTAATTTCACAAGCACACCTACCATCAATGTGTAGCAATATTCTGGAAGTCTGGGGGAGCTTACAGTTTGGAAAAACGTTCCTAGTTCTCCAACTCCAGTTTTTCAACTAGTTTGTCAATTTTCATACTATATAAAATTGTAGAAAATTAAGATAACACCTTCAGAATTAATAAATTTTCAAAAATGAGAAACTGAGGAAGGTGGTCATGGTGAGTTTGGTGGTGGTGGTGGTGGATTGTTGAGTCATAGGGAGTAGTAGTGGTGGATGATTGGAGCGGTAGTGGTGCATGGTGGGGATGGTGGTGATGGTGGATGACGGGGTGATGGCGTTGGTAGAAGGTAGGAGTGGCGGTGGTGTTGGGGTGGGAGGTAGGTTGGGGATAGGGGTGCTTAGTGGTGATGGGCAGCAGCAGGGGGCGATAGGAATTTTTTCACATTGGTATTGGACTCCAAAATGCAAAGAACAATGTGAGAACAATTTTCTAAATGTTGGTATAAACTCTGGAAAACAGAAAACCAGTTTTCCACTTGGAAAACTAGAAAATTACATATTCTGAACATGTTTTCCTTGAAAACATGGAAAGCTGGAAAACTTTGATGGAAAAACTGAAGATTGTTTGCAAATGAACTGGCACTGCTAATGCTATCATGACACCAGTCATAGGGCTTCACATTCAAACTAGTTCATGAGATGAGCATCGATCTTTTTGAAACACTAAGTCGCTGGAAATTCTTTGCTAGGAGGAGGATTTATTTACCATGGCATATGGCCTTCCTTTGGGCGAGGATAAAGACGAAAGATGCTTATCAGTTTTAAATGCAGTGGAAGAGACACTCTGTCGGCAATTACGTGCTTCTAAAGCACCCCCAGCAAGAAAGATGCTGCTGGAAGGTACATGGCTTACAGTTGTCATTTGGAATTTCTCAGTTTCCGAAAATGTAAATAGTGTTGTCTTGTGAACAAATTGTTCAATTCTGATGATTGTTAACTCTATATGTGTATAATCTTTTGTATATTATTATATGTAATTGAGATGGATTATGATTGCACAGTTTTTGCCACTTGGTATGCCTAATGGGCGGTCATATGGCATGTCTCTGGGTTGGGTAGAACTTAGAATTCTAATGAGGGTGAAAGTGTATACCCAGCTTATTAAACTTGGAATTCTACAAGTTTTGCTGTGGAGTGCTATAACATTACCATTGCACCCCCCTCACTTCTTTGTTTTCTTTTCTTTAAGTACTGTAGTTATTGAACTTCCCGTACTAAGTTGAGTATTGTGTTAACAAGAAAAATTCTGAATCCCATGTCAATTAATGAGTATGAGAATTGTGTAAATTTGATGTGATTTATACTCCAAAATATTGAGTTAATCTTGAATTTTTATCATAAGGTTGCTGATGCGTTAACCTGTTGCCTCGATGCATGCATGCATTTTCAGTCTAGATTTCAAGCTATTCATAGCTGTTCTATGTTACTATTTTGCTTTATTTTCAGTATTTCTGCTGTCTTCATCCTTGTTACAAGTTCACGTTGGGTAATATCTGGATTGATTACTGCAATTCTTATTAATTGTACTGCAGATATCGAGCCATTGCAAACTAATCGTGACTTGGAAGAAGGCTTCTGCAAAGCTCTACTGTGTCGATTACGTTTTCGTAAGGTCTTACCCAGAGTTTATAGTCTTAGTGTTCATCCAAGTATGAAGGCAACTCATTTTGAATTATGGTTTTGGGTCATTTTAGTTGTGTGCCATCCCTTTATCTGTGTGAATGCTTGCTGATATTGCTCCTAATTCGTAGTGAAAGCCGCAACCAAGTGCCACCGTGTATGAAAGATGAGTGTAGCTGAGATGAGTATTCTTCCCTTAGATGTGTGAACTGTGTATTCAGAGACAGGCTTGAAATAGGTTGGTCATGTGAAGGGGAGGACTAGAAATACATGGTTAAGTTGTGTAGAAGGGGAAAAATGTTCGAGGAAGAAATGGTTCATGATAGGAAGAAACTTCATATGGTATAGTACTTTTGGTAACAAGGACGATACATTTTGTTTGGTTTTTCACACTATAGTCTTAAAAAAAGGAAGAAATGATTCATGATAAGGCACCGTGGCATACTTTGATCCATGCAACTAGCCCCATCTAGTTGCAAAAAGCTTACATTGTTCTTGTTGGTGTTTTTTTTTTTTTTTTTTTTTTTTTGGTTGGTAAGTAGACCTAATATCTTGGTTCTTTTTCCTCGGAAGTTAAAATTATACTCACATTACTATAGCAAAAAGCCCTTGTCATGTGGTATGAAATTTATCTATTCTTCTGGTATGTATATCATCATGTTAGCTAATTAGTTGGATGACTCTATAGTTATCGGCATATTTGACTCTTCTGTTCTCTTTCTGTGGTTCAGCACTTCTACCATCTTCTTTTATGTATGAGGAAGCCGCAAGGAAGAGGCCTTGATTTGGCCAGAAAACACATATCCTCTTGCTTATCAGAGCTGGAACGCATACAAAAATCTTCTGAATTTCTTAGATCTCTAGCATGTGAGAATCGCCAAAGTGGGGAGATAATAGACTCAACAGCTTCCGGTCGCAAACCTGTTGGTTTTGATGCAAATTTGAACATTAGATCTTCGGCTCCTGCTCCCCCTCGTGCAATCAAAACTCTGAGCTGGAAAATGGTGAGGATACATAATAACCTGGCTGGATATTAGGGAGTTGTTATTAGTAGGACAGTAATTGTTACTGTCAGGACAGTGATGTGGCTTATGGAGAACGATAGCCACAAAATTACATTGGCAATAGCATTTCCTGGAAATCAATACTATTATATTTCTGAAATATTCATCTCCTCTTGCAGGCTCTTGAGTACTTCAAAAAGCTTCTCCATGATCTAGACGTCATATGTTCCTTTTCAATGGACCCATTATTAGAGAATGTCTTCCGCTTTGTGGTTCAGTTTCAAAAATCACAACCCGATCTTGTTGCTAGAGCTCTTCTTCAGGTAAATATTCTTTTGCAGGTACATCTCAATATCCAATAGTTCTATTAGCATTTTCTACGGTGCTTATAACTGCCACCAATCAATCATAAATAACGTTAATTTATGTTTGCTGTTGTTGAATAATACCAAAATTTGGTTTCCAGCTACTTATTTGGCTTCTCAGTAGAAGTTTCAGGTCACGGGCTTCTTTTAGAAACCACTGGATAATTGGGTTATTTTATCATGATTGCAGTGTTCCTTACACTGAAAGTATGTTCAGATGCATGAATCTAGCTTTTGATAATATGACGGTTCATATGTTCCGTTGTCCCTCCCCCCAACCTTGCTAGAAGCCCAAAAGAAGTAAGAGGAAGACCTATAAAGGCCTCCCAACCGCTAATCACAGCTAATCTAACTTCTGTTATGTGCAGACTTTTTTGATCCAAGAAGGGAAATTGTATGGACGCGATTCTGTGTTTTCTGTAATCTGTAGAGCTGCAACATTACCTGAATCTATCAGAAGTCATGATATCCAGAAGAATGAAGCTGTTGTACAGTTAGGACAGGTAAGTCCGGTTGATTTGCTAACTTACACAAATACCCAAATAATTTTCGACCTTCATAATCTTTGCCCTTTTATTACTCAGAACTTCAGTAACTTGCATGCTTCATAGTCAATTTTTTGACCTTAACATGTGATTGATAGGAACAGTGCTTGGCATGTAAAGCCTTAAGTTTTAGTATGATATCATTGTATCCATCATAAGAGACAACTGGCAGCATTGGAGTGTCGGCGAATCGAAATTTCTTTGTCATTTTATTTTTCTCCGTTGATTAGTTGAGAAATTCCCATGTTACTTGGTTAACTGTGTTGTTTGGTTGATGCAGTTAGTGATCAATTTGCTTAAAATTCTTTGCACAAATATTGCATGGCAGAGGCGTAAGCTTGGAAAGATTTTACATGATTGGCGCATTATACATGTTCAGGTCTGTTCAAGTTTCACATCAACTTTATTCAAGTTATGTTGCTTATGATCATAAAGGATGCCTGTTAGTAATTCAGACATCGAGCTGAATTGTTTGCATGAGTGTATCATACTTAGCTGTATTAATAATCTACTTTTTCCCTCTGCTAAAAAGGCTTAATATTTTTTTTTAATTAGAGGTAATGATACACGCTTGCCCTTGAATGGATGTATGGATGTCACATTATAATATTGAGAACTCACAATTTGCAAAGTTAACAAAATGGGCATATATACCATTTAAATGACTCTTTGATAGATTTCTACATATAAAACATGGATTTGTATTAGAACGCTTTGAGACTGCAGGTACATAGTATCTATCTCACCATTAACACCATTTTCTGAAAAGACCTCTTATGTAATAGCAGATAGTGATAATATACAAGCGAGCTTAATTTCATTTCATGACATCACCTCTGTTATCTTATATAATGGTCATTCTCCACTCCGTGATGTGATGGTATGAGTTAATGCATCACATTCTAAAGTTTGTTTATGACTGTCTGCTTTGGTGAATGAAATAACTGTGTTGATTGGCTTATTTCACCATGATGCCACCATAGAATCAAATAAAGACTAAAACATTGTGCGACAACCATTAAGTAATGGATTTTGAAGTAACCATTACGTGATTGCACACATGACAGTCATACTCTTTTAATAGTCGCCCTAATGCATTTGTATTTTGTTATATTCATTAAAGCATACTGATAAGTTTATTAAAAGTTATCAAACTGATGTTCCCAAAAAAAAAAACTATCAAAAAAGGGGTATTAAATTTAATGATCGTATTGCCTTCTATTCATTTTTTTGCAATAATAAGACTCAAAAGCAATTTATTTTTCATGTGGAAACTTAATGCAATCTGGCACTGCAGGGCCAATTTTTACTGTATGCAATGTTCTGTTTTGCTTATACCCTGGTGTCTGCTGTTTATTTATTTGGCCTATGTGATGTTTACCAGCTGGAGCTTGCTTTCAGGAAGGAGTTTGGCGAATTATCCAACATATCAAATAACGAGGTATACTTTTCCGTAAATGAGTTAGCAATTTCTTGGTAGTCCTGTGCCAATCTACTCTCAGCATGTGGTGAAGGCCTTACATAATTTAATCTAATCATATAATTAAGAGCACAAACAAAATGCAACCCGGATGCAAAAAGATGGAAGTATAAGAACCCCATCATCTAACAAAATCATGGCGTTGTTGAAGATCCCTTGGGGAAGATGTTAATCATCGAAGTCTTTGATAATACAGAATGTGATGATATTCTTTTAGCTGACTTGCAGAACGTGTGCATAAAAGCAGCCAGGCACATACTTATCTGGGTTGAGGAGCAAACATATTGGATCGCTTCACGCTTCCTTTACTTGGGATTCGAACTAGATCTATATACTTCCAATGAATATTGCATGGTATACTGGTATATCTATGTTGTTTTAGTCAAGCTTGCTGAGAAAGCACATGTCAGGCTACTCGCAGGTAGTGATGTGGGTGAGCACTTCTATCATCATCTGGTACCATTACTGCTGCATTTCCTATTAGTTTCTACTTATAAATGGATCATCTGTTTGCCAACCGAAGGTTATCGTGTATATTGATGAGCTTCACATTTGCAACTCTGGGCTTGTTTGGCCAAGCCGTGAAAAAGTTATTTTTTCTAGAAGCACTTTATACAGAAGCACGTTATCGTGTATCATATTGATGAGCTTCACATTTGAAACTTAGGGCTTGTTTTGCCAAGCGTGAAAAACTTATTTTTTTTCGGAAGCACTTTATGCAGAAACACTTTTGTAAAATGTGTTGTGTCCTATTTTGTTTGAAAATTTAGTTTTTGCTCATGCTTTTACTTTAAAGTAGAAACACTATTTTTTGCTTCTATTTGAAAGCAAAAAAATAGTTTTGCCGGTTCTTAAAAGCTCCTTTTTGTCCAAGACAAACACCCCTAAAATCTAGAATACGTGTTACATAGAAAAAAAACAATTTTTTTTGAAAAGAAGTTTGGTCAAACAGGCTGGCCAAAATTGATGAATTTCCAGTTGATCATATTTTTTGGGTCCTTCTACATCCAAATTGTCTGTTGAAACCAGGGGCTCTTTTGTGATAGTATGAGAAAGTATGAGCTATTTTGCTCACTATTGTGTTTGATAATCAAAAGCTAGATTCTTGTTCACTTTGTATCATGCTGATCATGCTTGTCTTTATGTTGTGTATTTATCAGGTAGGCGAAAGGGAAAGAAGAAAGATTCTGTGATGGATATGGCGAAAGATTACCAAATCCCAGTGCCTGTTCTGTTGCTTCAGTGTTACATATGCCTCGCTGAAGGGCTTTCTATGGTAACCGAGCTATTGCTTTGTAAAGTTTTATGACTGCATAAAGTTTAGAATGTACTTGTGGGTGATATATTTCGGGTGCCAGTGAGGCCTTGTTGAGGCTTTAGGACAAAAGTTCCAAGTTCAATCCTCCCTAACCTTACTTACCTCCAAGAAAAAGAGAATATATTTCCATTTAGGCTCCATTTGGTGCAACTGAAGATTCTTTAGAAACTATTTTCAATTAAAAATATCGTTTTCCAATAAAAAAATAAAAGTATGTTTTTCCAATTAAAAAATTAAAACTAGTTTTAAAAAAAATTGTCTTTCTAGCTAAAGAAAAATAGTTTCACTTTATAACTTTGTATGAGGTTTATACTTGGCTAAGTTGAGGTTCAATTGAAGCATATGATATGAAATTACGATGGAAAATGTCTTCCTGTTCGTGAAGGAAAATGCTTCCTCCTTTTGTTGAGGGGAAGTCAATTTTCCCTTAATGGAGGAAAACATTGTTTATATTTGTGGTTGTTACTACAGAGTTAGGCAGAGAAATAATATAACTGAAATTGAAAAGGTTGTCCGATCAAAAAAAATGGAGCCTTAGTGACCTCGCGTGGTAGCTTCTAAATTACAAATATGAGATAAATTTATCTGCACGGGTGTCATACTAATGAAGTGAATCCTTCAGATGCTTGCTGCACTCAGAAATGAACGCAACATCTTCCAGAGCCTGGGCCCTTTTAACACCGAACACGAGGTAATTTGATCATGGCGACCCTTAATGAGCTGGATTTCGGTTTAAGAGGTTCGATACTGATTTTTTCTGACATCGTGGTGTATCATTGACCGAGTGATGATGTGAATTATGATGCCAATATCAGTATGACCCTCTTATTTCATCATGAAAATAATGAAAATGGCATGGAGTTGAGTAGTACTCTCACTAAATCTATGATTTTCCATTCTCCAGAGATTTATGCAGCACTTTGAGCATCTACAAAAGGCTTGCTTGCCTGATCACATATCCTATCTTTCGTTTGAGGAATGTACCGCTCAAGCTCACCTCTCTGTAAGTATTCTACCAATAGATTTAGAGTTCATGACAAATATTCACTTGAAAATTGTGAAAACTTTTTTATATTTTAATATTTTAATCCGTTGCTTCACATTTATAAGTGCACATACAAAAAGAAAGAATATCAACATGCACAACAATCCAAGCCTTTTTCCCCACTAGATGATATCAAAGTCATGGATCAAAATATTGTTATTGTGCTCTTATGAATCATTTCTTTGCCGATTCTGCAAGAGAAAAAGATCTATAAATGAGCCGTGTGATGTGATCCATGATACAATATTCGAAAATGTTTTACGAAGTTGTCAAGCTGGTCATTTGTCACAACCCTCCTTTTTTTGTGCGTGGGACTACAACAACAACAATCTAGTGCTTCAAGGGCTCCTGCCTGAGCAGGGTTTTTGGGAGTGGGGGAGAAGATGTATGCAGTATTACCCCTTTAAGGTACTACCTTGAAGAGAGGCTGTGTCCGCGGGCCTCAACCCCAGAAACAAATGATAGAGGCAGAGTACAAGTAAAAAGTATGAAAGTAAAAAGTAGAAAGTAATAGGTAAAAAGTAAAAAGTAAGTTGACAACAAGATAAAGTAACAAGGACGCAACAAAGCAAAGCATCCGCTATATGCGGAACTAGAAAGAATATTAAGATATATTAGAACGAAACTCGTGCAAAGAATATTACGTTTTTTTCTGTGCTTTTACTCGTGCAAAGAATATAACTTTTTTTATGTGATTTTTAAAGGCAAAATTGAGATGGGTTAGTAGTACCAAGATTCTAATCTGAAAAAAATGCAGTAACCCCGCCCGCACACCCCCCCCGCCCCCAATTTCTGAAAAAAGCACTTCTTTTTTCGTGATAATCAGGATAATCTCTCTATATATGCAGACACTAGTTATATACAACCACTTCAAGGATGCTTTAAGGATCGTCAAGGAACTAAAGACCAGTTTCAGTAATGACGCAGACAAATTAGCCGAGCTTCGATGCATAGAGCAAGTAGCAGAGCATAACAGCGTTGCGTTAAACGTGCTTAGCCGGTTAAGCGCACTGGACCAAACCCTTAAAATCTCATTCGAGTTCACTTATCATCCCTACTTTGCTGTTGCTGTTGTCAAAAGATCTTAAGGTAAACTAACATGTTATTTATGAGGTCCAACAATTTTGGGTAATCTCTCATATTCCTACTTGTATCATTTTTTCTTCGTCTGTTTTATCAAATCTCTCCAATACTATTTAGTGTTAAAGGGTCAGTTAAGAGGGGAAGAATAAGAATTGCATTTTACAATTAGTGAGAAGGGAAATGGTACTGAAATATTGTACATTATGTGCATTTTTTCCTCAAGTTTTCCTCAGTATGTGTAGGTCAAAGTATAGTTATTCTAGTTTGTATCAGATAAGGAGACTCTATTCTTGGTACAATATTTTAGACTAAAGGAATTGGGTGTTTCAATGTTCTGGCTTTTTGTCTTCAGGTTTTACCCTGCACTAATGTGTTTGCTCGGGCTTGTATTCTAATTATTGGAAAAAACAGACTAAAAGAAACTGTGTTTCATAACGAGTCTTTTCTTGAGGTAAATGGCGTGTCTGTTGGTAAAATCTGCTGATCAGTTCAGTTGTATAAGATATGGTGGTTCACCCAACTTATTACCGGTACTTATCTGGCCATTCTTCTCAGAACAATTGTTGTTTGATTTAGGCTCCATTTGATAGAAGGAAGACTATTTTTTTCTCCAGAAAACATTGTTTTTTTTGGAAAAAGTTTTCCACAGAAAATCAAATTCCAGTATAGGATTTCCTCCGTTTGTTTTAATGGAAAACTTTTTCCCATCTTAAGATATTTCTTTGTTTATTTTAAAAGAAAATATCTTCCACCGATCGTCCTATAGCCTTTTGTAGGACAACATAACTCGACTTGATTTAAACTTGGACTGGTGAATACCTTGAGCCTTTGGAATAATGGCTTTTTCCACCCATTATGGGGAAAATATTCTCTCAAAAAATCTTTTGTCAAAAAATGCGTGCCAAACAACGAAAAATGCCGACGACAATTCCTAAAATCTAATTTTTTCCACAAATAGAAGCCTTAGTATTGGTAAAGTATACGGTAGATATGAATCGCATAATACTTGAAACTATTGAGAAAAACCCTTGAATTTCTTGCACTTTGAAAATTTTTGGGTAGATAAATTAAATAATATAGCTTTTGAATTGTCCTGTTTAGAGAAAAATAAGAATCCAGATGATGGAAGGCCAATGTTTGAAAATATGTCATTCTTTTCCCCCTATTCTTGGGCAGGTCAACGTTTGATTTTTCTTATATTCTGGAAGCTGTAATATCAGTTGCCTAAAGCTATACCGGTAATCACAATACTGTTAACTGAAAAGTAGCTCGAGTTCGAAACTTATCACCCCTACCCAATGTAATGACCGGGTGTGTATTTGAGTTGAATCGCGCTTAAGCTCATTAGGCTCAAGGTTCAGCTTTTTGCATTAATGTTGGCTTCGAGCTCACCAAGTTGGTAACTTCAAGTTTAAGCTTGGCTCGTCAAAGACTGGGGCTCAACTTGGTGAAACTATGCTCGTGATATTTATGTTCAATTAAGCTCGAGCTATGCTCATTTAGGTTAGTTTAAGCTTCTGTTTGGCTCATTTGGCACAAGTTTGATTCAATTAGGCGTATTTAAGTTAATAAATTATGTTAGGGTAGATTTGCTTAGGTTCGTTTACACTTTTGAGCCTACGAGCTCAATGCTTACTAGCTCAGGTTCAGCTCCATAAGCTCAACGAGCCAACTTGGCACCAAGTTGAGTCTTTTGAGCTTTGTGATGAGCCTCACAAATCGACGTGGGTCATTTATAACTCAGTAATGGCCATGGCATCCATAGTTTGACGGGACAATTCTTAAAAGGTCCAAATCAAGCCTTCTACATACGAAATTTAGTCCAGACAAAGACAAAAGTCAGTCAAATTTCTCCTCAATAGGGGCAAATATTTCCCATATCTATAATTGTTGCTAAAGTAGGAAAGAGTATCTTTCGTATTTGTGACTGTCTATATACAAGCGGGATGGTAAAATATTTAAATTAGAAGATGATTGACAAACAGCAAAAGAAACAACAGTGCAGGTAAGATGAAATTAATCAGTCAAACAGGTGCCAGGAAATTTCTCTTTTGTTGAACGTAGAAGGAAATTTCTCGCATTCTTTCATAATTTAAAAAAAACTCATTGTCCCTGGGACCTACCACGGGAACGAAACCCTGTCCTCTTTGGAGCCAGCCTACCCCCGTCTGCCACCGCCATGTTTAAATATATAACAATATATATATATATATATATATATATATAAGTTGGCGTTCTTATGAGAGGGTGAGAACGTGAGGGGGACGAATTTTAGCCCTCCGTTGTAATGAACGGTCAAGATTTATTGGACATCAAATAAAATAACAATTTACGGTCATGATAAAAAATAATTTCTCTCTCTTACCCCTTCTTTCTTTCTACCTGCCGTAAATTATTTTCTTTTAATGTTTAATAAATCTTGACCGTTCAAAATAATGGAGGGCCAAAATTAGCCCCTCTCACACTCTCACCCTCTTATAAGAACGTCACCCATATATATATATATATATATAATACCATTGTTAAGGCAAAATTATTATTATCAGAGTAAGATTATAATTTTAATGTAATTTTATGAGTCATTGTTTATAAGTTACAATAATTTTTGGGTATTATTTGAAAGATGAGTTGGGTATAAGATGGCACGTGAAGGTCACAAAGTCACAGTAGGTGAGTTCCAAATGTTAGTTGCCAAGCTAAACTGTAACAATAACAACAATTTCAGTGCCTTAAGGGCCTAAACTGTATCAACACATGACATATAATCTTTAGCTCTTTGTAGGAAATTTTTTTTTTTTCCGAATCTTCTATGGATAGTTGTGGTTTATTGTGTCATGAGTGATCTTAGTTCAGATCAAATGCATCACAAATTAAGTTAAATATATATTGCCATTAGATAAATTTCAACATGTCTAAATTGCTGAGTCATTTTCAATAACATCCTTAATCTTT
Organism: Simmondsia chinensis; assembly: GCA_018398585.1. Lineage (NCBI taxonomy): Eukaryota > Viridiplantae > Streptophyta > Magnoliopsida > Caryophyllales > Simmondsiaceae > Simmondsia > Simmondsia chinensis. The sequence goes on along the minus strand of JAGTTD010000017.1, from coordinate 26,604,894 downwards.
ATCGCTGATTATTGAAAAAAGGTCCTTAATGCATTGAATTTAAGTTTCTCGGGGAAAAATATTACAAACAAATAAATTAAATACAAAAGGAAAAGTAAGACCCGATCTAGTGATGATCACTAGAGGTCAAAGACGCCACACATGATCAAATTCCACTTTTACTTTTTAAATCGACCACATCTTTTTTCGGGGGGAGCGGGGGAGGGAATCCCCTTTGTTGAAGACCCCACATGTGAGTCTTGTGGAATCCCACATCGGAGTTAAGAGAAAGAAAAGATCACCTTATAAGCCTAGTGGGTTACTCCACCTATTACCAATTGATTTTAGGATGGAACCCCACTTGGGCTTGTATGTGAATCCTGTAAGTTCCAACTCCGTGGGTCGGGCCTAAAGGCCTGATGAAATTTTAACACCCTTAAATTAATGGAGACTCGAACTCGAATGGTGCGTATAATTGTTAACGTTCTCCACTACTAGGCTATGCCCCTAGGGACATCGAATCCCAATAGTATAAAAATATACATACCCCCTGTATACCAATGTTTAAAAAATTATAAATAAATTGTTTTTATGTTTTAGATATCACTCGTAGGAAAAAAAAACAAAATATAGGGCACCAAATGGAGTAGCTTTTAAGCCACTTGCGATCAAAGGCATATACATTTTGTACCGTTGGATCAAGAACGATAGATTGATATCATCAACAGGTACATCGAACGGTCCAGAATGCTCAGCAGTTTGACTTGTCACCGAACAAGCCAGCACCCTACGTACACTTCCGTAGTTTCTGACACACCGCTCTATATTTTTGGACATAAGTAACAATAAACTCTACAAAAATAAAAAAATTTATTAAATATATAAAATTTAGAGTAAATTACATATTAGTACCTTACAGTTTAATGTATTAATTTTTTGGTACATGAACTTAGTAAAATAATTTTTTTTATTCAAATATTTGTCAGTATTTAATAAATTAGGCCAAACAGCAGCGTAAAAAGGCGTAAAACATGTAATTGTTTGTTGGTAATTTCACCAATTCTCCTCATTCCACCCACGAATCACAATATTGTGACACTTTTAATAAAAATACTTGGATAAAAGAACAACTTTACACCTATATAGACTATAATTTGGACTAATTTATTAAATACACACAAATTTTGGACCAAAAAAATTATTTCATAAAGTTTATAAACTAAAAAATTAATAAACCAAATCTTAGAGTATTAATATATAGTTTACCATAAAAATTATATTTAAAATAATGGTTTATTTTTTTATAAAAAATTACTTTAAAAAATATTTTTATTTTTCACAACCACTTCTATAACTTTGAAAAGATAACACCACCTTTATAGAAACTTCTCACTCCTTAAATAGAAGTCATGAATTTAGATTTATCTTTCTTGAACCCTATTTAGGGTAATATTGTATTGTTATCACTATAAACATGTCACGACTATGCCTGTAAGTAGGGATATAAATATTCGATAAACTACTCATATTCGAATGGTTTAGTTGTTGTTCCGGTAACATTTTTGGGAGGCTCGTACTCTATCAAGCCAAGTTTGAGCTAGCTCATTATTGAGTTTAAATGAGTGTACTTGACTCGTTAATATTTATAAACAATTTAATGAGAAATTGTTAAAGGCTCATTAATGACTCAATATTAGTACCAAACTTTAAAGTTATTGATATTTATAATTCAATATATATTTATATATGATTTGTGAGTTGTTTTTGACAAGGTAAAAATTGGTATTGTAAGAGTAATGATGTAATTTAAAAACAACAAGAGTTGTAAAAAGTGTCTTGAAAAATGACCCTAGATAGGACGGAGTGGAGGGCTAGCATAGGTATAGCCAATATAGCGGTTTAGGAGAGAAGAGCGAAACTAAGTTAGTACTAGCGCCCATAGGCTTATATGTATATCTACAATAATAACAGCAGACCCAGTGCCTCAAGGACTGCCGCATAAGCGGGGTCTGGGAGGGGTGGATGTACGCCGCCTTACCCTTTTAGGGTATAACCCTACCAAGAGGCTGTTTCCGAGGACCCTCAACCTTATAGGGTTAGCAATACGAGGACTTCCCAGGAGGTCACCCATCTTGGTACTACTCTTGCCCAAGCACGCTTAACTTCGAAGTTCTAATGGGATCTGAAGTCTTAGTGCTTGGTAAATAAACCCTGCTTATATGTATATCTATTTTAATTATATTTGTTCTGTCGCTAGGTTACTTTATTACTATCACTGCTTCATGCTTTATGCTTTCTATGTGCTGTTATTTTTATACTTCTAGGATTGGGGAACCTCGAACACAGCCTCCTTTTGGAGTAGTACCCTAAAGGGATAAAGCTGTGTACATTCCACCCCTCAATACCCTGCATATACGAGAGCCCTTAAAGTAATAAATCTATTATTATTATATTATTTTAATAATAATGATTTTCATTGTGACAATAATAATACTTCATCTTATAGCACTCTAAAAGAATAAAGAACAAGAAAAAGAGATAATAAAGGAAAAAAAGAACATACCCAGTGCCTCAAGGGCTCCCGTCTACGCAGGGTCTTGGGGGGCGGATGTACGCAGCCTTTCCCCTTCAGGGTTTTTACCTGAAGAGAGGCTGTTCCCCAGTGTCCTCAACCTGAGGGTGAGGAATTCCCAAGAGATCATCTATCCTGATACTACTCTCGCCTAAGCATGCTTAACTTTAAAGTTTTAATAAAATTCGATGACGGCATGTTGATGCTCTCTATAGTAAAAAAAAGAGATGATAAGACAATTATTTGAAATTCAACTTTACTTTTGGTGCTTTTTTTAAATTTTGCATCTTTTTCGGAAAGTGAAATGATGAGTTGAGAGAGAGAGAGAGACAGAGAGACGAGCCAACCAAATCAGACTCATATTTTTCCTTCTTTTTATTCTTTTACATAATAATATTTTATTTTATTTTATTGTTTTTGAATAATACATTACTTTAGTTTAGTGGTGTCTACTTTTCTTCATTTTCTGCCTTTCTTCTCGCTCTCTCTTTATCTCTCTTAGATTTCTCCCTCCCTCTGTCCTCTCTCCTCCCTGCTCTCTATCTCTCTCTCTTCCGTTCAGTTTGCATTTGAGGTAACGGCAGTTATGTTCGTCCTTCAATTTGGATTATTCTTCGTATTTTGAACTCGATTTCGTTCGATTTTGAGCTTTTTTTTGCATGATTGTGGAAATTTGAATCTTAATATATTGCTTGCTTTTGGCTCATCGATTCTGTGTTTTAGATCCTTAGTTACAGGTTGATCTTTCTGTTTGGCTCGTTTTCGATGCTTTGAACTCGATTTCGTTCGATTTTGAGCTTCTTTTTTGAATTATTCTGGAGATTTCAATCTTAATATGCGTACTTGCTCATCGCTCTTCGATTATGAGTTTTAGATCGCTAGTTACAGGTTGATCCTTCTGTTTGGCTCGTTCCCGATGATTTGAACTCAATTTCGTTCGATTTTGAGCTTCTTTTTGGAGTTATTTGGGAAATTTCAATGTTATGCGCTTACTTTTCATGAAATGCATGCATCAACTTCTCGTTCGTCGATTCCAGGGGTTAAAGATCCTTAGTCACAAGTTGATCCTTCTGTTTGGCTCGTTTTCGATGATTTGAACTTGACTTCGTTCAATTTTGAGCTTCTTTTTTGAATTATTCTGGAAATTTCATTCTTATGCTCGTACTTCTGATGAAATGTATATATCAACTTCTCATTCATGGACTCTAGGTTTTAGATCCTTAGTTACAAGTTGGTCCTTCGGTTTGGCTCGTTCTCCATGTTCTGAACTCAGTTTCATGCAATAGTGAGCTCCTTTTTAAATGATTCTGGAAATTTCAATCTTTCGTGCATGCTTCTCGTTTGTCCAATTTAGGTCTAGATCCTGAATTATAAGTGAATTCTTGTTAATTTTGATCGTAATTTGTGATGTTCTCGTCCATTATCGACTGGTTTTGAGATTCTCAGAGCTTTGGATTTTTTATTTATGTATTTTTTGTGAGGTATTGATTTGGGGAATTTCAGTCCAGTTGTTTTATTAGTATTAGGGTTATTAGTTTAGTTAATAACTTTGTTTTTGTGTTTTTGATTAGTGGCCGTTGAATAAATTGATTGATCTTATTAGTTGTGCTGGGGTTTTACATTATTAGTTCTTTTTTTTTTTTTGTTGCATTTTGTTATTTTGAGGACATCTTGTCCTTAACTCATTGTATATTCTCTCTCTTAATATATATATTTTTTTCTGTTTAAAAAAATATGTAGTTCGGGGTTCACTTTCATATTAGGTTATCTGATGTGCCCCTATATGCTAATACAAAGCTTGACACTTGGGTTTTTGGTGATTGAAGAAAAAAGAGATTTTAGTCAATGCTTATTTTATAAGTAATATGTGTAATTGTCGAGGAAAATTTGCAGTATTTTGTGTGATTGGTTGCTGTCGCATGAACTTACTGAATTGAGTAAATCCCCCTTTTGCTTTCGAAACATTTGATCCAGGGAGAGGATGGCAGGAGGAAGTACCAATAATAGTCTAAGGAAATATCTCGGATCCATCAAGGATACCACAACTATTAGTCTGGCGAAAGTAAACAGTGACTATAAGGTAATCATTTTTTGTAAATTTACATTCCTACTCGACTTTTAGTTGATCTTTCTTTGCAACAAGAAATGTGAAAATATCGCGAGTTCTTTTAAAGTGAGACGTGGTTTTTCAGGAGTTAGATATTTCAATTGTTAGGGCTACGAATCATGTTGAGCGTCCGGCCAAAGAAAAGCACATAAGAGGTGTGTATCATTCATAAACTGCAGAGTGGTGAAGTAGCATGTGATGTTCTGGAACTATGTTTCCCTCTGTAGACTAGTTTTGTTTTGTGTGCTCATCTGGAATTTCGAAATGGAAGGAAGTGTTTACAAAGTTTTTTGCTCTTTCTATGCAGCCATATTTGGCACAATTTCAGCTGCAAGGCCTCGTGCTGATGTTGCGTACTGCATACATGCTCTTGCCAGACGGTTATCCAAAACCCATAATTGGGCGGTATGTCTCCTGAACACAGTGCCATGTATTGATCTGTAGTACATGACTTGGTGTAAGAACTGGAACATGCACTATGCTATAATGTCATCAGTGAACTGTTACAATTCTTTCATGTTTGTTGGACTTGAATGATGATGATTATTTGCAATGTCTAGCTGACTTGAATAAATAGGAGCTTGCGTTTAGGTAGTGAGGAGAGCAATCTGTATAATCTTTTATGGGTTTCATCTAGGGTTGAGGGCCCGCAGACACAACCTCTCCTTAGGGTAGCACCTTGAAGGGGTAAGGCCATGCGGGAGCCCTTGGGGTACTAGGTTTGTTGTTATTGTTGTTGTATCTAGTTTGTGTCCCTGTGTACTATGAATTTAAAAGGTTATACCATGAATTATTATTGGCTTTGCAATGCTACATGTCATTGAGTTGCAAGAAAGGCAGAAATCATTTTCTCTTTTTGGTTGGGTTTTAGGTTGCTTTGAAAACTTTAATGGTTATTCACCGTGCTTTGAGGGAAGTGGATCCAACATTCCATGAAGAAGTCATCAATTATGGTAGGAGCAGGAGTCATATGCTCAATATGGCGCATTTCAGAGATGATTCAAGTGCAAATGGTACTCTTAATTCAAAAACCGTTTACAATATTATCTTTTTTCTTGGTGATGATTCTTTGTTTCTCAAGCTATTGTTGATCTTCTGTTCAGCCTGGGATTACTCTGCCTGGGTTCGTTCTTATGCCTTGTTCTTGGAGGAGAGGCTTGAATGTTTCCGAGTCCTGAAATATGATATTGAGACTAAGCGCTCTGTAAGTGATTTCACTATCCACATTTCTAAATTTAATCACTTTCATTATCGAATGTGGAGCGTTAATTTTCAGCTGAATTGCTGGTTGTAATTTCAACTATTCTGCATCCGGTTTTTAGAAGTTCAGTCATAATCATCATCATGATACATTAGAAAGAAAAGGTTATTCCAAATACTGGCTATTTTATGGAATCATGCGATGTTGTCACTACATGGGCAAATTATAACGATATTGTTTTAGTGTAGATTTTTCAGATATCCTGATGGTATAATGTATTCTTTTTTATAATTTTTTATCACAAAAATCTCACTTTCCTATAGGGATGATTTTGAGTATATGTTAACATTTTCCTTATATGGGAAGAGGGTATCTTTCTTATATGTGAAGAGGGTTTATCCATATGGCTATAAATTAATTGTAGTAAGAGAGTCTATACATGTCATATGCAGAGAACAAAAGACCTCGATACAGTTGACTTGCTTGAGCAGTTACCAGCCTTGCAACAGCTTCTTTACCGGGTTATTTGTTGCCAGGTGAAGTTACAGTTCCATATACAGTTCTTTCTATTTTCCTTTTTGTTTTTGGGGTTTGATTTGGGTTCATCCAAACTTGCCATGCTGTCACAAAAATGGTTTATACCCCCTTCTTTCCTGAATGTTGATGAAGCAATTCTAACTTCATCTTCTACAATGAAATGCATAATCTTTATGCAGCCTGAAGGAGCAGCAGTCCACAATCATATAATACAGCTAGCACTTTCAATGGTAAGAACTTTGTCCTAGTTGGCTTGCATATATCTATCAGTTTATAGTTAAATTGCATTGGCATTATCTGATCCTCATTTTCTGATATCTCTGTTGTAGGTTGCCTCAGAAAGTATTAAAATATATAATGCTATCAATGATGGTACGGTCAATCTGGTTGACAAGGTACGCTGTGAGGAAATATCTTCCTTTTCGTTGTTCCATGTTCTTTTTAAGGAGATATTTATTTAACGGAATATATTGAAACAGTTCTTTGAGATGCAACGCCATGATGCAGTTAAAGCACTCGATATATACCGAAGGGCTGGCCAGCAGGTTTGTGATTTGAGGTTAACGATTCTAGTAGCCTCTATGATTTCATGGGTCCTAATCAATTTTTTGACATTTCAGGCTGAGAGACTATCAGAATTCTATGAAGTATGCAAAAACCTCGACATTGGACGTGGAGAGAGGTTTATTAAGATTGAGCAGGTTCTTAATCTTGTCTTACGCTCTGCATAAAGCATTAGTACTTTGTAATCACATGGTTATTTCATCTATGGACTTAATATTTTTGGTTCTCAATGCAGCCACCTGCGTCATTTTTACAAACCATGGAAGACTATGTGAGAGAAGCTCCCAGGGGATCAACATTTCGCAAAGAGCAGGTATAATCCATAATTAAGTAATAGAGTTGTTTCTGCTATTTTCTCGATGATGTCTAGTCATTAGTGAAGATGGACCCCAGGACTTTAGCTCAACTCTGAGGTACTTGCACTTGGTGCCTCATTAAGCATTAGATCTGGGATTCGAATCTCGCTACTCTGTGCAATATAGTTCCTTGGGGCCACCCATTAGGTCTATAGGCCCCAACTAACCCTATTAGAAATCTTGCTACCATGTGCAATATAGTTCCTTGGGGCCACCCACTGGGTCTATAGGGCCCGACTTACCCTATTACACAGAGAAAATCCCGAGTGAATGGTATGTACAGCTAGGGATAACAATATGTGTAAGCTAGCATGAACAGCCTGGTTATCAAAAAGAAGAAAGCAGTGGAGATGGTTTGTCTACTATGTGGATTCTCAATTGCAAAATCAGATCCGTTATCGAAAGAACACTCTTGATTTGTGTAATGGCCTAAATATAGTCCCCCGTTAGTTTCCCCCGACCTTGTATAAATTCCAGTATTCATCCAGCTGCTTTGGTTTAGGTAAATATTTTTGTATTGGATGGAGTGGGTTCTTGATGACTAATGTTCTGAAGATTTATGTAGATGCATATATTTACTATATGCGTGACTGGCCAAGTTTCCTCATGATTTCTTTCAAATAACTAGGTGAAGCAGATGATTGATGAAAACCCCAAAGTAGTTTTAGCCATAGAAGATAAAAAGGAACCAGAGGTGAAGGAAGAACGTCCACCGTCTCCCCCTCCTCCAGAGCCTGTCAAAGAGGAAAAGCCTGTTCCCGAGCCTGATTTGCTGGTAACGTTCGATGTATTTCCTTGTTTATATATCACCATTTTAGCGGACCTGGTATCCCACTGACACTTCATTATGAACTTCTGTTAAGAGTATGGACGAACCTAATCCAGTTGCTTCCGAGTTAGATGAGAAGAATGCCCTGGCTCTGGCTATTGTTCCAGTTGGTAAGATTTCTTATTGTTCATGTAGTGCAGTTCAGAACCCTATATCGAAATATTAACCATCTATAAAGTAAAAATTGCAGAAAAACCCTGATAGATTGGTTCAAGTGGTAAGATATGTGAACTCGGTTCCTTATGAAGTGTTAGATTCAGGACTGGACACACATTTATTTGGACGCCAACTTACCTTGTTGTACTTGGAGAAACTTGCAAATTGGCTGTGCATTCAGCCCTAGGATTAGTTGTTATGCACATAAGTTGGCCTAAGTAACCCGGTTACCAAAGAAAAAATGTAAACTGCTTCAAAATTCTTATTCTTATGCCGATGATTTGTGGATGTGCTGCTGTATCTATATATCTAGTGACAAAGAATGCATGACATGCTACTAAAGTTTCTGGGGGTTTTCTTGTTGCAGTTGATCAATCAGCCACCACACCTGCACCGAATCTCGAAAATGGAGCCACAGGATGGGAATTGGCACTTGTCACTGCACCAAGCTCAAACGAAAGCAACACCGCTGCTAATAAACTGGTACTTTTTACTGACTCAACTTCTTGATTTTCTAATTCAAGAATATATGATGATACATAGAAGTTTTGTAAAAGAGTGAAGTAGGGTAAATGGATCCATGTAGACAATACCATCTTGTGAGGAAAAGCTTAGATTACTCTTGTTGGTGGCGTGCTCATCTATGTTAAATGGTTGGTGTGAGAGAGTTTAGAATCAAATCATGCTTTGCAGTTGCAACTGCAATGTCAAGGAAGCAGAGTGTTGCATGGCTTGCAATGATGGCATTAGGATTTTTAAGGAGACATAAATTGCTTTATCCCTGTGTTTTCAAAATTTTGAATGAATAGAATAGCTATATTGTTGTTGATTTTTGTCCCTCGTGATAGAGTTTAATCTTTAAATACAATGTATATGTACTATAGAATCCATTACAAAAGTACTGTTAATGGTCTACCCGAACTTATATAAGATTTTGCAACCCTAAGCTAGTTTCTATAGTACATTGATAAAGTGTCTAATACTTTGATTTTGATTCGTTTCAAAGGCTGGAGGACTTGACAAACTGACTCTAGACAGCCTATACGATGATGCCATCAGAAGAAGCAACCAACCCACAACCTATAACCCATGGGAACCGACCTCGTTGGCCAATCCGATGATGCCACCTGTCCACGACCCGTTCTATGCTTCAAATGGAATAGCTGCACCCACGTCGGTCCAGATGGCACCCATGATCAATCAGCATCAAACATTCGGGTTGCAGCCTCCGCAGATGATGATGGTGGGGCCCCACCAGCACCAGCCGGGATTTAACCCTTTCGCCAATCAGTATGGAACGCCGAGCCCCTATGGCAATGGAGTTCAGGTACAAACTTATAATCCATATGCGGGTCTTTTGTAGGATCCAGGCCCGGTTCATTTGGCTTTGAAACCGCAACTTAAGCCCTTAGTTGGTCACCTTTGTTGTCTTAAAAATACGAAGTTGGTCACCTTTGTCGTTTTAAAAACAAGAAGTTGGTCACACAGGTTCAAATTTTACAGATTTTTTCACCGAAGTCTCCTTGACAATTCATAGCTAGTCACAGAGTCCAGAATTTGTAGATTTAGTCACCTAAGTCCCGAGTCCATTACAATATGTTTATCCGTGTAAAATACAAGAGAACCTTTTTACCATGAACGGAGCTCCGTGAAATTTCGCTAGGCCTTAGGTCATGGACTTGGTATATATAAAGTCCATATATAAACCCAAATAAGATTCCATCTTAAAATTAATTGACTTTTATAGTGAGTCTTTCTCTCGACTAGACTCACATATGGAGTTTTTTTACGGGCTCAATGGCCATTGTTCAACTCAGTGCGCACCGACTTTGAGTGACCAATTGTAAATTTGAACTTGAATGACTAACTTTATATTATTAAGACAACTTGAGTGACCAACTAAGGGCCTAATTCTGAGCAACAGCGAGATGAAGATTTGGTGAAAGAAATGGCACAGATAATTCAGAATTTGAGGGGGAGTTGGGGAAGATGTGTACCATATTGTTGTGCATTGTGTAGTTAGTATAAATTGAGATTTATTTGTTGAATAATTAGAGAGAGAGAGGATTCTTTTGGATTTCTTGATTATTGATTATTGATCTTGTATTTTTGCGAGTTCCGGTAATAAAGAGGGTGAGACTATTTCCATGTTAATATTTTTTTATGCTCTTGTATCTACTCTCGAGCTGTTAGGTTTTGTATAGTAGTTAGATATGAGGTTTTGGATTGTTGTTCAGCTCTTCCATAATGTTGGTAGTCTTACTTAGGACGATGTTATACATCATTACCATTATAAAAAGTTATGAGGAAATCATTAAATTGTGGGAGAATAGTGTTTAATATCGTCTTTATATTATTTAATAAGTTACATTTTGTGAGGGGCTGAACATAACCACAAGTAAGCAAGGAATCGCTTTGGGGTCCACAAATTTTAGGGTTCCTAAATTTTTGAGCCCGTGATTTTTAAAGTATTAATTCTAAATATTAACACATTTTATAGTCAAATTTTTTATAATTTGTTGTATATGAAGTTCTTCTTTTGACACTTGAATTGTATGGTGGGTTGATTCTATTATTTAGATTCGAAGAGATTGATTACATGGGTTTAAAAAGATAAGATGAAGTTTTACTATAGTTGTTGATTACTGTATGTTATTTTTCTTCTTTATCCAAATATAGGTTGATATAAATCACATATGATATGATATGATGAGTTACTAATTGTGAATAGATGTAACACATTCTTATAATTGTGTCACATGCATATAAGGTGACACTAACATGAAAATGGATGCAATGAAATTACCATAGTTAATTCGCGTATACGAATTATTGGTGTTTAATACTTATGTTTATGTTTTTTTTTTTTAAATACGAAAAATACACCTATTTTTAGTCTAAATTGAATTATATGTATTTTATGAAATATTTGTGGATTTTTTAAAACATCACTTATACTTTATTTTTGCTCCAAAAAAAAAAAAAGTAAAATTCAAATTTTCAAATTTAAAAAAAAGGTGAAAATTCTTCTCCACCCACAAGTAAATAAAAATTTTTTTTGAACAGAATATAAGCTTTATTTTATCTACATTGGCTTCAATTTTGTAAAAATTTAACTGAATTTTTGGACCGTATGTTCAAGAATATAACCGTTTTAAACATGAATGTATGAATACACGTTTTTTAAATGTCAACGCTATGATTGGCCAAAATTTTGACCGAATTTTTAATAAAAAAAGACAAATAATACACGTATGTATTAAATTTTGTTTTATTTTTGTACCGTATTTAACTAACTTAGAAATTACGGAGACGCTAAATTTGTAATACTAAAAACATCAAATTTTCCCTCACAAATCACAATCACCCTAGAGCAAAAGTAACCTTAACCTCTAAGAAATATAAAAAGAACAGCAAAAAATTTTGCTAAAAGAAATAGCAAAAGCAAAAAGAAAAGATAATGACAGAAAATAGTTTGATTTATTTAAAAATGAACTTTTTTAGCTTCGAGGACTTGTTTCTTGTCATTTTTCTTTAATTTTTGAGAAATTAGAAGTTGAAAATGATTTTTGTGTTTTACTTTTTTATTTTTAGTTTTTTTTTTTAATTTGAGTAAAAATAGAACTTTATTTCAAGTTATTGTTCGTTTTATATGAAGGTCAAAAATTAAAAGCCCATAATTTTTAAAAAGAATCAAAATATTTAGTTTTTTAGTAACTAGGAAAATTTAAAGAGAAAAAAATTATAAAAAAGAAATAGAAAGAAATACATTCTCTTTCTTAGGTTTGAAGTCAGAGAAAAGTTTAAAAAAATATATAATTTAAATACAAAAGAAGGAAAAAAATTAACAACGTTACAAGTTATTATGTGTTAATATTAAAGTACTATTCAAACATATATTTAGAATATTGCGTTTATAGAATTAAATTTCAGAACATTTTTTTTAATTTAAGTAATACATGTTCACGTAAAATATAACATACTACACATATTAACTAATTCAATTTTGTTAATAAAAAACTAATTCATAAAAGCAATAAAAAAAAACCATATTTTTTGCTAACGAAAAACTCAGTTACCTGATAAATCCTAACTTATGTGGCGACTTACACACCACGGGAGTCAATCATTCCTCAAGGATATGTTCAAAAGGGAATCGAACTCCAAATCTTTTGGACTAAAATAATATTTTATCCCCTAATTTACGTCTTATCACTGAATCAAGACCCTGAAGGGTTAAAAAAATCATATTGAAAATGAATAATCATAATATTAACAAGTGATAAATTAAACCACTAAAGCCTTACCTTAATAGTAGGAGTCAAGTGAGGAGATAGGTTGTTATTTTAGATCAAAATGTTTGAAGTTTGATTCCTTCTTTGAACCTCTCCTTGAAGAATTCTTAACTTAATTAGCTCTTATAGTATATAAATTACAGCATGGATCAGAATATATATAGGATAATTGAGTTCCTCGTTAATTCAAAAAAAAAAAAAAAAAAAAAAAAAGAGAGAGAGAGAGAGAGAGAGAAATTAACCGTATCTCCATAAAATCTTCAACTCAACAAAATCTTGAGAAAACAGAACCCAAAACTCAACTGCAACAAAAAAAAAAGGAGTAATCTTTATTATCCTCCAGCTTCACCCTCACTCTCTCTCTCTCTCTCTCTCTCTCTCCAGATGTTCGTAGCGCTGCAATTTCCCCTTTGAAATTCATCAAATTTCATCAATGTCTTGGCTATCCCTTCCACTTCCTAATCCCTTCAAATCTCTCGAATTTTCTGATTCCGATGAGGAAAAAAACGAACCTAACCGCTCCGACAACGACGCCGTATCTAGCGCCGGCGGTGGCGTAAAGGAGGACTTGTCGGCGATCGGAGAGACGATCGGACGGCAATTGCGCGGCGTGGCGGCGTTTCTAGCGCCGCCGCCATCAACCACATCGCCGCCACCGTCCGAGACCGATGAGGCGGTTGAGGATTCGCCGTCGAAGGCTCTGGCGGGGATTCGGAGCGATCTTGCGGAGATTGGAGGGAGTTTCAAGTCGTCTTTTTCGCTCATATCGGCGAATAAGGCGGTGAGTGGAATTTCTAAGTTTGCTTCGAATTTACTGCAATTGGATGAGGAAGAAGATGCGGATGGTGGTGGTGGTGATGGTGATGGTGGTGGAGAAGGAAGCGGTGGGATTAATGATGAAATTGTTCAATTTGTGAATGAGATTTCTCAGAGGCCAGAGTGTTGGACTGATTTTCCTTTGGAGCTTGATGATGGTACTATTGCTTAAAATTTGAAGTTGAAGTGAAAATTTGTTCATTTACGTTGTTTAATTTATGTGTTGTTCTTGTTGCTTTAATTTGAATTGATTTCTACCGTTCAAGCTACAAAGAGTGCATGTTAAACATGTTTTGTGTTGAAGATTAGTATATTTAGCTGATTTGGTGGTTTGGGAGTTGTATGAATTCTCACGTCACGGGCATTAGGCCTAACTCATAGAGTTGACATTTATGAGGTTCGCATATAAATTCAAGTAGCATTATGTTATAAAACCAATTGGCATGAGGTGGAATAGTTCGCTAGGCTTATATGTTGATTTCTTCTATGTCACAAATTTGATATGAGGTAGTTTTTTTTTTTTTGAACACTATATGAGGTAGTTTAAACTATACTTATATGTGAAGTTCTTTATTGGGATATTGTACCTTGGAGCTAATATGTATTTTGGAAGATGATAGGATAAGGTTTTTATGAGGAGTTGGTATATGAGACCGTCATCCCTGTGTAATTGATGCTATATTTGATGACAATTGTGGTGAAAATGGCTGATGAATCCTTGATCTAGTGGTAAACTTACTAACGATGCGGTCCTTGGACGAGAGGTTCTAGGTCGAATTAATTTATAATCTTTGTGAATTACAAGTTTGGATGTTCTCCAATATTCTGAGTTAGCTACTGGTACTCTGTTAAAACGCTTTGCAGGCTTTATGTGAAATCAATTCTGCACTGGGGAATTGAAAGTGTTGCAAGAACAAGGGCAAAAACCGAGTAATTTTACTTTCCGTAAATCAAAGTAGAAGGCCTTATGTTGAAATTTTAGATATGGGTTTGAATATTTTGGTCGCGTAGATGTGGAGATATAATGTCAAATGAAAAGTGGCAGCATGATATATGCTTGTATTAAGTTTGCACCGGGCATCTTGAGCTGTAGTTCACAATGTCAATGTCAAAGTAGAGCTCGATAAAGATGAGTCAGTAATTTTCTTATGAAAATGCCCATGAATGATTGTGTATTTTATGAATTGGTCTGTCCTTCAGGTGTATTTATATGAAGTCATATTTCTACATGCAATGCTAAGGTTAAAGTATCAACTGTCCATCTGGTGGATTGCTGTTAGGCTTGTATGTGGAGCTTGACTTCTCTAGGCCTTGTTTGTGAAGTAGAGGATTTGGCCAATTCGATTTAGGCTGACACTATGGTTTAGTGAACTGCGCTCTCTCGCTCTCTCTCTGTCTCTCTCTCTCTCTCTCCATATATATATATATATATAGAGAGAGAGAGAGAGAGAGAGAGAGAGAGAGAGAGAGAGAGAGAGAGTCAATTTAGTCATTAGGGTTGTGAGAGTGATGTGCACCATTGAAATTCTCTCATGTACTATTCTCAAATAAAATTGTTGTGCTCCCCTCTGTGGGCCTAGGCTTCAGCCAAACCATGTAAATTTTAATGTTCTTATTTTCCCTTAATCCCTTTGTTTGTGCTTGTTATTTTGATTTAGGGTTCCAATGTGTATGGGTGGTTCTAACTAGTGCAATCATATCCCTTGCTTCTCTTTTCAGCTTTCCTGCTCGAAATCCTTCTTGATGGGTGGTTGGTTCTGCTTTGCTTCTAGACCTACGAACTCCCGTAGTGAACTTTTTGTTTTCTGTCTTTATTTAGGTGAAACTAGGACCATGTTTTGAACCATTTCTTTTGTTTTTTTGATACAAGAGTTATTGAATACTGGCTTATGAATTATTCCTTGTAGCAATGGCCTTCCTATTATAGTGCTCTGTCATTGACTTCTCTGTTCTAAAGGTCCGCAAGTACCTTTCACTGATCGTTATTCATCTCATTGCTGGCGATAAAATCTTACCATTGGCAATCGTCAGTGGCCCACTCCCACCGTTTCTTTTGAGCGTGGGTTTGGTTAATAAAATTTCTGTCTGCATTACTGAGGTTGCATCCCTTGCTGTGCTGGAGTGATTGTTCATGGAAACGACATCTAGACTCACATGTATTTTTCTCGCAGATTTTTGTATGTCCGATGTTCAAGCTGAACATGCATCAATTATAGAGCAATTGGTTCCAAGTTTGGCCAGTCTTAGAGCCAAACTAGGTAGTGATATCAGCAGCCAGCGGTTTTGGATGATATATTTTATTCTGTTGCTTCCAAGACTGAATGAAGATGACCTTGAGGCACTATCGACTCCTGAGGCAAGAACATAACTTTGCTCAATTCATTTGTTTGTTCCCCGCGCTGTTATATGAAAGAGAGAATTTCGCATGATTATGGTGCTTTTGTTTTTCCTTTTTTGAATGATTTTTTCACTTCTTTTTCCTTCGCTGGTCTTATATGGATTCAAGAGCACCCTTTCAGTCTAGATAGAATTGTTTAGAACTAATAAGTTCCATTTGCATCATGTTTGAGTGATGTAGCACAACTTGTTACCCAAAAATAAAAGTCAGTGATATTTATCCCAAACTGAAAACTAATTAGTTACAATTACAGAGTTATTTTTATAGAATAAGCTAATCCTTAAGATAAATTGGATAAGATGAGACTAGATACATGCTAACTCAAATAACAAACTGCTTCCCTAAAATAACATAAGATAAAAACTAAACCTTATAAAATTGCGCTATGTCATTGAGTCCTTGCGAATCATCGTTTTAGAATATCCTACATTGCCTCATACCTAGTCACCAATTATTACGATAGAAGGGGGAGTGTTAGGAGACTTGGTTTTGTGATTTTACGAGTTTTACCTACTCCCTTTCTTCTTTCTATAAGCTCTTTTTCCTCTTTCATGTTATTTTGGAGGTGGCGGGAAATTAGATGGCTGGAGGGTGCATGTTGATACTAGATTCTCTATACGGTGGTATGTCGTTTATTGTTTTCCTATCCCTTTCCCCTTTAGGTTGCGTATGAAGGGGCTTGCAAATTGCAAGTAATGGAGTTACTATAGTTTCTGTTTAGCCTCTCTAACTTGTAAAAGCAGCTGGTGTCTTTCATAGCACAAGGAGTAAGCACTTGCTTCTAAGGTTCTTGGCTAAGTTATTTCCATGGAGGGTGTTAGCCTTATCTGTGGAGCCTAGTTTTAATGGACCTTATCCATATGATGTAAGGGATTATGCCAGTCTGAGTTAAGACTCATGGCGTAATAGGGTTTAGGGCATTGACTATGTATATACAAATTAGGGTTATGTGAATTAAGTGAGCCACTTAAAATTTGTCTCTTCTCTTGTACTATTCCAAATAGCGAAATTGTTGTGCTTCCCTTCATGGATATAGGCTTTGGTAGAATTCATAAATTCCAGTGTTCTGATTTCTTCGTAAATCCCTTTTTTGTCTGCTTGAGGGTTTCAATATGTGTAGGTGGTCCTAACAGAGGGTCCAATCTAATTATAAATTGTCTCCTGTCTTGTTAGTTGTAGAGACTGTATGTGAAGGAAGACAACTGAAGGGCTGTGATTGAGTGTCAGGTCCAAACCCCAAATTGTCTCTTAACAGAACTCCTTAAACTAATTTGTTTGTAATTCTTTCCATAATCGAGATCTTTTATGCTTGAAAGAGTGCAACTCTTGTGCTGGATCGCTCACTTGTTCTTCTTATGAACACATTTTTATCAGCTCTTTTATGTTCGTGGTTACTCTTCAGAAATTTAAATATTGAAATTGCCATCTAGCTAGTTCTGTCGTTGCGTTGAATAATACAAGGATTAATACTATCCTTTGTTTTCTTCGGATAATTGATCAGATCTAGTGATAATCTTTGTTAGTTTCAATCTTTATCAAGAAACATTGCTTGAATGATTATATACAGGAATCAGAGTCTGAAAGTCACCTTATTTTGCAGCTAATTATACTATAGTTGTTTTGTTTATCAGCTGATTGCACGGTTTGGTTATTATTTTTTGTTTGCAGTTTTGGTTGTCAAAAAAAAAAAAAAAAAAAAAAAACACTAAAATTTAAGTCTAAAAACGATTTTTTTTTTTCTTGTCTAAAAACTAGACCTAAAACCAGAAAATTGTTTCCAAAACTTAGTTTCTAAGTTTTTCAAAAACCAAAAATTGCAAACAGAAAACGATACAAAAAAGCCCTTAGTTTTCCTATTTTAATTTTAATTTTATTCTACACTTTCCAGATTATTGAAGCAAGAAGTACACTGCTGGAAATGCTTTTGAACAAAAGGAATACAGAAGTTCTGTCAAATGCCGAGAAGCCTCAGTTGGACGATTCTCAATACGACATCCAAGTTAGTGATCCAGAAACAAAGACAAGTCAGCCTGAGGATCCTGAAAATTCCGGGGTGTCAATAGATGTCAAAAATCACGAATATCATAGCACGCAGGTCACTTCAAACACCCTTCAACTTTCAGAAACTCAAGTCAACGTAGCACCCGAGAAATTCACATCGAAGGAAAATACAGTTACAGCGGAAAATGCAAATCCTGGAACGGGAAATGGCGAGCCTGACAATATGTTGAAAGAGAGAGATTCCAATAATGCAGGAACAGCCATGGATTCTCAGAGACTCTTCAAAACTGAAGACGAAATTTCCTTCAGTGATCTGGAGGAGGATGAAAATGATGATCCCTCAAACACACAATCAGGTACAAAGCCAACCCAGTTCGCGGGAGCGTCTTCCCCAGACAGATCTAACGACTGGGTTCGGTTAAATAAGAGTCCAGAGTCATCGAGAGGGCACTGGAATCCTCGAGATAAGGATTCAGAAGGTGAGGACTCAAATGACTGGCTTACCATTGATGATTTCGATCCGTGATGGCATAAGTTGAATGCTGTTTGAAATCAACAAGATCTCTCTCTGTAAAATTTGAACATGGTTTTGTTTTTATGTTATTTATCAAGGAGTGGGCGTCTGGTACTGGTACCATATGTTTTATGTAAGTTTTTGAATGTTTATATTTAACTTAAAATGAAGATCAAAGGTCCGATGTCACTTGTGATTGTCTGGATCTATTTTCTTAATCTGGTATTTTGTGATTTGAACTACTCGTTTTGCTTGGCATCCCAGAGTTTAAAGAACTAAATTGGTTTTAATGGTGGCTCTAAAATGGATGCCTAAGGAAGGACTTTTAAGAGAATTGACGAGGCCAAGGTATGTCCTTGACACATGACGGGTTTGCAGATTTTAGTGATTCAAGGCAAGTATCATCAGTAATACCCCTTTTTTTGTATAATTGAGGTATCCAAATTGGTTTAAAGATATCTTGAATGATCGACTTTGTGTTATAATACGAACTAACATGTGGTTTACCTATATTATATGTGTACTTATAATACTTATGTGTATTACGCATAGGTCTTATTTATCCGAGTTGAGAAAACCTAAGCAATTGTTTCAGTTCGTGGTTTCGACTAGCCTTGACTTTGACATGTGCTTTGCAACAACAGCAAAACATTTAAACGGGTTGAACTGGTTTGTTATTTAGCTTGGAAGGCTTCACTAGAGCTCATGCTCGTTTAACTAAAAAAAAGTTGTAAACTTAAAAAGGTTTAAATTAATCAATTTTCAACTAAATTATAGTCCTAAATGAGTTTTAACCGAGTCGACTTCAAACTTATATAGAGTTTGATCTTAGTTCCTTGATACGTATCTAAATAGTTATAATGCACGGAAACCTAGAGAACTTGTAGAAGGAAGTGATGTATAAACTTAGCTCCATAATCCCTCGAATCTTCTTGAGGCCCTGACCTTATTAGATTTGACCATGTAGACCCATAGACTTCGTTCAAAGAAGTCTAGAATCCTCACTTTTAACCTTTTTTCCCCTTACAATGGTAGCAAGGTATAACGTTTATTCTAAATAGGGCCACCAACGCTCAAAGACAAGAGATTTGAGTCTTAAACCCAAGACCTCGTGTTTGGGGTTGGCTAGCCTCACCATTAGGCAGAACCCAACACCTCGTCCTCGAAGAGTTGGCACATGAAGGCTATATATTAGCTCTAGTGCGTTCATCTCCTACAGCCTCAATTTTGATAATGTTCTAATCAGTAAAATAAGGACTCCATTGAACACACACATTTAGCACATTGTTAAAGCCTTCTAGAGCAAAAACCAGTGACTAACACACCATATACACTTCTTCCAACTGTATCAATTCCTACATTGAAACCGCAGTTACTTCGACTTTTAGTACTACACTAAAAGCACCCGTGTTAGAAAAAGGACAAAAAGGACATTTAGGAGTTGGTATGATACTTAGACACTTCAGCCTCGACAAAAAACACATAAAAACCTTAGAAAATATTACGAACTGCATACCCAAGTCTGGTTAGCGAAGCTCAAACATGTATGTACAACTTTGATGAACCCCACAGGCTGGACTTGCCTTGCATAAATAGTTCATACGTCTCTTCAACCCGTCCATGGTGAGGGAGGAATAGGAGGATTGTTGATAGCACAACGATCGATCTGATGCCTCCAAGCACCATTGGAAACGGTTCCCACAGAAGAACCTTGAACCTCTTGCATAAAACCATTGCCTGGCAGTGGTGGTCGCAGTGCTGAGGAAGAATGGAACCCTTTATCAGAGGTGCGCAGCCAGGTTGATGGTCGAGGTGTTGGCAATAATGGAGGCATGTGTCCCGCAGTTGAGTGAGAAAACGGAAGCCTAGTTGTCTTCCCAAATGGTTTCTTGGTCAGATCGAGGTCCGGAGGACACCATTCAGGCATGTCATCATCATCAAATAGATTCTTCTTCCCCTTGGCATTCAAACTAGAACTGCTCATACTTACTGGGTCACTCGAGTCCCGAGCTTGTTGAAACTGCTGCAATTTGTTATGCATTTGATGAGCATCTTGTGCTGGAGGCCTAGAGATAGTTGAACTCTCTGACGATACTCTTTGACTTGAAACTGGTATTTCTCTACTATTATTGCCCAACTGCTGTTCCTTGTCCCCTACTCGCATTTCTAAAGCCTTGCTTGTCGACGTCCAAGTGGTTGACGAGGTTCTAAAGTCATACTCAGGCAGATCATCATCGTCAGAATCAGTAGGCGCTGGTTGTTTTGGAGCATTAGAAGCGAAAATCACCTTTGGATTCGAATTCGTTTTAGAGTTTTCTACTTCTGAGCTTCCCAAGATTGCTGGTTGAATATCTGACGTCCGCCTACCTGTAGCCATTTGGTCTTGAGCTGGTATGGAGGAAACGCTGACGCAAGGTGATGCATTAGAAGGGCCTCCAGAGTAACTATGAAGCTCAGAAGAATCAGCATTTTTCTTTTCTTTACTGTTGTTTTCAACACTTTCAACTGTCATCTGATGCTTTTTAGATGCTGGCTGCACCGGTTCTTGTTCTGACGGGGAAGTCAATGGCTTCTGTGATGGGGATGTCGTTTGAAGCTCAGAAGAATCACCGTTTTTCTTTTCTTTACCGTTGTTTGCATCATGGTTTGAAGACGGATTCTTCTTCCACACAACGCAACCGATCAATGAATCACGGTCATCTATAACTGAGACCATTCCCTTGAGGAAGCCGTATTTTGCTAGAATCGTAATTACAGTGTCACTGCGAGGACAAATGTAAAGATCAACGCTAGCCGATAGTGATGCACGGCCAACCCTTTTCCCTTCCTTGTACTTCCTTGCAACCTGTCAATAGTAATCGAGTTAATAACAGCTAAAAGTTATGATTTAAGGATCTGTTTAGTTCAATGTAAAACATTTTCTTTATGTAAAATTTTTCTTCACAAAGTATTTTTAATTGAAAATGTTTTTTCTTACAAATTCTTGTATTTTCAGCCGAAGAAAATAGTTTTATTTTATAAATTTATATGAGGTTCACATTTTGTTTATACTTGGCCAAGATGAGGCTGGAGTGAAGCATATGAGATGAGATTACAATGGAATATGTTTTTCCTTCATGAAGAAAATATTTTCCTCCATTACGGGAAAGATCCCCTCAATAAAGGAAAATATTTTCAATATTTGTGGTGGTGGTTATGAATTTATGCGAAGAAATAATATGATTGCGACAAAAAAAATTTTCTACCAAAATAAACAAAGCTTAAAGGATATAGAAATGAAGCATAGTGTTCATTTCATTTTCCGATCTAAGAATTACTCACCTCTTTCATGCCTTTAAGTCCATCTTCCGAGGACCCTTCCTTCAGGCAAAGTGACACCACCTGAAGATTATTGGAATCTATGAAATACTTGAAGTTCATACAGAAGTCTTGATTTAAAATATACAAGGCACTGCAATCTATATTTTATGCTTTCTGTAAATAGCGTATCTCAACACATTACGGCTTGTACTAAAGCGGTGTCTGGGGAGGGTCAAACATATGCAGCTTTACATTCACTTCATAGGTTTCGCTCTTAACAGGTCTAGGACTGAGAAAATACTGGTATTCAGATTTATTCCAAACTGAGTGACCAATTTCATATCATCCAAAAGAGATAAAGACATCTCCACCATGAAAAAGATCTGTGCGAGATATTGTCTGCCAAGCAACAGGATGCGGGAGACAAATAAGAAGAACAATACTCACTATACGATTCCAAGGAGTTGACTGAGTGGTAAGGAACTTAAACGTGGAGTCTCAATGAATTGTTATGTTTGAGGTTCAAAACTTGTCACTAGATGCAAACAATTCCATGGGACTAATACTGGGTTTATAGGTCCCGACTTACCCATTTGCACGTATGGAAACTTCTGAGTGGCTATACATGCAATTTGAGAATTAGTTGAGATGCACATATACTGGTCTACTTACCAGCTAACATAAATGAACCACCACGCACACTACATTGGTAGTTTGGAAATCAGTTAAAGTTACAATTTGAAAAGGGCCCCTTCTTGATGCTGGTTCAAGATCAATTTAGGGAAACTCCCTCAACATGGGAATGAAGGATAAGGTCCATAAACTATCTTTATGGAATCAAGAACTCATCTCTTTCTATTAGTGCCCAAGAATTAGACAAACAGAGAATGGATGATCCATAAAATTAAAACAATAATAATGCTCAGCCTGAAAGGATAAGGATTAAATTAAACACCAAGCTTTCCAACCAAAATTTTCGAAGCGAAACTTGATCTTTCTGCAGATGCCCAAAACAGGCTCTGATCACTTTTCATTTGCCAGTAAATCGAAGATAAGTCTCTCATATGCAGTGTGTCTTGTAGTCGGGATCTAACCTATCAGTAAGACTAGGACTCAATGAATCGGGGACAAATAAAAAACTATCCTAAAGGAGACTTAAAGCCTCCTGCAGGGCATCAGACAACAGATCGCTGAATTTCTGCAGATAAGAATGAAACTGAACAGCAGAGACTAGCTCCAGACCACTAAGTCTAAACATCTGCAGAAGAACATCAAGGCTGTCTCGTTTAGTCTTCAATATATATATATATATACACCCCATCAATATTGTGCTCATCCTTTTAGTATTCTGTGCGAAGGCATAATTCAACACAAGTTTGGGATGCGGACTTGGTAATGTGGAGAGCGATACTTATACAATGCAGGAACTGCTCAGGAATTTTATTCATTACCACTTATAGGTAGGAGCAGTGGAATTGAATCATGGTTTGTGATTGTGTTGTTGTCGTGGTAGTGTTATGGTGTTATATATGAGTCCTTGCAATAAAGTTCGGATGAATATTATTATAGATATTAACATATAATATATCTATAAATATGTTTAAATAAATAAAATATAACATATCTAGGCGCTCTGTCAATGAACAACCTGTCTCAGTGCTCTATCTTTCAAAATCATGTTTAATTTTGATTCCATGATAGAAGCTCTCAAAGATGAAATAGTGTACACAAATTTTCGTGTGTTTTACTCATTTACAGAAGATCCAACCCTAACTAGATGGTGTTTCTCAAGCATGCAGCAGTGGCTGGTGATGGTACAAGATTGCAAGCTATGAGCTCTCTCAGCAAGCAAATATGGTCTGAAGTTTCTATTTAATGCAGAAACATGTGTTGTAGTTGCGCTTTGGGTAAGTGGATCAACTTATTTCACTTACATGAATTGTTAGGTATCCGAATCTTCCCGTTGAGTGCAAACAATTACTTGATACCACCATGTTTTTACATAGAGAAATCCAAGTGGTGGTGCATGTAACCTGGTGATTAGCCAAGGTGCGAGTATAATACTCAGTTATTGAAAGAAAAACTTGTTCAGTGGATCTCTAGCAAAGAGGATGGAAATATGGTTATCTCTTTGCCATTAGAGTTCATAATTTCTCATAATACCACAACTACAGTACACAGACAGAACACCTATACTGGAAATTATTACATGGTTTGCTTAGATTCAGAAACCTGTAAGTTGTTACTGGTTTATTTGACTGTCAGACAGAAGATTCAATACTGGTCAGGAAGAGTGGCATTAAAGAGTCGTAAGGCCCTAGAATTATCGGAAAGGATTTGCAGAAGAGTTATCCGAGACCAATCTGATTCTGTTACAGGTCTAATTTCACTGTTTTTCCATTCGAATGCAAATCATGAATTCATACACTTATGAACAAGAAAATCTAAGCCTCTTAGGCTTGTGGATTCTGAATTCATCATTCCTGGTTAATGCTTGCCAAGATACAGAAAGAATGCCCAGCTCAAAATTGCCTTCATATTCCAATTTTCTTTGTAAGTTTGGTCAGAACTTTGTCTTTTTCTGAAGGTGGAAGACCAGCTGCATGGTTTGAGAATACAAGTGGAGAATCATATGTTCACTGTAAAAAGCTTGAGCTAACGGGAGGCAATCATACCACAGCAGGTATACTGCAGTTACATCAAAAATAGCGATTGTTCATCGCTACATAATATAATTTTTGGATTTGACTCCCATCTAGTGGGGAGAAGGCTCAAGGTATTGTTGTTTTCCAACTTGGTTCAAGTTCGGGTCTTTCAGTTCATTGGCTTCTTTTTCCACCATTAATTTATCCTGACCTCTCGATTGGACAATGTCTTCCATTGTTTTAAAGAATGACCTGTGACCCGTAATCAATTTAGAGCCAGTCATTTTCAATTTTGTAATCCAATCTTATATCCAACACGCTCTTTGCTTGTAGTATTCCATGGAAGTAATTGAAGGCCAGCAGCGATTGAACTTACAATGACACCTTGCTTTCGCAGTTTATCCCTTGACGCATAAGTCAACTATCAAAGATATAGTGAACCTGTTGTTTTGAACTAACTGTGATATTTTAGATAATTTTATGCTTAAGAAAATGCATATATATTCTAAGGAAATATGTTCTTCATTGGCCTATGTTCCTGATAGTGACTCAGAAGGAGTTTACTGGAAATTCAATTTCCATTTCTTGGAAACTACAAGGCTGGTCCTTGCGAAATTGCATTTTCTTTCATATGTGGTACGTGCGCCTGTGAAATTGCATCCCTAAATTTCAATTTAGTAAATCCAATGAAACTTTGACGAATTACCAATCAATTTTCCTTCTTTGATTATGACCTAGTTCCCTGGCACTTCCATTAGTTTGAATTATAAAAGCCATGAAAGACAAGGAGAGGATCTTATTTCTACTCCAGGGGAAAGGTAAAGGGATTGGAGCTAGGGTACTTCAAAAAGTCTTCTTTCAAAGTTCTTTGCTGTACTGTACACTTGTCAACCGATTGGCTGTGTCATAGGTTGTTGAATTTTGGTTAGTTAAACAGCACCACACACGAGAGCTGTTGTATCGCCTATTGCTGCCTGATGCTTTCTTAATGCTTGCTCTATGCCATTGTTTTTTGCTTTTATATTTTTATACTTTTATGCTTTCATACTATAATGCTTTTTTGCTGTTATACTTCTCAGGTTGGCAGTTCTCGGACACAGCCTCCCTTTTGGGTAACACCTTGAAGGGGTGTAGTTGCATACATCTCCCCCCCCCCCCCCCCCCCCCCCCACCCGACCCTGCCTATGTGGGAGTCCTTGAGGCACTGGGTCGGTTGTTGTTGTTGTAAACAGCATCACACAAAGAAGTTGAAGGTGGCAGAGATGAGATGTGGTGGTGAATGTGTGGACAAACTAGGAAGGGCATGATCAGAAAAGACGTTATAAGAAGCGAATTAGGCGTGGATCCAACTAAGGACAAGTTGATAGAGCAACACCTGCATTAGTTTGGGCATGTTAGGAAGAGACTGCCCTTGTTAGAAAACCTGAACAAATATATATTACAAATTGGAAGAGAGGTAAAGGCAAGCCAAAGAAAAGTTGGATAGAGACGATTAGACATAACTTTACCCACCTAAACCTTAATAAGGAGATGAACTTAGATAGAGCTAAGTGATGATTAAAAATATGGGTCGCCGACATAGCTATTAGGAGAGAGAAGCACAACGATGCTTAGTTCACAATGCTCTTGGGGTTACATGTATGTTGTTGTTGCTGCTGCTTTATTGTTTGCTTGCATGCTGCATGTCTGGTATTGTTTTATATGACTTGAATTTATAAATATTGCCAGATACTGCTTTATTTGTTTTTTAGGGTTAGGGTTCGGAAACTACTTCTCTTCAAAGTCGCACCCTGTAAGTATAAGGGGGCGGGTACATTTCCCCCTCCCCAAGCCCTGCCTTGGCTGGAGCTATTGAGGCACTGGGTGCCGTGTTGTTGTATCTTTCGGTATTGTTTGTCTTTTGACGTCAATATGTTATTAGCTCCATGCCCAGTTTGAGGTGTATATACATATATATAAAAGCTATTATTTGATAATTTCTTCGAACCTTACTTCAATCAGTTATACGTTTTGTTGCGTCAGAATGAACTGTTCTCATATGGGTACTTAAAATCTAAATTGAGAGTTCTCTAAAAATATCAGGCACTTTTCCTTTTCATTTTAGTGACTAACAGAATGACTAGTTGAATGCTTTTTTTGAATACAGACTAGCTGAATGCTTGTGTGATACAATTTGTGGATTGCTCAGTTACCGATAGCACAAGCTTCAATTTTCACTGTTAGGATCAGTCCTATGACGTCTGTGTGTAAATAAGACCAAGGGCTAGTTTAGCTAAGTTGTGAAAACTTTTTTTTTTTTTTTTCCAAAAGCACTTTTGTAAAAAATGTACTTAATAAGAGTGTTTTTGTTTGAAAATTTTCTAGTTTCTACTTCTAATTTTACGTTAAAAAAGATGCATTATTTTCCCGCTTCTACTTAAAAAGTAGAAAAACTTCTTTTATTTTAAAAAAAAATTCTTTTAGCCAAATATCCTTAAAATTTGAAAAGAAAATTTCTTCCTTAAAAAAGAAACTTGACCAAACAAGTCCTAATTATCCTCAAAATAATGAGAACCAACATAAACAGTAAAAGGGAGACCATGGAATGTCATAATATTGCCACAATGGTGAAAATTATTGGACCAAGGGATGGCTCATTATTTAATATTGGAATTATACTTTTCTATTTTTAGCATAGGGTACTCGACAGGCCATTAGCGTACCAGACATCACCCAACAGAGTAAAATGCAGCCTTGGGCTTTCGACTTTTATGATAGCATGAGCAGTAATTAGGATCCTCATATTGACCAAGCCTGATAGTTCTCCATTCACGGAATGCCCAAATCAGTTCATCTTCAACCATTAAATGTATTTTAGATGAAAAAAACTGTGGACAAAGTGCAATTGTATTGAAGGACCAAAAGTATGCTGAAGCTGTGACTCAATTCAAAACATGGAAGTATTAGAACTTTACATAATTATAGGCAATATGCAAGTCATAATTCTTGATTTGGATAATTTTTGAATTTTGAAAGTGCAAATGTGTACCTCACTTACGTATGTTATGAGGAGAGGAGATTGGGAAGAAATTGGTACACTAACCGTTGTCTAGTCCTTCCCCGCCCCCCAAAAGGAAAAAAAAGCAGATGAGATCTTCAAACAAATATACCATCAAACAATGCGGCTGTGATTTCATCTTGATCAGCTCATTTGCTGAAGACGTTTCTAGATGTTAAGAAATAATCTTCCTGAAGCTTATTGCCTCATCTAATAAACAGAAGATTTTTTAAATTATTGCTGTTAATTACTTGCAGCAACAACGGTGTTCATTAATTCTAGATTGAATAAGGAAAAGCTAATATGTGATATGGGAGAAAGAAATAGAGTAAAAACTAAAAATAATGGACATTCATTGTCCCCTTTTGCATACGAGGAAGCTATAGACGTCTTCTGTGAGGTATAGGAGGACCCATCTTTGAGAGACCTAAATTAATGTTTTCCTTGGAGGTGTAGCATCTCATAAAGGTAATTTCAAGGCGACCCAATACGCTATGATTCATTTTTCCTGATAAGTACAATAGATATGGGTACGGGAGTACGTCTTGTGTCTTCATATGTGGTGGAAATTATAATTATGACCAAATATTGAAATGAAACTTTATGCTTTCGTAGATGCTATATCTGAAAACAAAGAAGATTCTAATAATCAAATTATCATGATGACATAGATGCCATATATCTAGAATGATATGCAAAGAGATGTCTTACCATTAGTCTTCGAGTGCGTGAGCGGGGAAGATCTTGGACATACTTTTCAAAAGCTTCTAATTTTACTTTGCCTTTAACTTCTACAGATTTGGACCAGTTTATGTCATGCATCTTCTCACCACTACACAGGAAAATCAACATGTACCTTGTCAGTTACTACACCTGCAATTCCAAACTTCAGAAAGTAATAAAAATTTACATTAGGCCACTCAAACTTGTAGTTATTTCACAAAGCAGGAGAAATATCTGCAATCACTTTGTCCCATATATTAACCCCTTTTTGCAGTATATGCACATTGCAAACCGAGAAAGAATATCAATAACCCAAAGAAGAATAGAATGGAATTAGAGTTAACCTTTTGAAAAAAGCAACCACAGACACAGTAACAGAGGAATCTAGCTGCATGTTCCCTTCCCAAAGCGTTTCAGCGAGTATACAACCTCCACCAGCAGATTTGCACCCTTCATCTGGTTGAGAAGAATGATCACTAGGTTTACTAGTAAAACCGTCACCATCATGATTACCGCGAGCTTCAACATTCTTAAGTGAAGTATCGTCAAGCACGGAATTCTTCGGATGCTCAATATCTGATTGATGACTTGTTCCCATGATTTGGCCACCACAGGTCCCATTGCTTTGGACACTACTACTTCCGTGGCTTTGATTGCAGTCATTGCTTTTGTCAGCCACGCTGATACCGGAGGCAACACCCAGGTAGTGTAACACATTCTGCAGTAGAATACCCGTGTCATATTGTTTCAAGGGTAAAGAAGTTTCCACTATCTTGGTTCCAATGGTTGAAGTTTGATCTTTTGCGAAGACACTGCGATCATAACCATTATCTTTCATGTTGGATGAAGGTTCAACCTTGTGGTTTCCTTGAGAACATACTACTCCATCCAAACTGCATGCAGGAATTGCCGACCTAGACACCAGATCACTGAATCCTGACTCTGAAGCACTTGGATGAAAAGGTATCCCATGGGAACTATTATTAGACTTCTCTTTATATCCACTATATTCATACGCAATGCGTTGGTTGACATCTGAACGTGTCAAAGGCTGCTGATTTGACAACCCATGCGTCTGTACAGTGGGCATCTTAAACAAAAGTGAGGACTCCTTATGATCAAGGAACTGCATTTTCCCACCAAAAGAAGAATTTGCATTATTTTCAGCCCTTTTTTCATCAGAACTCCTTTCATTAGGCTGTTGTGATGCTGGCAAATTGTTTTGATCCCAAAATCCACTCCTATCACAGTGATGTCTGAAGCCTGACATCCCCCCAGGTTGAGATATTAAAACAGAATTTCGTAAATCTTTACCTTGTAGATTACCAGCATTCAGCTGCATGCTTGACCTCATTGGAAACCCATGTTCCCTGGCTGAAGAAGCAATATGGCTACTCTGATCATTGGAAAGATGTTTCCTTTTTCTTGAGGAGTCAGACAAAAAATCCTTGTCTGGAACATAGGAAAACATACCTCGCTCAAATTGACTTTCCTGAGGTCTCCACGAAGGATGCATCTCCTGATGTAAAAAATATTGTTCTCTTATTCTTTGAGCAAGTTGCCTCAAAGATTTTTAAGGTCGACTGCGAGAAAGGAACCCAAAACAATCAGAAGAGCTCACATGAGATTCAGAATGCATAAAGGAAACACAATTCAGCCAGCACTATCAGATTAGATATCTGCTCATATGTAAATAAAACATTGATCACATCACTAAACAGATGAATGCTGGGGATAAAATTCCCTTTCTGAGCATATCAAATTATATGATGCAGAAAGCACAAGATGAATAAGATGATTACCCCTTCCCTTGAAAAATTCATGCAGATTACAAAATCACGAAAAAGATGTCAGCTAACAAGCCAACATCTCTGATCTACATGCACAAAGCAACTAAATTAATACAAAATTCTCATAGAAAACCATAATAAATTTCATCCCAAAATGTCGAACACATACCCAAACCATGCAATTGCATAAAATAGAAAGTCCATCCTCCATTTATCTTTTTTTCATAATTTACTCCACAAGCACTTGTAGTTTCTGTAGTAAACATGATAGCAATAACTTGTTCCGTTACAACACAGTCCAAATGTGTTGCCAGTTAAGTTCATGAAGCATCAAGGTCAGTTCATAAAAGGTATAATCATGCAATTTTGTTCGGTCCATGCCCACTACATTCTTATTCCACAACCTGAATAGGAAAAAAAATTGAGAGTAATACAGATACCAAGCAGTGCCAATTTAGTGTTACAGACCAAAGGAAATTCCATTATAAAGCCAATTGACAATGAGTGTAGTTACTCCCGTTACAATAAGTTGACATTTCTTTCTATATAATTTCAACATGGGAATTAGATTTTTAACCTATATCAGACTACGACGCCGTAGGCTAGCTTTTCACTAAATACTTAATCCTAGGAGAACATTACAATTTTGACAACACCACGCATCAATACCATTGAATGACGTTGGCCCCTATAATACCGGAAACCCAAAGGAAGAAGACTGATGACTCGGATCAAGAGATATTCCATCTCTAAACTAATTAGCAATCAATGAAATAACTCTGGAGCTAAAATTGGTATTTATGTCTTTATTCCTATATGAGACTTCAGTTTTCGGACTTTATCATCTTTGATACGAGCCAATAAACTAATTAAAAGCAGTATATTGACTAAAATTAAAGAGATAAGAAAGAAGAGATGGAAAATAACATTCGATTTCATTACTTGCCCTCTCAATACAATACATTTAGTGTCTATTTACATAGTTGATCCCCACCCCGGACCCGTTCCTTTTCCTCTTGGGCTACCTATTACTCCCGGCCCATATACTTATTCGGGCAATGCACCAAACTTGATGACAGAAAAAACCAGTTTCCAGTTCATTGTTTTAACTAAAAAAATTCTACCTTCAAACTGAATCTACACTCAGGCGTTCTTTAGAGTAATCCAACAAAAAGAACCAAAAAAAAGAAGGCTTCTTGCAAGAGTAGTAAGACAAAAGATATTTTTGATGAAACAGATAGGATAAATTAACCAAAGCAGACATATCTCACAGAAAACGAAACCCTAATTGAATGAATACAACATGATTTCTCAACAGTAACAGCGAAAGAATGAAATTGAAGAATGAATCGCAAACCTTAATGGATTTGAGTGTGAAGTCTCTGGATTATGCTTCTCTCTCTCTCTATTTGGATTGAATCTCTGCGATTTTAGGGCACATCAAAAGGTGGCATTTTGATTAGGATTGAATCTCTGGTAACTGCTAGTGTTTCTTAGCTCCCTCACTTGATTTACGTTACTCTTTGCCTTTTCTTTTTCCTTCTCTCTTTTCTTTAGGATAAATAAACTAGTGGAATTCTGTATAATGTACAGTTAATATTTATATTTTGAATAGAAATATGGTATAAACTTATTAAATATACCGTGCATTGCATGGTTGGTATTTGTATTTCTAACTTTTGTAAAATAATTTTTTAATTCAAAAAGTTACATATATTTAATAAAATAGCTCAAATAATTGCGTATAATAACGTTAAATAGGTTCTGTTTTTATTTTTTCACAACGTTAGCTAAAGCATTTTATTAAATACTTGCCTTTTTGATTAAAAAAATTATTTCACAAAATTTGTGGGCTCAAAAATTTAATACATCAAACCTCAGGGTATTAATATGTAATTTATTCTTTCTTTTATTGTGTGGCTATATTTAATTATTCTTGTAATTAGTCTATATATTTTAGTTGTGTCAATTTAATCTCTTTACAATTAAAGTTATTTAAATCAAATTTTGTGTTGAGATTAATGTTAATTTTGACATAACTTTCTATGTTAAATTACCACTTACATATATTTTCCATAGCAAGGGTTACAGTTTACAAATAGTGAATATAATGTTACGATTTTAGCCAAAATTAGCTGTGATTTTAATATTAGTCTTGATTCAAATAATTTCAATTGTGTATGCGTTAAATTAACATAATTAAAATATAAAAATTAAAGTGAATAATAAATAAAGTTTAGGAACTAATGGTGTGAATAATACTTTAATTTAACATCTAAAATTGAAACATAAAATCCAGCATGCATTTAAAATTAGGATGAAAATTTTCAGTTATATTATTTGGTTAATTTATTACAATTAAAATTATATGGCTTACTCTTTTGCTTTCATGCCTTATTGCGCACAGCTTATTACTCACAGGTGTTACACCGAAGTGGTGTAACGACCCCTAGGGTTAGGGTTTAGGTGAGTTAGAATTAGGTGAGAGAAAGAAATAGAAGAAGGAGATGAGAATTAGAAGGATAGATGAGAAAGAGTTTATTTGATTAAATGCCTAAAATGATCACTTACACCCCTTTTTATACTTTGTCACAATTAATTCTCACTAATTGCAGTTTATTATCCTAATTACGTGTAACAACAGGTCACTATGATGCAATGAAGACATTCCTCTCAGGTTGGGGGTCTTCGAAAACAGCTTCTTTTCGGGTTGACACCCTGAAGGGGGAAGGCTGCTAATATCTACCCCCCCAGACCCTGTTTATGCGGGAGCCCTTGAGGCACTGGGATTATTGTAATTAATTCTCACTAATTGCAGTTTATTATCCTAATTACATGTAACAACAGGTCACTATGATGCAATGAAGACATTTCTCTCAGGTTGGGGGTCTTCGAAAACAGCTTCTTTTCGGGTTGACCCCCTGAAGGGGGAAGGCTGCTAATATCTACCCCCCAGACCCCGTTTATGCGGGAGCCCTTGAGGCACTGGGATTGTTGTAATTGTATTACAATTAAAATCATAATTTTAAGATTTTAAAAAAATATATAATTGTATTTAGGAATATTTATACCAAAAGTTCTTATATTTTCAATTGTGTCAATTTAATATTGATACTTTTAATTATATTATTTGAGTTCTTGTAAAAGTGATATTAGGTCAATTTAATCCTTTAAGTAAATTTTAAGATAAGTTGTTAGTGAAATGTTCAAGCGTTTGAACACCGATTGAGTTTAGTTGAGTCACCTGGTTGGATTTGTAGTGGGTTACTTATATCTAAGTTGAGTTTGTCGTTAAAAATTGCGTCATTAATTTAACTTCAATTTAACTAAGGGACTAAATTGACACAATTAAGCGTATAATGATTAAATTGACATAATAAAACAGATATATAACTCATTTAAGTTCAAAACGAAAACATAGTGTTGTAATATGATATTAGTATATAATAAGAATAATAATGCAATAAAAATATATCAAAAGCTAATATTTGGCCAAATCATTCCTTCTTTTTCTTATCATTTAATATGTATAACAATAATAATAATGTAATATTAGAAATTATTTAAATATTGTAACTGATAATCTTCATATACATATATATATATATATTTTATATCACGATTTTACAAAAAAAATTATTATAATGTAAGAACAAGTTCCAAAATATTAGTGTAACATGTTGAAGACTCAAAGTTTTGTAATTTAAAAATTTTATTCTGCATCTAACATAATTTTTGATTCGATCTGAGTTGGACTCGATGCTACTAGAACCTGCCCCTTCTTTCTTACATTTAGGCTCCGTTTGTTTCCGGGGAAAACCACTTTCTAAGAAGTGGTTTTCCCCTTTTCGTTTATTTGGCTTATCATTAGCTCAAATAAGGGAAAATGACTTCTTCTTTAAAACAGGGGAAGTTGTGATTCTAAGTGGCTCAAAAACATTCATGGTTATCATCATGCAAATCGAGATCGAATCAAAATAAACCAGACTACACTATAAACATTTAATGTGAACATCGGACAAGAATTAGACTGAATAATTAAAAGCAGCTTCGATATTACTTTATTATTGTTGCAATAGAACAACTTTAATCAAGTTGAATTATTACATAATATTATAGAAAAACATTATTTAGGTAATATTTTAACATTTATTATATAGGTACTGTGATATTTCAGTAATATACAAAGATATACCCTGAAGTTTAAAAATTTTCTCATAAATCAGTTATCTTTTGCTAAAATTTAGTATATTTTAAATGAAAACAACGATCTATATATATCCTATATAATAATGCAATAATTTTTTTTGTTCTAAAATGCTAGCATGACACATTTTTTGATAATATATAAGTAATTTTTGTTAGAATGTGGACAACCTTTTTATAATATGATATTTATACCACATCAATTTTTTGGCAGAAATTAGATGAATTTTAATGAAAATCTACTAGATTTTAACACAGTTTATACATAAGTGATAAAATTTCTTATCTTATGACGCTTCATTGTATATAATAAAATGACAGAGTATTTACATGATAAATGCTTAAATTTTTGAATACCTAAGAAATAATTTTTCTAATTTATACAGTTTTGGTAGTTAAATTTTTATTTTGTTACTTCATATATATTGTATTATTACTTATGTTGTCCTATAAAAAAATATAAAATGATTGGTGAAAAATATTTTTTTAAAAACATACACGAAAATATCACAATGGGGAATTAAGTTTTCCTTTGAAACAAACAATGAAAAATCTCACTCGGAATTTATATTTCCTTGGAAAACCGTTTCCGAAGAAAAATCAATTCATAGATTCTACTTTTCCGTCAAAACAAACGGAGCCTTAAATTCATAAAAAATAGGTCAAATTAGATGATTATTTAATAAATTCGTGTCCGATTACCGTCCCTCGTCACGATCAAGAGGGAGTTGGTAGCACCCCCACTTTCGCTGGCTTCCCTGGTAAGAAATTGGGCTAAGTGTTGTTTTTATGTCTAAATAATAGTTTTATTAATAGGGATTTTTTAACATGTTCCAAAAGGGCACATGATAGTATATATTAATTGTATACAAATTATTCTTTTATTGTTGGTAAATCAATCAATTGTTATAGAAAATTGATCCCATAATTAATGCAATATATTTTAGGGTAAATTACAAAAAATTTCCCTGTCTTTTGCTTCAAAAACAGAAAACCCTCATCACAAATAAAAGCACTCACAAAATCCCCTTACTTTTAAAAATTTATCACTTAACCCCAATGTAACTTATTTTTGACCATTCTGCCCCTAATGTTTAATTTTGTTTTTAAAAAAATATTTTATATTATTATACAAAAATTAAATATTTTATGTTTTTAGAAAAAAAATTAAGAAAATTTTTTATATTTATAAATATATAATTATTTTAATTAATTATAGTAATATTATATAAGTTTAGAAGATAAAAAATATTTTTAAAATTTTTAGAAAAAAATATTATGAAATAAAATATAACTTTTTTTTGGTTGAGGGGCAAAATGGTCAAAAAAATTTATTTGGGGGCAAATTGAAAATTTTTCGAAAGTTAGGGAGTTTAGTGAGTGATTTTATTTGTGAGAGGGGTTTTTTGTTATTAAAGCAAAAGTCAAAGGATTTTCTGTAATTTACTCTATATTTTAATTAGGTAATATTATATAAATTTCATAAAATTATAATAATATTATTTTTTATTATGACAAAATTAGTTAATTTATAAGCAATTATTGTATGTTATCATGTGCCCAACGAACTTAAAAAGACCCAAATATCTTCTTCTTCTTTATCTTTATCTTTATATTATAGAGAAGTTACTCATCCCCAAAGCACCCCATTCCCTTATCCTTACAATTCTAGAGGGTTTAGTATTTTAAATTTTAGAAAAAAGGTAAAATAGAAATATTTATATACTTATATTTTTCATAAATGGTTTGCCATACTTCAATCATGAAATAATACATGAGTTCTTCACTAAAAAGAAAGAAAGATAAAATAGCCATAAAAATTTAGTTTTATAATATTGCAGCGGAATATATTTGAATTATTTAATACACTCCCATTTAAAAATTGTTAAATGGAAGAACTATGTCAAAACTATCTTACAATATGAAAAAGTTATACCTTTGTCATTACAAATCATAACAAATCCAAATGCATACTTCAATGCCATACTTCAACTATTCTTATACAGTACGAATTTTATTTAACTTATACACCATTTTTTTTTCAAAGTCCATTTTTATAGGTCAACAAAACATGTATACTGCACGTACTATCCGTACATCGGGTGGAAAAAAACTAGTATATATATATATATAAAAGCATTAAAAGTCAGGAACTTAGTGGGGTTTGGTATTGGTAGTACCCCAACTAAGAAATTGAAGTAACCTAATGTTGTATTAAGGATCTTTT
The DNA here is from genome assembly GCA_018398585.1 of Simmondsia chinensis. Classification (NCBI taxonomy): domain Eukaryota; kingdom Viridiplantae; phylum Streptophyta; class Magnoliopsida; order Caryophyllales; family Simmondsiaceae; genus Simmondsia; species Simmondsia chinensis. The sequence continues at coordinate 26,568,641 of JAGTTD010000017.1, read as the reverse complement.
ACAAGAAAATTAGATTCTAAAAATTAATTTTTTTTGTTTATATTGTTTGTCACATCACGCCTATTTTAACGAAAAATATTGTTTGAGGTAAAAGATTTATTTTTTAAAGGGTTGAAAATGAGAGAATTTATCATTTCAAAACTTTAAGATATTCATCGATTCGAGTTTGGATTAGATCGAGTTTATGTTGGCTATACAAAAATATAAGACAATTTGTAGAAGATATTTTCTCTTAAAATAAACAAAAGAACATGATAAAATAGGACTAAGTCTTCCATTAAAACAAACAACGAAAAATCTAAGTAAAATTTAATTTTTCTTGAAAAATATTTTCGAAAGGAAAATATTTTCCAGAAAAAAAGTAAGTCACATATTAGTACCTTTGAGATTTAGTGTATTAATTATTTAATCCATAAGCTTTATGAAATATTTTTTAGTCCAAAAAATTACATACATTTAATAAAATAATTCAATAGCAATGTGTAAAGGTGTAAAACAGGCTTCACTTTTATTCTTTTACAACAATGTTTGGAATATTTTATTACATACACATAACTTTTTGGACTAAAAAATTATTTTTCACATTTTATAAATTAAAAAAATTAATACACTAAACCTGTAAAAAAAAAAAAAAAATGTACTAATATGTAATTTAAAAATAAAAAAGATTTTTACTTTCTCCAGCTTCCCTGGCAAGAAATTAGACCAAGTACCTTGTGCTTGTAGCGGCTCTCTTTATAAAGTCCCAAATCTCACGTATCCAGTCACATTCAGGTTCGCCCTCGTGCTTTCTTGTGTTCAAAGACAATGGAGAATCAACAAGAAGAAGACAGGCTAAGCGCGTTACCGGAGCCCATCCTGGTTCACATCCTCTCCTTTCTCCCTACCCTCGACGCCGTCCAAACAATGCTCCTCCGCCGCCTTGGTAATCTCTGGACTTCAGTTCACAGTCTTGACATTGACGACTCCCTGATCGAGGTTTGGGACAATGGCGATGATGATGCTGATGATAATCTTTTTCCCATCAACATCGGCTTCTTCAACTTTGTCCGTAATGTCCTCTGTCTCCACTCCAACTCCACCCTTAACAGGTTAGGCCCGGCCTTCAAAGTTGGCATATGTATAAGACTCTAATAAAAAGCCCAAGTCGAGTTTTATCATCGAAACCAGTTGCCATTAAATGAGTAACCCACTGGGAGTACATGTTGTATTACGCCCAAATTGGCATTAGACCCGACTCACAAATTTAGTATATAGGAAGCTCAAGTAAATGTCCATAGAGGTTTTATCCTAAAACTAATTTATATTAGCTAGTAGTCCATTGTATTTATATGTCGATTTTTCTCTTTGACAATTCTGATTTAAAATTTTTTACTATACTTATATGTGGAGTCCTTGACACTTTCATATGTGAAACTTCTTTGATTGCATCCCTTGTCTTCTCCAATCCAATTCAAAATTACATTCAATTGGATAGATCCATCACATTGAAGAGACCCTCGGCTGATTAAATTCAAATATACCCCTCTTCTCAATAATTTGGTGCATTAAACAAGACCACAAGAGTACCCATTTGCTCCAATACCATGTGAAATATCACCGGACTTCAGGCCAAACCCCATAATTAGCATATGAGATTCACATATTAAGCCTAAGTAAGGTCCGATCGTAAAATCAATTGACAATAGGGAAGGAGTACACTGCTTATAAATTGATCTCTTTTCTCTCGCATTTATGATGTGAGATTTCTTATTAGACTTACGTGTAAAATTCTTAACAGGTTTAGGCTCCATATGGACTCCATGTTCCACTCCGACATTCTAGAGAAGCATCTCGGGGATGAAATCACAACCTGGCTTGATTTTGCCATAGCCAGACATGTCAAAATCCTTGATTTCAAAGTGGGTATGGTGGAGCCCGAAGAAGTTCTTTACTCTTTGCCATACCCAGAACTCATCTGGGACTCATTGATTGAACTCAACTTGGAATTCTTAGAGATGAAGCTCCAAAACCGAGTCCAGATGCGTTTGCTCCGAATTCTCAGGCTTTCAAGGGTTGATATTAGTGATCAAGTCTTCAAGGAAATTATCCGCGGCTGCCCTTTGCTTCAAGAGCTGGACATCTACAACTGCCATCTAAATGAGATTAGTCTCAAGAAATCCCACATAAGAACGATGAAACTCGATACAACCGAAGATTACAACTTTAACCATAAGCTGGTAATCAATTGCCCGAATTTGAGATCACTAGACTTCATTGGGTTTGTGGATGTTGTGGAGGTGAAGGATCTTTCGTCACTCATTAACATCACCTTTGATCTTAGATGCCGCAACATCGAGTTCAATGAGCTACCTCAATATGCCCTGTTCCTTAACAAGATTAAGCATGCCGACATTGTCACGCTTTCATGTGAATCCGTGACTGTGTTATTTTACTGTATCCTGAAAGGAATATCATCTATCATTACCAATTGGAAGCGCATCGAGCTCAACATTTGGCTGACAGAAGGGCATATCCGCGGGCTATGTTGTCTGCTGAAGAATACACCTTACCTCGAGGAACTCATTGTCAATGTCGTTACCTGGCATTGCGACTTCATTGAGCCTTACGAGCAGAAGATTGCTGGTGATGGTACACTTGATGCAGAAGAGTATTTTAGCTCTGAAGATCTGAGCAGTACCTGCTTAACACATAACCTCAAAAATGTTGAAATATATAATTTTAACAAGAGTTCGTATACCAGTCAGATTCTTCGCTTGGTGGAAGTTGTGCTGAAGAACGCTTTTGCCCTTGAAAATTTAGTGATTAGTACCACTGGGAGTGACGGATCATTCAAGGAGTGTGAGCTAACATCTGAGGAGTTGGTTGAGTTTTGGAGCAAGTTGTTAACTATTCCGAAAGTGTCCAAGCATGCAAGAACTTCGCTACTGTAAATAAATTTGTGATAATGAAACTAAAGTAATATATTCCTGTACTGATCAATAGAAGTAACACAGGTCCCTTGATGACTAGCCCTTAGATTGAAAGGGTTGGTTCTTCTTAGGCTTGAGTTGAGTTGAGCATACTCATTTAACTAAGCGAGATTAGCCTGAGATTTAGAAGGCAACTTGTGAGTCTCAATGAATCTAAATGTGCCAGGTCAAAGCTAAAATGAACTTAATAGGCCTACTTCAAGCTTCAATGAGTCCAACTCGAGCCTGAGTCCCACTTGATCCTCACTCCTACTTGCACAGCACAGGTGTTATGTAAAACTTGATCCTTACTCCTATGTATCTTCTAATCGCTGAATACTCGATGTAGAGCTAGCTCACATCAACTTTTACCATTATTATCATCATCCAAAAAGGCAATAATATTTCACAAGATGATAAATCAGTGTTTTCTACTCAAATGCTCAATTCTGGAAAAGATCAACATGCTTCAGAATAATGTCATTGAACATGAACACAAAAAAAAAAAAAAAAAAAAAAAACACACACACACACACACACACAATATGTACATGGAAAATGTTTTACAAACTTGTAATCAGATGAGCTATGCAATTACAGTTCATATGAACAAGACTTGCATGTACTTGTATTAAGCATAAATATATGTATGGGTCCATTTTAATCCATGGAAAAAATAGTGGTATTATTTTCAAAGCTCTTTTTGTTAATGACACAGCAATGACATCGATAATTAGAAAAGGAATTACTGTGACATCAATAAAAAAAGCTGTGAAAATAACATACGCAAAAAAATGATCATCGACATCACAAAAATGTTGAGAGATAACCCAAAAAACTCAAAACGCAAGATATCTATGTTCACTCTTCTTAGAATGAAATCCAGATTCCTTAAATGCAGGAAGGCAACAACAGGCCATGGCACACGAACGCTAATACAATATATATGATGACCAAGAGAGTGATGACCAATGTAAACCTGCAAAATAAAAAGTTTTCAACATAAGAAGAACACATCTTTCTAGAAAAGGACTAAAAGTCAAATGCTTTATGTACACAATGTCAGTAGATAATCGTGTGCAAAAACATAATCGGGTCACTACTGATACTGAGTACACATACCACGTACATTTTGTGTGCACTTATAACATTACTCTAAAGAAAATAGGAAAAAACTTGCTTCTAGTAAGAAAAGCGTAAATAGTCAAATATAAGAAAAAAGACATAATATCTTATATGAATCAGAGCTACTATCAAGCCATTGCTAATTGCTATCATGCAGGTGCAGGATACACCTACCTGCTATTGCATAGAAAGTATTTGATAAACCTGTAAGGTCTGCAATTTAGCACAAATTGATAAAAAGATCTTACTAATGACATCATATTTTGTGACAAAAAGATTATTATCTTTGGAAAGCTTATTGAGCAATGAACTCTGGATTATGCTTTCTCTAGTACAAGGAATCCAATGTCTCTCTGTTTTGCTTACCGGTTATTACTAAGTCAAAATGCACAATTATTAGCGCACTGCAAAATTTTCTTGCTGTGCAACACTAAATGAAGTATACACAAACAAGTAGTGGCAACCATTATGTCATTTTGCATCATTTGTTTTTTATCTTTTACTATAATATATAGACACTGGTGTAGCACACTAAGAAAAATCTTCTTCTACATGTCATTTCCTTTTACTTTATCACGACAGCCTCTCCAGTCTCCACCATTTAAAGCTAAGCATCCTTTTCTTTCCATCATTGTGATAATACATGCATACAACTATAGTTATATATAAGGATGTTAATTAGTCGATTTTTTTTAACTTTGGAAACCACCTTGCAAAATTTATTTTATTCCGTGATCATTTCCCCGTTTGTGTAGGAAAACGAAGGACAGTACTGCAGAAATAGGAGAATAATTTCCCAAATCCAATATGCTTCAACAATTTGAGGACTTCCTTTAATCTTCATAGGTTCAGAACTTTAACCGATCACCAATAAAGTGACGAAGTCCATAATTGTAGGAATCCGACATTGTTTGGAGTGTTAGTATGATTTGTTGGGAAAAAATTCACACATCGAGTACAATAGAAGCGAAAAATAACAAAAACAATAAAATGAATACACGATATTTTTGCGTGGAAACCCACTCTCAACTAGAGGGAAAAAACCACGGGACCCAACGAGGTACCAAATATCCACTATGAAATTAAGGATTACAATCTCCAATTGAAACCCCCAACCTATACAATCATCATCAACATCAATGTAATTATTGCACGGTAAGTCACCAACCCTCTCCCAATATAGCTTTGAACGGCAAGCCGCTAGCCCTCGAATCAATGTAGCTTTGCACGGCAAACCAGTCCTCCAACAACGCAGCTTTGGACAAAGGAAGCTACAAAAACTCTCTCAACACTCTTAATCAAGGCACCCGAGTATGACTCTCTTCATACTCGGGGTGCACCACTCTCACATGTCACCCGAACATGACTCTCTTCATGTTCGGGTAAACCCACTCAATATCAAAACCACACAAACACTCACAAATATTTTTCACACATTTTCTCCCCCTAACCGGGTGCCGACCCAACTCTTCTCTACATTTTTCTCTCTATCTCTTTTTCTCTCTTTTTTCTCTACACTTCTACCACAATGTCATGACCCTATCCGTGACAAGGCCCTACGCAGCAACCAAGAACGCCAAGGACAGAGGTTCGAGTGTCAGGGTCGGATGTCCAAAGCTCTCAGCCGGATTCACGTCCAGTTCGTGTCACTACCCTAGCCGTGACAAGGTCAAGAGAGGCTAGCAGCCGAGCCAAGACAGTGCCAAGGTTCCCTGCCGGGTCCGTGTCGTGGGCTGCATGTCACGGGCACAAGTGGATGTCAAGGACCGCGAGGCTCAGCAAGACCTTGTCCCAGATCACAGCTAGGGCCATGTCAGGGCCAGTCAGATCCGCGCCCGCCTAGTCCAGGACTGTGCCAACGCATGTCATGACAGGGTCAGGCCCGTGCCAACGCATGTCATGACAAGGGCAGGCCTTTCCCAGACCGAGCCAGCGATACAACCAGCAGGACCAAGGCCGTGCTTCCTAGCCGGTGGTGCCGGTACCTGGTTGCCCAGCTCCAAACGCGCCAAAAAGGTGGAGCCCGATTCTAGAAGCTTCCCAACTACCTTTCCCGCTCTTATTTGAATTCAAATACTTTCCCGCCTTTTATGTTTCCCGCCAATTTTATTGTATTTTCAGATTTAGGATTATTCTAGAAAGATCTAGATCATACTTAGCATTTCCTATAAATACAAGAGCAATAGCAATGTAATAATCACCCAATTAAACATGAATGAAATTAAGAGTTCAACTCTTAACTCTCCCATCTAATACTTTCTTTATTCTCTCTCTCATCTAAACTCTATTTCTCTTCTCATCTAAAGTCTAATTCACCTTGTTTCTCGTCTAAGTCTAATTCACCTTCTTTCTCATCCCAAATTCTCTAAAATCCTATCAATTCTCAATATCAATCAAATCTCGAGCCACTAACTTGAGGTCATGAATCTTAGGCTCGTGACAAGGTGGTATCAAAGCCATCTTCGATCGGAGGCTCGTTATCAAAAAAAAAAAAAAAAAAAAAAAATTTCCGCTGTGCTCATTTTCCATTCATCCTGAGATCAAGGATCTCATCACCCAAAAAAAAAAAAAAAAAAAAAAAAGGAACAATCGCTGCAAATTCAAGTCGTCAAGCGCAACCGTGGTGAACAGGTACTGCGCAGACAAGCTCCAAGCGTGCTGGCAGTACGAATTCAGCAGCTCTAGCCAGCATTAGTTCAAATAATTGATCCATGATAATGTGCAAGAGATTCTGATCTGATTGAGTGCTGCGTTAGAAATTGCTGAGAAAATAATGATCAAGAATTTCGTGCAACAAGTTGATCAGAGGTGAGGATAAGAACCAGCAAGACTGGTGGCTGGACGAAGTGCAGTGCAGACCACAGCAGCGAACCGACCGTGTCAAGGTCCCCAACGACTTACTCGATTGAGATACATCAGATCAGGAGTGGATTTTTTGCGATTAAGCTGCATGTCGAGAGGATCCTGACTTCGCAATCTTCATCCGGTTCTATTTGGAGCTCGAAGGAGAGCAACGAACAAGACAGCAATGACAGTGTAGCTGTTACTTGTACCAATCTGGAAATTATGAGGTACTACTGTACAAAAACAGAACAGATCTGATTCGGTTGTGGAAGGATCGTGATTACCTTGCTAGAATTCAGAATCTGGAGTTAAATTCTGCAATCAGAAGCTGTGGTTTACTGCTGAACAAATCAGGATCTGATCTCATTACTGGAAGATCGCACTCAACCTGTTCGAATTAAGGCCGGCTGAACTCAACTCAGATCTGGAGCTGAAATTCTGAGAACTGAAGGTACTGGTACTGCAGAACAGATCAAGTCTGATCTGGTTCTGATTCTGGTCCTGTTCGGATCCAGGAACGATCAGCCGGGAGGACATTAGTTCGGGTTCGGGCAAGCACCTGCGCTGGGAACTGGGAGCTGTCAAGCAGCGAGCTGCAGCAAGCCGGGTACCTGTGCTGGGAGCCAGAGGCTGTCACGCAGCAGCGCAATTCGGATCTGTTGAAATCTATCCGATATTATTAATAAAAAAAAAAAAAATCTCTGTGTGAGCAACAATCTTTGTGAGTGCTTCATTGACACACGCTTCGCATTTTTGATCAGCTGAAATTTACCGAATAATTAAGGATCAAAGTGCTCAAGGAGTAGAGTTGAAGTTGAAGAAAAAGATTAGTAGTAGCAGCGCAAGGCTGTGAGCTTAACCGTGTGATGTAGGGAGTTGTTTGTCACTGAACTCGACCTGATTGTGACGCATCAAGACAGTGGTGCCGCATTCTTGAGGTCCTAAGCAGCGCGCAAGCGTTGGACTTAGTCTCTGCGATTGGAGGTTGGTCCGATTCTGTTGTGTCAAGGCCTAGCCGTGGATCTGCACAGCGCAGCCGCAAGGGAAAGTCAGTACAGCAGTACGTGGAGGTCTAGCAGCAGAATCACCTTGCAAGAGCAGCTCAAAGATTGCTATAGTGCAATCTAAGGCTGAACTTGAGTGTCCTTAGTGCTTAGTTCCTTCCACCGGTGTGATTGGACTTAAAGATTGATTGAGGCAAACATTATAGAACCGATGGGACGATGACAGCAAGAATGGCTCAAAGGTCGACACTACTTGTTAAAGTGTGGGAGGTTCTCCATCCCATCACCGAAGTCGTTCTCCACCAGGTCTTCTCACCTTACGGGTGTCTTCAAGAAATCCGAATCCACTCAACAACTTCCTTTGAAGTTGAAGCTGAAGTGACCTTCACTTCAAAGAGGGATGCGGAAAATGCACAGAAGTGGTTATATGGAAGAAACATATACAACAATTGTAATGTGATGAACATCCAAGTCCAAGTTCCACTTGAAGAATACTGTGGCCTAGAAGCAGCTTATGTTACGGAAGCAATTAGACCAAACCAAGAAGCTTGGCAGCAAGTCAAGACAGAGCTGGACAACATCGTGATTCTTGTTCAAAAGCAGATCGAGATCAACAAAAAAATGAAGTCCTCCGTGGATGCCTTGACAACAACCGCTCAAGAGTTTAATGAAGAGACTAGAACAATGAGTTCAAAGATTGAGAAGAAGGTTGCCACGACAGCTCAAAAATGGGGTTATGTTGCTGAGGATAAATCAGGAGAAAAATCCGTAAGCATAATCGAACCAATTCCAGCTGCAGCGAACGTGTCACGGGAGGTTCCTCAACCAGGCCTAAGCACTACCGTATCAAGAGAGCCACAACAGCTAGTTGACAACTCACACAGTAAGGCCCAAAAGAGTGCGCAGGACAGTACACTTGGCCACTGTCAAGAACTGTCTGCTCTAGCTATGAAGAAACAGTCAACAGCGCAGCATAAGCGTGGTGTCGGCCATGTACAGAGGACGGGTGTTACGCGGAGGCGGCCACTACCGCAGCTGGGAAGCACTGTCAAGAGAACAGCCTAGCATCCGGGTCTGCAACAAATGAAAATAACATCATGTCAAGACCATCGCACTTGGACTAGAAGTGCACGAAGAGTCTTCAGAGAGGAAGCGCACGCATGGGTGCACTTCCCACGTATGGGGATTGGCACACTCAAGAAGAAGACGCAAGCAAGGGAACACTTCGCTTGGACCAGGTTTGGCACAAGAAGTGCCACTCGCATCAACCTACCTAGTTTCCACTTAATTGTAAGGGAAGGGATCGGGTAGGAAGCTAATTGTATAGAAAAGTACTTAGTAGTAGTAGAAATGATGTAATAGAACTAGGTACTTAGCCTATGATACTAGTAGTACATGTATTAGGAAAAAAATATATTGTAATAGCTAGAAAGATAATAACGTCCTTGAGGACAAGGACAAATTGAAGGGGAAGGGATTGTCACGATCCTATCCGTGACAAGGCCCTACGCAGCAACCAAGAACGCCAAGGACAGAGGTTCGAGTGTCAGGGTCGGATGTCCAAAGCTCTCAGCCGGATTCACGTCCAGTTCGTTTCACTACCCTAGCCGTGACAAGGTCAAGAGAGGCTAGCAGCCGAGCCAAGACAGTACCAAGGTTCACTGCCGGGTCCGTGTCGTGGGTTGCATGTCACGAGCACAAGTGGACGTCAAGGACCGGGAGGCTCAGCAAGACCTTGTCCCAGATCACAGCTAGGGCCATGTCAGGGCCAGTCAGATCCGCGCCCGCCTAGTCCAGGACCGTGCCAACGCATGTCATGACAGGGTCAGGCCCGTGCCAACGCATGTCATGACAAGGGCAGGCCGTGCCCAGACCGAGCCAGCGATACAGCCAGCAGGACCAAGGCCGTGCTTCCTAGCCGGTGGTGCCGGTACCCGGTTGCCCAGCTCCAAACGCGCCAAAAAGGTGGAGCCCGGTTCTAGAAGCTTCCCAACTACCTTTCCCGCTCTTATTTGAATTCAAATACTTTCCCGCCTTTTATGTTTCCAGCCAATTTTATTGTATTTTCAGATTTAGGATTATTCTAGAAAGATCTAGATCATACTTAGCATTTCCTATAAATACAAGAGCAATAGCAATGTAATAATCACCCAATTAAACATGAATGAAATTAAGAGTTCAACTCTTAACTCTCCCATCTAATACTTTCTTTATTCTCGCTCTCATCTAAACTCTATTTCTCTTCTCATCTAAAATCTATCTCAATTCTTTCTCATCTAAGTCTAATTCACCTTCTTTCTCATCCCAAATTCTCTAAAATCCTATCAATTCTCAATATCAATCAAATCTCGAGCCACTAACTCGAGGTCACGAATCTTAGGCTCGTGACACACAATTACAACATAACACAACAACCAATTTATAACGAAAAACACCAAGACAAAAAAAAAAAAAGACAAACCCATGCTAGTTTGCTTGTGAAAGTAAACTTCCCACCCTACACGTCTAGACCTTATCCCTACATGACTTGTAAGAATAAACTTTCCATTTTTTAATTTTTCTTTTTCATTTTCTCTTTTTCGTTTCTCTCATTTTCATATTTTACACATATTAATTTTGAGATAAAAAATTACCCAACAAATCTTCCCCTTACCTCAAAATTAATTTTCCACACTCAATTTTTTTTTTCAAATTCCCCCTCCCCTCTTTTTTTTTCATACTCAATTTTTTTTTCCTTCACTCACTCAAAAATTTCATCTTCCCTCTGTTGTCGGTCACTGCCAGCACCATCCACGAGCCACCACGGCACCACCGCTTGAGTCTCCACCGCCACACAGGCGACCACAAAGCCACCACCAACACAAACTAACACCTCAACTACTTTGCTCGACCGCCGCCGCGCTCCTCCTCTGTCAACTGCTATTGTCATTCCATGTGAATCACCTCTAGATTCCTCTGCTCCCACGACAACCACCAACATGTCTTCACTAGCACCTTTTCTTGATCAAGTTCTTTTCACTTCAAAAATTTTTTCCCCAACATGCTTTGATACCACTTATTGGGAAAAATTCACACATCGAGCACAACGGAAGCGAAAAACAACAAAAATGAACACACCATATTTTTACGTGGAAACCCACTCTCAACTAGAGGGTAAAACCATGGGGCCCAAAGGGGTACCGAATCCACTATGAAATTTATGAATTACAATCTCCAATCATAACCCCCAAAACCCCATATTACAATCATTATCTACACAAATGTGACTATTGCACTGTAAGTCGCCCACCCTCTCCCAATGTAGCTTTGAACGGCAAGCCACTAGCCCTTGAATCAATGTAGCTTTGCACGGTAAGCCACCAGTTCTCGAATCAATGTAGCTTTGCACGGCAAGCCACCAGCCCTCCAACAACGCAGCTTTGGGTAGAGGAAGTTACAAAAACTCTCTCAACACTCTCAATCAAGGCACCCGAGTATGACTCCCTTCATACTCGGGTGAACCCCACTCAACATTTCAACAAAACAATCTCACAAACACTCAACAATTATTTTCACACTCTCCCCCTACCCGGGTGCCCCCGGGCACCCCTTTACAAACCCAACTCACTCTCTACATTTCTCTCTCTTTTTCTTCTCTCTATTTTTCCTCTACACTTCTACCACAATTACAACACAACACAACAACCAATTTATAACAAAAAACATCAAGACAAAAAAAAAGACAAACCCATGCTAGTTTGCTCGTGGAAGTAAACTTTCCACCCTACATGTCTAGACCTTATCCCTACATGACTTGTAAGAATAAACTTCCTATTTTTTTTTATTTTTCTTTTTCATTTTCTTTTTTTCTTTTTTCTCATTTTTATATTTTACACATATTAATTTTGAGGTAATAAATTACACAACATGATCTAGCTTATGTAATGGATTTTCTAATCACGGAGCATTAGATAAGCAAATTCAAACCCATAGTCAATACATGTAAATATCAAGAAAGTATTAAGTCCAGATGACATACATGAGCCTGCAATTTCTCCACCACACAGTGCTCCTGAAACGACGAGTTTGCTTTCTGAAGCGAAGAGTATTCCCTTGTAAGGTGGATGTTTTATCAACTAGCAGCTCCAAGCGCTCACCTCTGTCCAGAACTTTATCAATATTCTCAATCATGATGTTCCGTACCTGCCATGATTACAACATCAAAGATAATTAATTGAAAGCAGCAATAAAGACTGCTGAAACTACAGCAAATTATGACAAGGGGCATGAAGAAAAGAAATCGTGTATTCACCAATGGCGATGATCAGAGATAATAGTGCATAAGAAGTTCTTAACACTATTTTCATTTTTCTAATCAATATTTCCATTATGGGTAGTTGAGTTGCGAGAGCTGATGCTTGAAAATGAAATTAACTGCAGCTCCAAGAGAGTTGCAGAGATGAAATGAACCAACAAATTACATGGCCCACAGCCAAAAGCCACAAAGGCAATATAAATCTGACAATTATCACACTCATGGGCTTGATTAGGGGTGTAAACGAACAGAGCGTTCGATGAACTACTCGTGTTTGAAATCGATTAGGGCTCGTTCGTGTTTATTAGGAGGGCTCGATAAGTTCGAGCAAGCTCAGTAAGCTTAACGAGCCGAGTTCGAATAGGAGGTGCTTGGCTTACTAATGTTCACAAACAGTTTGATAAGGGCTCGATAAGAGCTCGTTAAGGGCTCATTATCAGCTCAATAATAGTTGGTATTAGTTCAGAAATGGTTTGATAATAACTTAAAAAGCTCGGCTCGTTAATGAGCTCGACTCGATTACAAGCTTGGCTCAGTTTCAAACTCGATTGGGCTCGATAATGAGTTCGACTCAACTCGATAACAAGCTCGACTCGATTCGCTAACGAGCTTGACTCGGCTCGATAAGCCTAACAAGCCGAGCCGAGCCAAGCATTGAACACGCTATATTCTTATCGAACCGAGTTCGAACAAGAGTTAGAAATGCTCGCTAAGAGCTCGGCTCAAAGTCGAGCTCAATGAGTCTTATCGAACTCGAGTTCGAACAAGGAGGTGCTCTCCTTGGCTCGGCTTGTTTACACCCCTAGGCTTGATGAACCATAAGCAGGACCGATGCCACAGAATATGCTGTAGTAAGGCTGTCTGGCATACCTGAGTCATTTCACCTTTCAACCGGTTTATTCTATCTGCATTCGGGTCATTTGAGTAGTACTCCATCTGTTGGTTCAATACCCTTGAGAATTCATCATTCATCGCATAGGCTGGTGCAGTATGTATGGCACGCCCATAGGTCCTCACAAACTTTTGATGGATATCTTCGAGAAATGCAAATGGGATCCTTCCTACAGGGGGAAATAAGAGCATGTTGGGATAAGTCTGAATAAGACAAGGTTTTAGGGGATGTGGCTTAAAATTAAATATACTTTCATTAGTATCATCAATGATTAAGAAATGCTACCTAGCTTTCGTAACCTAAGGAATCGCGTTAAATGGTTCATTGCACACGGCACTCTAGAAGCTAAAAGAAAGCAATCAGCAACCTCGGAACTTGACTAATTTCGGTCAATTTTCATTGTAGCATCACAAATCAATCACAGACTCTCGATATGATCATAATCCACCATTTTTAGCGATCAATATATCAATCATCACACGACAATAATCTAAAGAATTTAACTAATTTCGATCAATTTTCATCATAATTGCACGTCAAGTCACAAACTCTAAACTCTCTATACGATCATAATCCGCCATTTGAAGCGATCAGCATATCGATCATCACACGAGGATAACTAAAGGAATTCAACTAATTTCGATCAATTTTCATCGTTACATCACAAATCAAACCAATCACGCACTTCCATACCATCAGAATCCACCAAATCCAGCGATCAAATCAATCATCACAAAGCGGCAAGTCCAAGCAAAACAACAATAAACAAAGCAAAAACACCAAATCAAAAGATGAAACGACAGACATAAAACATACTTCCGGCGTTGTCCTCCGCCATACAGAGAACGGTAAGACCATCGGTACGCTTCACATGAAAAACGTACCGATCCTGCGAGTACGAAACGTGAGTGTCATTGGTCCCTGGAATCTTCTCGAGAATCTGGCGAGCAATCGAGCTTGCGTTCGTAGACGACGCCGTGAACTCCGCCAGCACCACCGAGCCCCTCGCCACCAGCGCATACAGAATCGCCATTCTCTTTCTCTCTCTTTCCGAAGATCAGAGGCGGCGGTTACGGCGGAGCTCCGGCAGCGGTTACGGGATGAGAAAGATAGGAGGAGAGAGAAAGAGAGGCCAATTGGCCGCGTCTTTTTGTTCATAAAAGCTCCATTTGCTGGTGGACAGACAGCGTGGAGCACGATGGATTTTGACTTTTTCTCAATTTTCCGTTAGTTTAAATTGTTTATGGACATGAAGGATAATTTTTAGTATTTAAAAATCTTTATCTAAAAATAAATAGTCATTTAAAAATAGTATTTATTAATGGATATCATGATGAATTCTTTATATTTATTAATATTATTATTTATCCAGTTAATAATAGCAAAAAACTCTAATGTAATATGTGCTCAAAAAAAAAAAAAAAAAAAACCTCTAATGTAATATATACAAGATTGAGTTATTAATGACGCTAAATTTCTTTCTTTCACTATTATAGAAAAAATAATGGGCAGGCAGATTAGCTAGCGAAACTGGGTTATGAGGGTTAATGGTATATCTGTGTAAGATTGTGTCCCTTGCAGAGTCTTCCTCTCCTCTTTCTGGGCTGATGTCTTAAGGTTTTCTTTTACTAAGGGTGATATTTAGGACCCTTATCTTTGTCTTTAAAAAAAATATAAAATAATTAAATACATCTTGACAATATTCATAATACGTATGCCAAAAATATGTAAAAATATTTAAATTAAGAAGCGATAATAAATTTAATATCGTGTTTATAGTTTATTAATGTCCTGCCATAGTGTTGAATATAGAAACCAATCACTAAAATTACATATCTTAAATATTTTTTGAATATCAAACCTATGAATTCGAAATGATTGTGTATATAAAATAAAAAAGTATTCACAATTTGGACTAACAGATGAAAAATTTATCAATTAGGGAATTTTCGAGGTTGCCACTTTGGCATGATATCGTTGGATTTGGAGGCCTCAAGTTGTCTTATGAACAATAAAAGAACTTTTAAATAAATAATATGTATAATTTTCAAATAAGTTATCGAATAACATAATTTTTTTTAAGATGGTAAAGAATAGGACATCATACTAATAATAATCAGGAGAGAAAGAAATGAGACTTAGACCCAAGATCTCATAAAAATGAATAGTTTAATAATTATACCAAATTTAATAGCTCAAGAAATATAATTAGTGATGTATATAAGTGTTCACGTTGGGTTGATGCATCAACCTTGTTAGTGCCCAAAAAAAAAAAAAAAAAAAAAAAAATCAACTCTGTTCAGTTATATGTGGAGTCTGGTTGTATTGCGCCTGATTTATAAGGTATAGAATTGGGTCAATCCTATTGAGGCTCATGTCATACTGAGGTTTTAGTATAGTGGCTCTATATACACACATGGATGTGTATGTTACCATTAAGGTTGAGAAGGGATGAGACTTGGGAGACGTCTCATGTAAAATTTAATAAAATAATAAAATTATTGTGCTCCCACAACACAGCAATGAGTAGTTCGCTCCAGGACTCCACCCCTTTGAGAGCAAGATGATGACCGACATGAAGCTCGGAGCCAACCTATACTTTCCTGGGCCCCCAACATCTAAATAAAGGGAAGGGGCCGAAAAGGAACCAGCCCAGCCTCTTCAAAAAAGTTTTGCTTGGTAGGCGTTGCCTACTCACTCGGACAATACTTTGAACACGAAAGTGTGCAGTTTCGCGCTCTTACCCCATGCTGAGTCACAAGAAGCGCCTCGGAAAGCACGGACGAGGATGTAGGCTTCGGATGAATTATGTAAATTGCGATGTTCTCCCCTATCCCGTCTCATATATAATTGTTATTTTAATTTGTGATTCGTTATCCTATATGTGATCTTAATAGGTAGTACCAGGTCCAAACAAACCCGATTATTAAAAATGAAAAGTTGGTGTAACATCAATCAGAAAAGTAAAAAAGGAAAAAGAACTTCTGATTTCAAATCCAGTCTTGGCCCCCCAAAAGCCCACAAATAAATGGTCCACCGTTGGCCCAACTCCACGTGATTTGAGCCGAACTGACTCGTTGAAGAGCTTTTTGCTCGTTTGTTTAAAATCATTATTAGTAAAATATACGTATAATTAGCGTATTAGATACATATCTATATTTTTTTATTTAAAAATGAAATTTATTTATCATTATCAATAATATGGTAGGACGTGCATTTTTTATGTTATCCGTATACTATGCATTTTATAACATGTAATCTTATTTTCCAAATGAAAAACAAATGATTTGATGAAAATAATCCTTCTTATTCCTAATTTAAGTATTCGTGTTTTATAGTTTGCTAAATTTGTAACTATAACTCCCAAATTATTGACTTATATCTTATTCTTTTTATTATGTATTATGCTTCTTGCTGTAGCTATTAACATCATTGAACAAAAGTCGAATTGATAAATTTATATACCTCTCTACAACATCTTAGAAGTTGTTATAGCATGGTCATATATAATAGTTTCACCAATTAATGGACTTTTGATTGAAATTTTTTATATATGAAGACGAATAATATCGAACGCATTAAATTTCGTTTCATTTCATTCCCTTATTGTTCAAGGTTGGGGGCACTGGAAAACAGCCTCTTTTCAAGTTAACACCCTGAAAGGGGAAGGCTGCGTACATCTGCCACCCCCCCCCCCCCTACCCTACGTAGGCGGGAGCCCTTGAGGCACTGGATATGTTCTTTTATTCCCTTATTGTTCAGCTCGACTGTTATCGAGCCTAGTGCAACTCGTTATTAGCGAAGGTCATGACTCATTATTGTTCGAGTTGTTTGAGCCCCTTTTTAGATTTAAATTCTTATTTTCTATTTATGTACAAAAGTCCGATAAAGTTAGTACAATAAATTCACATAAAGTAAGAAAACGTAACTAGTGAAGATTCACAAATGATTTTATACTTAACAGTTCAGGGACAAAATTTGCAATCAGGGCCATACATTGGCGGGCCAGGATGAATCTGAGCCGTTGGATTATCTCAGTGAAAGAGCAGAGGCGTCCATTATTCTGCATTGCTGTCATGGTGTTTGGACACAAGCTACATGACATTTCCCATTAATTACACGATCATGCTCTACGTTACTAATTGTTAAGGAACAATCTTTCCTAAAAACTTAAGCTGATGAGTGAAGTCTCATGAATGATTTTATACTCTAACATGCCCCTTCACGCAAATGCCAATTCGGCTTGAAGCGTGGATATTGTATAGGTCCACCTCATATACAACAACAACAACAGTCCCAGTGCCTCATGGCTCCGGCAATAAGCAGGGTCTGGGAGGGGTAGATGTACGCAGCCTTACCCCTTCCGAGTGGAAAGGAGGCTGTTTCCGAGGACCCCCAACCTGAAGTGTGTTTAAACCTGCAAGTACAGAAATCAATTTATCACCAATGGATTCAGTAAAAATAAGGTACCACCTGGATTTAGTAAAAATAGGTCCACCTCATATATTGTGCTTAAACTATATTAATATTAAAGTGGGGGCTGTTAACCTCTTAATCACAAGGCACTGATACCATGTCAAGAAACCATCTTTTCCAAAAGCTTAAACTGATGGGTGAAGTATCAGGAATGGTTTTATACTCTAACATTAATTATGCTCTTAATTGCATATTTTATAACTAGTTCATAAAATTGACATTAAATAATTATTTTATAAGTAGGGCTGTAAATGAGTTGAGCCAACTTGTGAGCTGGTTGTCATAAAGCTCGTAAACCTTGACTTACTTCGAGCTTGAGCTATGCTGAGCCACCTCGCTTAACTTATCAAGCTTAATAGTAGACTTGCTAGCCTAAAAGAACCTTTCTTAATATAATTTATTAGCTTAAATATATCTAATCGGGACAAGTTTAAACCTAGATGAGCTAAGCCCTAGCCTAAAAATTGCAGACTTAGTTTGAAGCTTACTGAGCCGGGTTCTAGCTTAACCGAGTTGAGAGGCGAGCTTGAGCTTGAAGTTTCTAAGGCAAACTTCAAGCGGATAAACTTCAACGAGCCGAGCCTTGAGCCTAAAGAGGACAGGCTCGGCTCATATGCACCCCAATTACAGTAATATAAATTTGTTTCACTAGGCTCCCCTTTTTGTTTAAGTTTCCTAGTTCTTTTCGGGAATGTCATGACCTCAAATTCCTTTGCTATCTACTCATACAACACATTTTCCCTTATATATTTGCTAGCATTATGTTTTGGAGATTAACAATATTGTTAGGTTATGTGTAGAGTCTGATTGTATTGAGCCTTATTTATAAGGTATAGGATTGGATCAATCCTATTTAGGTCTATAAAACACTAAGATTTTAGTGTACTGACTCTATACATGCACGAGATGTGTATGTTATTATTAGGGTTTGAGTTACGGCTGAGAAAGAAATGAGAGTCGAGATGTCTCAAGTAACTTTCAATATTATAGTGAAATTATTGTGCTCCCCTCCGTGGATGTAGGCTTCGGCCGAACCACATAAATTTCGGTGTTCTCCCCGTCCCCTCTTATGTGTGATTGTTATCTCGATTTAGGGCGAATTAAACCCCAAGAGGATCTTGGACTCAAAGTTGATCACTTCCTCCTTCAAGTGTTGGTTTTCCTTTTTAGAAAAGATGTTATTATACTCGTTAACAAAAAAAACAGGAACATACCCAGTGCCTCAAGGGCTCCCGCCTACGCAGGGTCTGGGGGGAGCTAATGTACGCAGCCTTCCCCCTTCAGGGTATTAACCTGAAGAGAGGCTGTTTCCCTGTGCACCCAACCTGCGGGTGAGGACTTCTCAGGAGGTCACCCATCCTGGTACTACTCTCGTCCAAGCACGCTTAACTTCGGAGTTCTAATGAGATCCGGTGACGGCGTGTTGGTGCCCTCTTTGGTTATTATACTCGTTAACAATGTAAAAATAATTATAACAAGAAATTTTGATAATGTTTTGACATATAATTATGTACATAAATTAGATACTATTAGGGTTGACTTTGCTCTGATACCATGTGAATGAATATTTCTGTGACATACCAATAGAGTTGCCAATGTATCGTACAAAAAATACAATAAAATTCCTGAAGAATATCCTCATAGTATCAACCTAGAATATTATACCAGTCGATACCCATTAGAATATTATTTATCTCAAAATTAATATTGATTTATATAATTTAGATTTGATTTTTGTGATATTTGATATGACTTAGTTATCTAATCTAATTAAAATATGATTGTAATTATAATTGGATAATTTAATTATAAAAGGGGTCTTGAGGATTGATAGTTATGAACTTATGGTAGAGAAGAAAGAGAGGAAAAATGTAAGGGGTTTGAAGAGATCCGTAAAAGGGTGTCCAGGGGGCACCCAGGTAGGGGGAGAGAGATGTTTGAGAGGTTATAATTGAACGATGTTTTGATGAAAGTTTTTGTAGCTTCCTTTCTCCAAAACTATGTTGAGAAGGGTTGGTGGCTCGCCATGCACAGGCCCACCTCATACCTTATGCTTAAATTGTTTTAATATTAAAAGTGAGGGTTGTAGAGATTTGAACTTCTGACCTCTTGGTCATCAAGGCTTAATACTATGTCAAGGAACCATCTTTCCCAAAAGTTTAAGCTGATGGGTGAAGGCTCAGAATTGGTTTTATACTCTAACACTGTAGGCTGTAGTCTTTCCCTCTAATTAAGAGAGGTTTTCACGTAAATTTTGGTATTAGTTATTTCAATGCTTTTTATATTTTTTACTTCTATTATATTTGATTGTATGAATTTTTTCCGACAATTACCAAATATGGATAGGTAAATTTGTAAGCCGGCCAAGGAAAGGAAAGAGCACAATCAATGTAAAATTACGAAAATGCCATCTCAGCTTTCCAGCCTGTCACAAATACCAGAGGATGTCTAATCAAAACTATGTGCCCCCCCCCCACCCCGGGTCACGGGCTGCCCAGTGGCCCCCCCTCCGTACTTTCTTTCATTTTTTAGTAATTTCTGTTCAGACAAAATTGTTACTGTTAGAGTAATAATGTAACTTATAATTAATAATAATTGTAAAATTTTATAAAGTTGCTTTGCTAATAACAATTTTGCCCCGTTAATTATATTACACTTAATAAAAAGGTCTACACAAAGGGTAATGTTGTTTTCTTTGACCGTGCTGCACAATGAGCTTAAGGGTTTAGCGTTTTCTCTTCCTTTGCTTTATTTTCTTTCTTGCTTGTTTCTTATTTCTTTGGCTGATTGTCTTATATACTCTTTTGAGGATCTTTTCATACAACAACAACAACAACAGACCCAGTGCCTCCAAGGGCTCCTGCATAAGCAGGGTCTGGGAGGGTAGATGTACGCAGCCTTCCCCCTTCAGTGGCCTACCCTGAAGGGAGGCTGTTTTCGAGGACCCCCAGCCTGAAAAGCTAGTCCCCAGCAATGCGCTAAAGACCTGGCAACAAGAGAAGCAACAAATGCATGAGGAAAAAAAAAAGGATAGAGATAGATATAGAGGTAGAGACTAAGATAAAGATAAAGATAAGTAGGCAAGTAGCAAGTATCAGCACATGAAAACAAGAACACAGCCTACGAGCGCCCAGAGGACCTAGCACTAGTTAGCTGGACTACCCTACTCCAATCGGATCATCTAAAACCCCTAAGCTAGCCCTCCATTGGACCCTATCTAAGGCCATCTCCTCCCGAAGGTTTAGGTGGGTGAGGTCTTGTCGGATCGTCTCAAGCCATCTCTTCTTTGGTCCGCCTCTGCCTCTTCTGCCAAGTGTAGTAAGGGGTTGTTTGCATCTCCTGACTGGAGCGTTGTCCGGTCTCCTTCTGACATGTCTGAATCACCTCAGACGTTGCTCCCTTAATTTATCTTCAATGGAGGATCTTTTCATAATTATCAAAAAGCAAAAGGTCTAGACAAGGGCTTAATCAACCAAGTTGAAAATGGTTTTTCTTTTTAACAGAACAAAGCCCAAGGGCTAGGAGCTTCCATAAATATTATTACTAAGAATATCATACTGACCCGACGGGATAATCCGCCACCATAACTGATTACAACAAGATCACGAATGCATAGATGCTACAAAATGGACCGCTCTATTACAATTCCTAGGGGCCCAAGTAAACACAACGGATAGAAAGGAGGACTCGTAGAACCCAACATCATTGATAATCTCCGCTACCTCGTGAGGGGCCACTTTTTCATAGGGATTCATTTACCAAGCATTAAAACACCGGATCCCATTAGAACTCCGAAGTTAAGCGTGCTTGGGCGGGAGTAGTACTAGAATGGGTGACCTCCTGGGAAATACTCATGTTGCCCACCCTATAAGGTTGGGGGTCCTTCGAAACAGCCTCTCAACAGGGTTACATTCTGAAAGGGTAAAACTGTATACATCCACCCCTCTCATACCCCGCTTATGCGGGAGCCCTTGAGGTACTGGGTCTATTGTTGTTGTTGTAGAAACTCTTTCATAAATACTAAAGAATGCCTTCAATATGGGTAGGTTTTTTTTTTCCAAAAAATTTTTAGATTTTGTTTCTACTTTTATTTTAAAAAAGAAATGCTACTTTTCTACTTTTACTTAAAAATAAAAAAATAATTTTTACTTTTATTTAAAAGCATTTTTTCTTTCATATCAGTTACCTTAAATTCTAAAAAAAAAGTTTTTTTTTTCCTTCCATTTGTCTAAACTTACCCAAAATCAATAACATCCACCAATATGAGTACAAAAGTGTGGCCACACCCCCCACAGTCCAACTCCAACTCCAACTGTCTTGTGCCCCCACCTTACTCTCCACCACAACCACAATTCGCAACCGTCGCACCGTCAAAAAAAGCCCTCTTAGTAATTAGTTCTTTTTTCGATAATTAGCAACAAAAGTTACGATGCAAAAATAGCAACACTCGCAGAACTCTCTTTGGTGTGTTCATTTGGACCTCGTACCTATGGACACATCGGAGCTTTTGTATTTTGAGTTCTCTCTGATTATTGAAAAAAAGGCACACTCACAAAAGAGAGACTTGAGCCAGCCCGTCTAGATTTTATTTTTCCTTTTTCTTTTATTATTACAGGAATAACATTCAGTATAAAACCGGCATAATTATTGAAGCCGAGCTCGAGAAAATCCATAATATTGGGAAATTTTATTTTTCTTATATATTGTAATGTGACTTTAATAACGTGTATACTTCTAAATATCTAAAGATTTGGTCAAACTAATTAAATAATTTATAAACTTCCCAATAAAGTATCACTTGAAGCAAATACTTTCTATTTTTACAAGATAATAAACAATTTAGAATTATTTGGATTGATTAAATTTTATGATAAATTGTTTTGATAATTAGCAAAATAATTGCGTTGCAATTCGGCATCCCACAAAGGTGGAACTCGAAACCACACCAACTTTTATGGTAAATAAAAAGCATTGTTTTCTATTTTCACTATGGAAAAGAAGTAAATACAATAAATTACAAAATTCTAACAAAAGATAATATTTTGAAAGAAGTTGATCATTTTTTAGAATCAAAACACAAGTTTAAAAAAAAATACCAAAAGTATAACACATAATACAAAGACAAGTATCGACAATTTAAGGACATGTATGAATAAACTTTTTATACAAAAAAGTGTTTTTTATTTATCTTTTGAACCATTATTCGAACTCGATTCTATAAGATATTAGTTTGTTTAATACTTAGCTTGTTAATCTAAATGAGCTAAGTCAAGTTCGTTATCGAGCCAAGTCGAGCTGAGCGAACTACATATCCTTTTGCTTGTACTGCCCATCCCTCTTTAGATAAGTGTATCGGTTTTATATTGAGAGTTATATCTCTAACTATAGAAGAAAATATATAGAAGTTTTAGGGTTCACCAACTGACATTTCACATGAAAGCCGTGCTGTAGTATCTTGTACTTTTATTTCCTTACATTCCCATCCACACATTATGTGGGATTTTGCAATCTTTGTCAAGCTATTCCAAATTGTTACGCACGTTACATTCCAATATTTTTTTATTATTTAAATATATAATTTTTATTTGTTACATCTCATAAACTTATCAAGTTGAATTCAAGTAAGATCGATAAGTTTAATAAGTCGAGTATGAACCTTTTGTTAATGTTTGCAAACAATTTGATAAGGGTTCGTTAATTGTTTGTTAATGACCATGTAATTCTTTGAGGATTCTCTTATCTACTTATAAGCTCAGTAATGGATGAATCGAGTAGCTCGAATAGCTTGGCTCAATTGCAAGCTAGACTCTACAACAAACTCTACGTAATAATGAGCTCGGCTTGATAATAAATTTAACTTGGCTCAAATATTCTAAGAAACTGAGTCGAGTAAATTGTTGAGTATACTAATATCTTATCGAACCATACGTGTTCCAACAAAGGTTTAAAAAACTTAATAAGGGCTTAGCTTGAGCCCAAAATTGTTAAGACTTATATAGCTGAAGTTTAAATATGGGATACTCAGCTTGACTGAACTCAATACTGGTCTTTATTGGGAACAAATTTATACAGAGTTATTATTTTTGCTAATGAGGAATCTGGTTACCTATTAAACCCCGGTCCATCTGGCAACCCACAAACCATATGAGCCAGTTAATTCAAGGATTCCTTAAAGAGAGGCTCAAGCAAAGAACTGAACTTTGAACCTTTTGACTTAAAGCGATACTCTATCTCCTTACTTGTCTATAACCGCTGAAGCAAGGCCTTGGTGGGTATGGAGAGTTATTATTATCAGAATAATAACGTAACTTATATTCATAAAATTTCATTAAATTATCCTAATAGCAGTACTTTTACTCTAATAATAACGTTACTCGTTTTAGAAAATAATGAGATGGGGTGCCGCTAGTATATATATATATATATATATATATATATATATATTTGTTTTTTTAATGATGATAAAGCCTTAGGGGGAGGGGATAAACCCCTTAAAATCCTCAAAGAGGACACCACATTTTGAGCTTTGTAGGATTCGATCCCGGGTCACCTCGTTGGCACCCGACGATCATGACCACTCGGCTAAGTCCGTAAAGGACCTAGTATATGTATATGGAATGGTCACAATAGTCTTTCAAGGAGCACTCAAAATCCCAAGAAAAAAGACAAGCAAGCATGGCCCTACATGCATTTCTCCTTGGGCTACCACGTACCACCCTGCACATGCAATCTTATCTACTATTATGCATGAATTCCTTTCAATTATTCTAATAAATTAATTAAACTCCGTTTGATTGAAAAGAAAATATTTTTTCTTTTTTAAATATATATGCTAAGAAATTAATTATCCCAAAAGCTTAACTTGATGGGTGAAAACTCAAGATTAGATCTGTACTCTAACAAAATATTTTTATTGAGAAATATGGTTTTGTTAAACAAATTTTGTTTCTTTAGCTATGGGTAAGAACTGCATTTTCGTTAAGGGGAAGTAATATATAGGACTTGATTTTATGGTAGGAAACGATTTTGTATTATGTGAAGGAAAATGTTGTTCCTTCTTCTTAAAGGGAAGTCCTCTTTCTCTCGATGAAGGAAAATATTTTCGTTAAAGTAAGGATTGTTATTCATTTGTACAATAAACTGCAAAATGTGGTGAAGAAAACTTTTTCGTTAAAGCGACCATAGTTTTAAATATCTTCATTGAAGGTACTAGGCTACTAGCTAATAGGATTGGCCCTAACATTAGACAAATATTGTGAACTTTTACTCGACTTTAAACTCACCCAACCCACACAATTGGAACAGGTAAGATACTCGATATAAGTCTAAGTAAGGTTTTATTTTAAAACTTTTTAGTACCAGTTAGAGTAGCCCATGAGAATTCTATGTCGATCTCTTATCTTCTACAACTTCATGTATTGAAGTTATACTGATACTAAGAGTAGGGCTATTGGGTTTTGAAATCGAGGCTCGTTTGTCAAGAAGGCATCAATATCAACTCAAGGAACCAACTGCTTGTGCTGTTACGTGAAAGCTCGTGAATGCTTTTATAAATCTCAAATGGGATTCTGTCTCATAATCAATTAACATTATGCAGCTGAAATACTCACCGTAATTATATATTGAATTATGGACTAAATCTCATTTAGGCGTATACGAAGATCCATATGTCAATTTCATAGGTTGGATTCAAACATAGGAATATTAATGATTCTTTTGACATGTATTGTAAATTTTTTATTTAATCTGCAGGGTTTGATATAGTACTGTTCTACCTTACCTTTTCCAAATATTAATACTTTTTTAGGATATTGTTGTACCTTTTTATCATTAAATTTTTTTTTTTTTTAAAATATGTATTTGTTTTTTCCCTTCAATTTGTTTTGGCCCTAGAGAAGACAGGACTTGATCGTGGTCTCAGGGAGGAAAGTCTTTGCATGTCCTCAAGCGCAGGGAGACAATAAAAAAAATCTACTTCATTTTCTCATTATATTATAGTTATTATCATAATATAAAATTATTTTTTAAATCTTTAATAGCCGGTTTATTGACATAATATTAGAATCTCGTTAATCGAGACATTTTAAGTTCGGATTTTAGAACATTTAGTCTTGAAAATAATATAACCGTAGCAATATAACATAAGATATGAAAAGATATGTGCACCTTTCATGGCTAAGTTCTCCAACGAACAATTGTGTGAGATAGAATATGTTACATTATAAAACTGTTCTTGTGCTTTGCCTAATATTTAAGCTTTTAAGATTTTGAGTTCCTATTTAGAGAAATTTGAAACGACATTTTTTTGTATTTGTTTATTATTAAAAAACCTTAGACGTCCCGTCAACTTATAACTACAACAACAACCCAATACCTTATAGAGGCTCTTGCCACGACAGGGTTTGAAGGGTAAAATATACACAATTTTATCCTTAAAGGGTGCTACCCTAAAAAGAGGCTCAAAGAGAGAGAGAGAGAGAGAGAGAGAGAGAAGAAGGAACATCTTATCAACATATGAGTGCTTAAGATTTGATCCGTCTTATAACTTTGATGTTATCTGTTTTTTGTAGAGTTTTTTTTCTTTTGATGCAGTCTGTATTCGTATTATTGTCTATCCACCTTATACTTTTTTTTTTATAATTTTGAGCATAGCTCGATTACAAAAGCGGCGACCTAAGTTAGGCCCCGATGATACATAACTCAAAAGGATAAAATAAAATAAGAAAAATGGCTCCATAACACTTCCAAAGTGGGACACAACTTACATTGATTGCCCCTACGTTATCTTGAACTAACTCCCTGCACTCAAGATTGTGATCTTCTACCCGGTTGCCACGACTTGATACTTTCTACCGAACACGCCACCTCTGATGGTGAATATGGAAACTCTGAACACTAAGTCTTGATCCAAAAACCCAACCTAAGTCTGCCAGACCATATGACTTCTTTACGGTTCCACTGGGCGCTCTGAAACACAATCTTGTTTCTCGCACCCCAAATCTCCCACATTATTACGAAGAACAGTGACAACCACGCCTTTTTTTGGAATTTTCTGCCTACCGAGCACGCAGTCCATTGAAAGAAGTGATCTTTTATCAATTGTGGGCTTGTGGATTGAATGCCCCACCACTCTAAGCAAGAACACCATACTTTCCAAGTCTCTTCACAAGTTAGGAATAGATGGTCTATGCTTTCTTCTTCTTTGCTACAAATGGGACACCACTTGTCCTGTTCTCCAATTACCCCTATGTTACATAGTCTTTTTTTCGTGTTCATCTTCCCAAGAAGAGCCATGCATACTAGAATTTCAACCTTTGGAGGTGCTAGTCCTTTCAATGCTCCACACACCAAGTGGTCAATTGAACTTGCCTGTGAGATATCCATCATTGCCGCTTGGTTGAAAGATTTAACGGAGAACAAACACCCTGGCTCCAGATTCCACACTATTCTATCTGCTTGGCTTCTGCATGGCTTAATTTCGGAAATCACTTGCATAAGTGCCATGACATTAGCTTCCTCTCTTGCAAAGAATCCCCTTCTCCAATTCAGCACCCATCTCCATTCTGGACCATCCTACAACCCCATCTGAGCTACAGTATGATCAATTTGCAATGACACTTTGAACAAGTCCTGGAATCTGTGTTCAAACGTTTCTTCCCCGATCCATAAATGCTTCCAAAATTTTATTTTCTCACCATTTCCCACTGATACTCTCGCTTCTTTAGAAACATGACCAACCACCCCAAGCTCCTTTGTGAGATCAACAATGACAGTCCATGGAGACCTCCCAACCTTCTTTGTTGATGATGACACTAGGTCTTGAGTGTCTCCTCCATGGATTGAGCATATGACTTGTTTCCATAAGGAGTTCCCTTCTTCTGAGAAGCGCCACCACCATTTGAAGAGCAAGGCTGCGTTCTTGATAAGTGGATCCCCCACTCCTAATCCTCCCATATGTTTTGGCTTTTGGATCAATTCCCACTTGATGCATGGAAGGCCTCTATTCTCATCATTGGAACCCCAAAAGAAATTCCTTTGAAGCTTCACAATCTTCTTTAGGACTTTCTTTGGAGCTTTGAATATAGACATGTAGTATGTAGGTAAGCTGTTAATCACTGCCTTGATCAATGTTAATCTTCCGGCTCTGGATAGTGCTTTTTGCTTCCATCCTGCTAATTTTTTCTCTATTATGTCAATAACAGGTTTCCATGTTGCAAGAAGCTTGGGGTTTGCTCCCAATGAGATGCCTAGGTGTCTTATTGGCAAAGATGATATCTTGCACCCGAGACTACCACCCACTTCTTCCCCCCATTGTGGAGAAGTACCTAAGCATACCATTGTGGATTTCTTGTAGTTAATCTTCAGACCTGATACAGCTTCATAGCATTGCAAAAGTTCTTGTATATTAAGGATGATCTCCTCATTAGCAGGACAAAAGAATAAAGTATCATCAGCAAATTGAAGGTGTGTTAGCAATACTTTCTGATCACCCACTCTCAGCCCCTGAATCTGCTCCTCTTGTACAGCTTTGGCTACCACTCTGTTGAGCACTTCTGAAATAAGAACAAACAAGAAAGGAGATAGGGGATCACCTTGTCTGAGGCCCCTTTGCATTTTGAACGCTGGGTAGGTGAACCATTCACTAAGATAGACATTGAAGCGGTTGATATGCTTCACGTATCCAGTTACACCATCTTGGGCCAAAACCCATTCTAACAAGTACTTGTTGAACAAAATTCCAATTCACAGAGTCATAGGCCTTCTGAAAGTCCAACTTGAGCAGTACCCCCTTCTTCTTCTTTCTTTTTAGCCAATGCACTACCTCGTTTGCAATTAATGCGCCAACTAGAATCTGTCTACCTTTTACAAATGCTGTTTGGTTCTCTCCCACTAAGCCTGGAATTACTCTTGCAAGTCTTCTACTAAGGACCTTCGATATGATCTTGTACACACAGCCTACCATACTTAGAGGCCTAGAGTCCCTAATGTCTATCGCCCCCTCCACCTTAGGCAACAGCGCCACCCATGTTATATTCACTGATGGGTTAAGCTTACCAGATACAAAAAACTCTTGAACATATGCAAGTAGATCCTCACCTAATGTTTCCCACATGTTCTTGATGAATCTGAAGTTAAAATCGTCATATCCCGGAGCTTTACTCCCATTACAGTCCCAAACAGCTTCTTTGATTTCCTCAAATGAAGGAATGCCCTCCAGCCCCTCTGCATCTTGTTCTACAAGTTTAGGGAGTTCTACTTCTCCCACTTTAGGTCTGCGAAGCAATGGCTCTTTGTACAAATCGTGAAAGAACTCAGTTACTGCAGCTTTGATGCTTCTTGGTCGATGGTATAGTCTTCCATGAACCCTTATTCTAAACATGGCCTTCTTCTTGGTTCTGATGGATGCCAATGTATGGAAGTATTTAGTGTTTTGGTCCATCTCCTTTATCTCGTTGCTCCTTGAGAGTTGCAGCCAATACCTCTCCTTCCTCCTAGACCATATCCAAAGTAACGAAGTTGCAGTTGACTTCCTTGCCATATCCTCTTCAGGCAAGACCCCAGCCTCTGCTATCAACTATAATTATAAACCGATATAAAAAAGAAAGAGATGATGTAAAAAAAAATGCAAGTTGGAGATTCCAGCCATTTCACTTGTCTTTTCCAATGTACTAGCACTCCCCTTTCTCCACCACCAAACGTTGGGTTACTATTCGTGCTGCTTGTTCCTTTGCCTTCTCTTTCGGTTGCAAAAATATGTTTGTTGAGTCGGATTGCAAACAGGCTATTGACTTTATTCTGAATCATGTCTACCCTGCATGGGATTGTATGGCTGTTATTGGGGACATCGCTATTATGTTCTTTTCTAGTTCTTTCGATGCTTTCTTGTTTCGTTGGGCGCCTAGATCTTGTAAAAGGGTAGCCCACTTTGTTGCTTCTCGTCATTTTGATGGTCGATGTTCGCATGGCTGGTGGGAGATGTGCCCTCCCGCACTTGCTTCCCTTGTAAACAATGATCTTTTAGCAATGCAGTTCTTGCCTACGGGCCTCTATATGTTAAAAAAAAAGAAAAAAAAAAAAGTTAGGTTACTATACCCTTATAAAATTTATCACTTTTAAGTAAACCAATATAAAAGACATATTATTTGTTATATATATAAGGGGGTCATCTATATATTTCAAAAAAAAAAAAAAAAAAAGTATTGATTTTATCGTCGGTAATCATAATGTTGACAATGGGATATGTCATGTATGTCGGTTTTTCATCTACGGAATCATTTTTCCGTTACCATGCTATCATTTCGGTCATCACCTATACGATAGGCCTTGCAAAACAGGGCATCAAACGGTTCGTCCCCTTGCATTCATGGCTATAGTTTGAAGAGTTTTTTCTGTTCTTGGCATGTCGATACGATGATATACATCAAAGAGGGCTTTATCCCAAAATAAATAGGCCTGAGTCTACATGTAGAGATACTCTCTCAACCATAGGGCTGCAATTCTTGCATCCGATAACCTAATCATAGACGAGGTAAAAAAAATTATGGTGCAAGCTTATTGTTAAGGTATAAAACCAATCCTAAACCTTCATCCATCAGCTTAAGCTTTTCGGACAGATGGTTCCTTGACATGGTATCAGAGCCTTGATGACCAAGAGGTTAGGAGTTCGAATCTCAATAGCCCTCACTTTCAATATTAGACAATTAAGCACAAAGTATGAGGTGGACATGTCTATTATGCACGCTTCAAGCCCAAACGGGCATTTGCTTGAGGGGGCATGTTAGGGTATAAAATCAATCCTGAACCTTCACCCATCAGCTTAAATTTTTGGGACAGATGGTTCCTTGAAACTTATTTCTTTTAGAATTTAGTTATTGACATGATTTCCTCTTTAAATAGACTAAATTAATAAAAATTGAGATTCTTAACTGTATTTAGATATTTTAAAACATTATTTGCAGGGTAAGCAACAAGTGGACCTACTTAAAAAAAAACACGTACAAACACAACTTCTCAATCAATCAATTAAAAATAAAGATTTTCCTTATTTTCATAATAAATAATTAACTAAAACTTTGGGTTTAAATGCAAATATAAGAAAGGACCAAAAAATAATATGAGAAAAGTAATAATGTAAAATTAAAATTTGACAAATTCTTGATTATTCAACCCTTTTTCGTATCTTTGGCCCACATCACATAATCTTCTGTTCTTTAGCATGGAGAGGATGGTCAGCCTAAAGGTAAGCACCCAAAATATGAAATTGGTGGCGAGGAAGGCGAATCGGAAACGGGTAGAAGACGTCGCTAAAATTCAGTTTACGGAACAAACATGGGAGTTCAGTAAGAAACTAGGGCTTCATCTCGAAGGGGATGACTCGGTCATGGTCAAGCTGTTCGTGAAGTTAGAATAAGAAATAAGTGTAATACTAGGTTATTCATGCAGTTGAACCGTGACAAGGAATCTCATTGGTGAGCTTTCTTTTTCTCGTTGTAGTGTTGTGGTGGGGGTTTGGTTTAGGAGTTTCGGTTTGTTTCCCTGTTTGCTTCATCTTGTACCCCCCTAGGCGCCTTTGGGTTATTTCATCCTATTTTTATGTCTTATCTAGTGCCGGTAAAGTCTTCTAATGTCTTTTGTTTTTATTTTGTTTTCGTTATCTTTTGGGATCCTTTTATATTGGTCTTTTCTACTGTATGCTTAGGGTCATATTTCTATAGACGTCATCAACAATAAAACAAGAGTAGCTTCCTACAGATCATGGGATGGTGCAATCTTAAGTTTTATTTTTCCAGTTAAATAGTCCACGAGCCATCCCAAAAACCCTTGTGATCTAAGGTGGAATATTTGCTGAGTGGAGATGAAAAAAAGTCCTCGATATGTTAGTGAATATCTTAATGAATATTTCATAATATAGAAAGATATTACTATAACTTAATTTTTGAAATTATGTGTGATTGATCACATATATGTCCTTTGTTAATCATGCAACCAGTGACTATCAAGTTACTTGTTTTAAGGATTAAGACGCAAAATGCTTAATACGAAAATCCAAAAATATTTAATATCATAAAAATAGTAGAAATTTTCCTTTAAAAAAAATGTAACAAATTTCAACGTGGCGGCGAAAAATGTGACAATATCTTAAAAGGAAAACAACAATTGTCAAGAAATCAACTATCCCAATGACACGAAGATCCATTAATCACAGTGTGCAACATTGTCCCCAGATCCCTATGTCCCGATAATTTCTTTTTTTGATAATTAGAAAGAAAACTCTCAGTACAAATCGCTCATCCACTGAGGCAGAGCCCAAGAAAGCGTACAAGAGCAAAACAAGACCAATAGACCCCAAAACCCTAGATGCCTACGAACATGCCAACCACTAAATTATAATAGCATATTCCAAAAAATCGAGACGCCTACACTTACACCAACCCCTAAAGCACAGAGAGCTAAAAGAAACACACCTATACCAACTTTCGAAATACGAAACGCCAAATGGATCATACCAATATAAGCAAGAACCCCTAAACATGAAAACGAGCACTGTTGATAAAGAAGACCCTTCATCTACCTATACTTATAACTTGAGAGTTACTCTGCTCCAGCATATCAGAAAATAAGATCTAAAAATAATTTTATATTGTAACGGTGACCGACAGTAAATAGGTAAGTGAGGTGAGAAGCAATTGTGGAGGGATGCATTTGTAAGGTAGTAGGCGAGTAGCATTGGCTTTTGGCTGGCTAAAACAGTTCACGTGACATGATTCTTAGTGTTTTTTTGTACTCTCTCTCTCTCTCTCTCTCTACCATTCATTCTTTCTTCTATATAACATTCACCTTTTCCCTTCATTTTTTTTACACTTCTACTTCTCTTTTCTCCTCTCTCTTTTTCCCTTCGTTATGGATCATCCGAAGGTCTCGGCTTTCCTCCTGCTGTGTATTCTGTTCGTCTCCTCGGTTTCCCCCATTCTAGGTTGCGGCTACTGCGGTGACCCACCCCACAAGCACAAGCCTTCCAAACCCAAGACTAAGCCTTCCAGGCCCAAGACTAAGGGCCCCAAAGGACCCATTATTGTCCCACCTATTACTGTCCCTCCCATTGTGAAACGGCCCATTACTGTCCCCCCAATTGTCAAGCCCCCTATCACAGTCCCACCAGTGACTGTGCCACCAATCACAGTCCCACCAGTGACTGTGCCACCAATCACTGTGCCACCTGTGACAGTACCGCCAGTTACCAACCCACCGAGTGGGAAGCCCTGCCCGCCAGGTCCAGGGCCCCAACAGGCAACATGCCCAATTGATGCCCTGAAGTTGGGCGCTTGTGTGGATCTGCTTGGCGGGCTGGTCCACATTGGGGTCGGTGACCCAGTAGTGAACCAGTGTTGTCCAATACTAAAAGGGCTAGTTGAACTTGAGGCTGCGGCGTGCTTGTGCACTACCCTTAAGCTCAAACTACTAAACCTAAACCTCTATGTACCTCTTGCACTTCAACTCCTTATCACTTGTGGCAAAACTCCTCCCCCTGGCTTCACTTGCTCTCTTTAGATAATTGTGAGTTTTTTGTTTTTCGTTTTTGTTTTGACCCTTCTATGGTTAGATTCTTCGCATTCTATATATTGTATGCCTGTTTAGTATCGGTTTTTATTTGTATATTTTAGTTTTATTTGAAAATAATACTGTATCTTTTATTTTTATTTTTGATTTTTTATTCTCATTTTTTTCTTCTAGCTTTTGATTTAAAATTGAAAATAGAAAGTCAAAAACAAGAAAAAAATTATTTATGAAATATTCGATATTCTATGTACAAAAATATTTTGTTATTTTTTTTTTTTTTTTTGAACAGTACGAACTCCTTTAATAAGGAAGGGGAAGGGGGATGCCGAGCCTGGAACACTGGATCCCGGGGTGGCAGCACACCTACCCAATCATTGGGCCAGGAGGGCTTTGGCAAATATTTTGTTATTCTAATAGCTTGTGCTCGAGGATGTTATCATATTACTTAGATAGTGATCAAAAAAGGATTCGCTTAAATAAATAATTGCTAGGTCCAAGATTAATTTTTGACCAATTTTTGACAAATAAATTATAATTTTACTTTGTTTTTTTTCTCCTTTCTGACTTCATATCTAAAGGTCATGATGAAGGGGAAAAAAGCCGATCCGGGTTTGTCTCAATGATTGGGTTGCAATTTTCCAAATTGTATGCAGCTTCTAATCCGACATTATCAATGTAAAACAAAATAATTAAGAAGAAAAAATTAGTGTATCGCTTTATATTTGATGCAGCGAGCGGTAGAAAAATAGATGGGTACGAAAAGGTTCAACGGCCTTCCCTTTATATTTTATTTAAACTGTAAATAAAAGTGACAAAGAGAGGTAGAATTAGCTCGCTCACAACCCGTGTAGTCTAAATCTCCATAAAAGAAAAGTATCATAATTCATCAAAATTCAAATCTCCCTAAAACCCTAGATCCCTTCCCTTTAAATAGAGAGGGTTGCTTAACCCTAAAGAAACTTAATTCAAATTTTAAATCAAACCAGCGGTTGAGATTGTGATATGTGTGATGCGAATCAACGGTCAAGATCTTAATCCGGGTGTTGCAACAAATAAAATAAAAATAATTAACATAAAATCTGAAAAAATAAGATAAAATAAAATACTAATCCTATCCTAGTCACTCTTCAGGATTTTACCACCTCCAACAGGTCATCACCAACCTGTTACCGCCAATAGCAGGTTACCGCCAACCCTAGCTGCATCAATATTTTGTCATATTAATATATATCATGTCAAAATTCTAACTATTTAAAAAATAGCCGTTGTGATTTATTTGTACACTTAGGGTGCATTTGGTTCAACTTATTTTAGATTATCTGTTTCAATAAAATCTGTCCATTTAATATCTATACCTTTTTATAATGAAATATTTGTTTACACAGTGTAGAAATATCTTTTTACGAAATAAATCATTTCCATACAAGTTGTAAAGTAACTTATCTATTATAATTATAAAAATAATTTAATAATAAAAATTATTTAATTATAGTAGGCAAGAGAGAATCATGATAATAGTTACTCATGGTAGTGGAAAGTGGTGAGTGTGGCGACCCATGACCATTTTTTTTTTTTGATTGATAAAGAGCAAAGCTCTAGAAACACAGCACGCGTCCCAAAAAGGGACCCGAATAACGACACATTGGGACAAACAAAAGAAAATAAAGAAAAAAAAGGCCAAACAATTTGAGAAACGCCCAAGAACAAAAGCAGAAACCTATAACTCCACAAACAGACTGCAACCAAAACAACACAAACACCAAAAATAAAAAACAAAGAGAGGCCACCCTGCTAGAAAGATCCACGCCTGCAGCAAGATGGGACGCACTCCAAAAACAAGCAACTACCACAGAAGAAAGCGAGAACGAGGCACCCCAACACCAACGCCAAACTGAAAACACCGGGGACCAAAACATACCACGAAAACAACGACCAAGCAGCGCAACAAAGAACGACACAAACAACAACAGCCCAAAAATCCGAGCAAGTTAAGCCATCATTTGTGCGGACATCTTCCCAAGAGGAATGGGAATCTGATGCTTCTTTTTCTTCCGTGGGTTAACTGTTGGATCATACTGGTAGACCCTGCAAATTAATCTAGCTACTTTATCCTCCGTTCCATGGTATCTTAGCCCAAGCCTTTCTCCCATTCTCCAAGCTTTTTTTGCTTTCTCCATGTTCATTTGGGGGCCTATTTTTTTGCACTGTTGGGGGCGGGTACTAGTTGTTTGTGCTTGGTTGGAATCATTCGGATTATGGGTGGAGCAAGAAATAGGGCTTAAATCAACAAAGCAATCAATATGGGGTTGACCCATATATGGGGTTAGGACTTCATATGTTGGTTCTTGTCTTGGGTTCTCATTTTGACTGTCCAAGGTTATGTCATTATCCAAAGGGCCTAGGGATTGAGTAAAACCTTTATGGGTAGGCTTTCGGTTAGGTGAACTGTTATGGGTGCTTGGTTAGGAAAATTGGGAGCATGGTTTGTCAGGTCATTGAGAGATCCAAAGAACCAACCCCCTTCATCTGAAATTTCTAGATCATTTGTAATTTCAGCTGGAATAGGTGTCACAATATCCCCTATAGCACTGCATGGTTGTATTGTTTCATGCACTACAGACATTGGTCTCATGCCAACCAGCCCATGGTTGGAATCCGGTAATGAGTTTGGGATAACAGAAGATTCAGATGCCGGTATTTCTGCTGTCATTGCCTGCAAACACGGTGTCTCTTCCACCCTGGATACCATTTGGAGCTCTGATTCCCAATCGTGCTCCTGTTGGTCTGCTGGGATCATAGTAAGGGGTATAGGGCTTCGGATTCTTCTTGATCTGCTCCATCCATGTGATCCTAGCATCGGTGAGTTGGGGGGTGTGTACTGACCTGTTCTCGGATTCTTGTTGTTGTCCCGGTCCTCAGCTTTTAACTCCTTTACCAAAATATTACATTCTTTATCCCCAATTTGGAATCTCATCCATTCGCTAATGAGGTTCATCTGAGTGGTATCAATAAGAACCTTTGCCTCCTCAAAAGATTCACATAGATCAACCTTTTCCTCCACTTGTACTACATTTCCCCAACATTCTCCAATACTTGCGAAGTTGTCTTTAGACCATCCTTGTAGGGGCATACCATGAATAGAGATCCAAATGCGTCTTGTTTGATAACGTTCTGTCTCATTTCACACCCTGGTTTCCACACACCACGAATTCAACCAATCTCCTTCTCTTTCGACAAAAGTGTCTCTTCCTAGTATGCTTTCAAATGTTAGCAGTAGCTTAAAGTTGTCTATGACCCTGATTTTGCAGATGGCAGTTTCGTTTACACATGTATCGATCGGAACATCAGCGCAATCCATTGATTTGGATGTACAACATACCGAACTCCTTTCCAACTCTACGTATAGTTGCACATTTATAGATCCTGTGGCCACTTTTCTGGAGCCCCCTTTAGTCTCTCGCATCTGTCCCCCCTGACGTTCCTGGTGGGTATTATGGGTGTTTTGGTTATGGAATCAGTGGTTTTGTTGTTGTTTCCTTCCCCTATTTCCATCTTGTCTTGAGAACCTTGCAAACTTAACAAGCAACGTTGCCCCCCTTAGAGCCGTACCATTTAATCCCGCAATAGCATTGTCGGCTTCAGCAAGAGAAATGAATCTTACAAATCCAAAGATGCGTGTTTTGCTTGGTCGATGTTTGCGAGAAACAAAAGTTTCATGGATTTGACCATACCTTTGAAACAAATAGAATAGCCTCTCAGCATTGAAGTACATTGGGAGGTTGTCAACAAAGAGAGATACCTGGGTAAAATGGTCTGGGTTTCTTTCTTGATGAATATGTTGGCTATCATGGTGTGCTGATCTTGAGGTTTCATCCTGATGTCTTCCCTCCATTAAAATTAGGTGTGGTGGTCAGTGGGAGTGGTGATAACAAATAAAAATAGGTCATGATGGTGAAGATTTAATATTAATACAATATTTTTAAAGCATTTCTCTGAAATAAGCTATTAAAAAGATCCAGTTTTGCATTTTTTTCTGCTTAGTTATAAAATAGTTTTTTCGTCTTTCTATTTAAACTGTGAAAAAGATATAAAAAGATCCTTTCTGTCGACCAAACGGAAGTCTTGCAGTCAAAAAGAGCTTTTTCACAGCTTTAAGCTATTAAAAAGTTGAACCAAATACAGCCTTAACGTGGTTGGGGTTTGGATTTAATCAAGTATGAAAGAGTCAATACATTAGAAATTTAAACTGTTAAGTAAAAGTTTATAATTTATTTTATAGCTAAATGATATGTTGAAAGTCTCGGTGAAATTGAGCATATGACTTCTTCTGAAGTTCGTAGTGTATCAGATAAGAGTCCGAAAAACCTATCCTACTTGTGTATTATATGAAACTAGTATTATTTCATGCGATACATGAATGATATTTACGTTTTAAAAAAGTTAAATGTTACATCTATATATTCCCGTAGTTTACTCTCTTTGATTTACTGGTACTTCATTAATCAATATAATGTATTGGCTTCTCAATTGTATTTGCTCTTTTATTCTTATTTTGTGCTTTGACATTTAATGTAATTAAATATCATAAATACTTATCATTTTATTCTATCACGAACCTAAGGTCATGACGGATGAAAAAGTCAATTAGAGTTTAGATTGGAGAGAACTAGAATACGAGATGAGAGAGTTAGAGAGAGAAAGTAAGAGATGAGAAACTAAAATGACTTCGATTATTATATTTTATATCCTCATTACAAGAGATTACAATGCTATTTACAGAAAAGCTAAGCTAACAACAGAACAAGAGCACCCCTTGTCATGAACCGCCTGACCGAGACACGTTGTTCGTGACTAAGTCCGTGACATATTCTTAACTTTATATTATCTTGATTTTTAATATAAGAAAAATTATATGAATTAGTGATGTAAATGTGGATTGCAGGTTTGCAGATGGATTGCAAGATTGAAGAGGAAAGAATTCGACATGAGAGGATGTCGAGCTCTCTTTATTTCTTTCAGAAATTTAATTTTAATTGTTTTGCTTTTTTATTTTGAACACAATTTTCTATTTGTATTGCAAATTCATGATATTGTTACGTACATCTTACCTTTTTCAGACCTTATCTTGACAAAAGCCTCTTTAAAACACTGGGTTTATCGTTGTTGCTTCTTGTGTGCATTATCTATGCAATGAAATTATTATTTATTTTTCTTTTTCTTGGTCTTGTCTATGTCATTTCAATTTTTATTCGGTATCCCAATCTCTGGATTTTATTATTCTTGTCTTCTACCAATAACCAGTATTTTTTTAGGTAAATTATATATTAATATCTTAAAATTTTATTAATATTAATTTTTTAGTTTCCAAATATTTTGAAAAAAATTATTAGTCCAAAAGTTGTATGTTTTAATAAAATATTTTACAATCGATGTGAAATAATGAATGCAGAATCTATTTTGCACCATTATATAATGCTAGTTAAATTATTTTATTAAATACATGTAACTTTTTACACTAAAATTATAAATTAAAATATTAATACACAAATTCCATGGTACTGATATGTAATTTACTCTTCCGTTTCCTTCCAATCATAACAAAATCCAACAAATATGTAAGTTAAAACTCTTTAAAAGTTCGTCTTTAAATATTGAAAAATATTTATCACCCTCATATATCAAATTACGCAACTGAAAATCATTGAATCACAAAAATAATAATTTTTTTACCAAAAACAATATTAAATTAATAATTTTTTTAATAAACTTGCAACTTTTTACCATATATATTTAACACTAATTAAGTATAATTATTTAGTACAAATAGCATTGCTCCAACATTATACAAAACCGATAAAGCCAATTCTAGTATTTTATAGCATGCTAACATTTAAAAAAAAAAAAAATAAAATTTAAAAGCAATATATATGAATAATAATATTGAATTGTGATAGAACAAATTAAACATATCCTTTTGCATACTGGCCAAAATAACCTGTGGCTATAAGAGCAACGTAGTTAGGACCTGTTTAAAATTGCTTATTCTGGAGAAATAAATACTTTTTTTCTAAAAAAAAGCACTCTTCTGGAATCTGAAGGATGTTTAGTAAACATCAAAAAGCGCATTTTATTAAAAGTAGAAGCTATTTTTTTGCTTATAAGTAAAAGCAGAAATTTGATACTTCTGATTATAAGCAGAAGCGGAATAAAAAAATTAAAATTTGTAGGACAAAAATACCCCAATTCAAACATTAAAATTACATCATACCCTATCATCTTTCAAAACTCTAACCCTCTATTCAACTAATTTGATCCTTTTCGATAATTTGACCCAAAAAAAAGCACTTTTCTTAAACACTGGTCAAATATCAATAATAATAAAATAAATGCTTCTGACTAGTTGAGCCAAACATAAACTGTTTTTTTTCAAAACAGTGCTTTTCACATAGTGCTTTTACAGAAAGTGCTTTTAAAATAAGTATTTTTTTTCCAACAATACCAAACAGGCCCTTAGATACTGCGTGTTCAGTTTATGAAAAATTTTTCAAGCGTTAATTTTTTTTGGGAAATCGTACGAAATGGACCCCCCAAGCCCCCCTTTAATCTTTCTTAGACCCCCTTAACCCAAAATAGACCTTTTTGGACAAAATTGCCCCTCCCACTTCAAAACTCAACCTGTGCACTCCCTCCCCCACTTCTCTCTCCTCATTTAATGCATGGCAGACAAAAGGACACTTTTTTGACTTTTTTCATACTTTCTTTCCATTTTTTTCCCGCCAATTTGTTTTCCTTCTATCATATCTCAATCTCTCTCTCCATTTTTTGAACAGAGATATCGCATTCTTTCTTCTTTCTTCTTCTTTTCTTATTTTCGAATTTTTTTGTCAAAAAAAAAAATATTATTTTCGAATTTGCGAGCTCCATTCTTAGCGTCCTGCGTGTTTCCTCGTCCTACTTGGGTCCTTGGGTAAAATCATACACGGTGTACGGTGAGTTTTAATGGTCTAAAATCAATATTTGCATATTTTTTTCAAGTTTTACTGGTATAATAGTGTAAAATCAACTTTTATAAATATGTTTCAAGTAATTATCGGTGTATGTTGAATCATACACTGTATATGATTGGTTATATTGGTGTAAAATCAACTTATTTAGTGTATTTGAAGCAAATAGTGGAGTATGATCAATCATACACAATGTATCATGAGTTCTAATGGTCTAAAATCAGTATTTGCAAGTTTTTTTTTAAGTTTTACTGGTATAATGGGGTAAAATCAACCTTTATAAGTATGTTTCAAGTAATTATTGGTGTATGTAGAATCATACACTGTGTATGTTGAATCATACACTGTGTATGATGGGTTATATTGGTGTAAAATAAACTTATATTAGTGTATTTGAAGTAAATAGTGGTGTATGATCAATCATACACAATGTATGATGAGTTTTAATGGTCTAAAATCAACATTTGCATGCTTTTTTCAAGTTTTACTGATATAATAGTGTAAAATTAATTTTTATAAGTGTGTTTCAAGTAATTATTGGTGTATGGTGAATCATACACTGTGTATGATGGGTTATATTGGTGTAAAATCAACTTATATTAGTGTATTTGAAGTAAATAGTGGTGTATGATCAATCATACACTATGTATGATGAGTTTTAATGGTCTAAAACCAATATTTGTATGTTTTTTTCAAGTTTTGCTGGTATAATGGTGGAAAATCAACCTTTATAAATGTGTTTCAAATAATTATTGGTGTATGTCGAATCATACACTGTGTATGTTGGGTTATATTGGTGTAAAATCAACTTATATTAGTGTATTTGAAGTAAATAGTGGTGTATGAACAATCATACACAATGTATGATGAGTTTTAATGGTCTAAAATCAGTATTTGCTTTTTTTTTCAAGTTTTGCTGATATAATAGTGTAAAATCAACCTTTATAGGTGTGTTTCAAGTAATTATTGGTGTATGTTGAATCATACACTGTGTATGATAGGTTATATTGGTGTAAAATAAACTTATATTAGTGTATTTGAAGTAAATAGCGGTGTATGATCAATCATACACAATGTATAGTGAGTTTTAATGGTCTAAAATCAGTATTTGCAAGTTTTTTTTCAAGTTTTGCTGGTGTAATGATGTAAAATCAACCTTTATAAGTGTGTTTCAAGTAATTATCGGTGTATGTTGAATCATACACTATGTATGATGGGTTATATTAGTGTAAAATCAACTTATATTAGTGTATTTGAAGTAAATAGTGGTGTATGATCAATCATACACAATGTATGATGAGTTTTAATGGTCTAAAATCAACATTTGCATTTTTTTTTCAAGTTTTGCTGGTATAATAGTGTAAAATCAACCTTTATAAGTGTGTTTTAAGTAATTATTGGTGTATATTGAATCATACACTGTGTATGATGGGTTATATTGGTGTAAAATTAACTTATATTAGTGTATTTGAAGTAAATAGTGGTGTATGATCAATCATACATAATGTATGATAAGTTTTAATGGTCTAAAATCAATATTTGCATTTTTTTTCAAGTTTTACTGGTATAATGGTGTAAAATCAACTTTTATAGGTGTGTTTCAAGTAATTATTGGTGTATGTTGAATCATACACTTTGTATGATGGGTTATATTGGTGTAAAATCAATGTATATTAGTGTATTTGAAGTAAATAGTGGTGTATGATCAATCATACACAATGTATGATAAAATTTAATGGTCTAAAATCAATATTTTCATATTTTTTTTCAAGTTTTGCTGGTGTAATGATGTAAAATCAACCTTTATAAGTGTGTTTCAAGTAATTATCGGTGTATGTTGAATCATACACTGTGTATGATGGGTTATATTGGTGTAAAATCAACTTATATTAGTGTATTTGAAGTAAATAGTGGTGTATGATCAATCATACACAATGTATGATGAATTTTAATGGTCTAAAATCAATATTTGCATTTTTTTTCAAGTTTTGCTGGTATAATGGTGTAAAATCAACCTTTATAAGTGCGTTTCAAGTAATTATCGGTGTATGTTGAATCATGCACTGTGTATGATGGGTTATATCGGTGTAAAATCAAATTATATTAGTGTATTTGAAGTAAATAGTGGTGTATGATCAATCATACACAATGTATGATGAGTTTTAATGGTCTAAAATCAATATTTGCATGTTTTTTTCAAGTTTTGCTTGTATAATGGTGTAAAATCAACCTTTATAAGTGCGTTTCATGTAATTATCGGTGTATGTTGAATTATACACTGTGTATGATGGGTTATATTGGTGTAAAATTAACTTATATTAATGTATTTGAAGTAAGTAGTGGTGTATGATCAATCATACACAATGTATGATGAGTTTTAATGGTCTAAAATCAACATTTGCATGTTTTTTTTCAAGTTTTGCTGGTATAATGGTGTAAAATAAACCTTTATAAGTGTGTTTCAAGTAATTATTGGTGTATGTTGAATCATACACTGTATATAATGGGTTATATTGGTATAAAATCAACTTATATTAGTGTATTAGAAGTAAATAGTGGTATATGATCAATCATACACAATGTATGATGAGTTTTAATGGTCTAAAATCAATATTTGCATTTTTTTTTTCAAGTTTTGCTGGTATAATGGTGTAAAATCAACCTTTATAGGTGTGTAATGGACTTTGTTTGGCAGGGACGCACGGTAAATTTGCGTGGCACACCCAAGGAAGCTTAAAACAGTGTCGGAGTCAACTTTGAGCCATCTACAAGCCGCTGAAGCATCCCTCTTTGCCGTTCAAGTAAATTATGCAAGCTGAAAACAGTGTTCCTGCTCTGCAGCTGTCCGCTGGTACAGCGTGTGAACCGGGTGACAAGTTGAGTTCATTATTACAAAAGTTTGATGCTTTATTTGAAGAGCCCAATCAGTTACCTCCGTTTAGGCCTGGATTTGATCATCATAACAGTGAAGAAGAAAGACGGTTCATGGCGATTGTGTGTGGATTATCGGGCACTTAACAAGATGACCGTTAAGGATAAATTTCCGATTCCTATTATTGAGGAACTACTTGACGAGCTTGGTGGTTCAGTTTTCTTTTCTAAACTCGACCTCCATTCTGGATATTGGCAGATAAGGATGGCCCCATGTGACGTGCATAAGATAGCTTTCCGCACACACTCGGGCCACTTCGAGTTTACGGTCATTCCCTTCGAACTTACGAATGCTCCTTCGGCATTTCAGAGCGTAATGAACGATATTTTTCACCCTTTTTTGCGAAAATTTGTGTTTGTATTTTTTAATGACATATTAGTATACAGTACTTCAAGCTGTGGAGAAAATGAAAGAATATACAGGCAGAAATCCACACGCCTCATTTTTTATTTTTTAAAAAGAAGCTTGTTGGTGGTTCATAAATGCAGAATATCGGCAAGATTTTGCGGTGTTCTAATCTCGAAAATTCTTTTGTCTGAACCTTGTCTGCAGAGCTGATGCTGCTCGGGCTTATCTCTCTTCTTTTGACAGCCACCTCGAGTGTAATATCAAATATTTGGTGTGATGTATCTTTTCATTTTTATTTTTTTACTTCTCATTTTGTCTGCTTGTTATTTATCCTTTTTC
Source organism: Simmondsia chinensis (assembly GCA_018398585.1). Lineage (NCBI taxonomy): Eukaryota > Viridiplantae > Streptophyta > Magnoliopsida > Caryophyllales > Simmondsiaceae > Simmondsia > Simmondsia chinensis. The sequence continues at coordinate 26,524,874 of JAGTTD010000017.1, read as the reverse complement.
CTTTCTATGGATTTAGCCAAAAAAAGGGAAAATATATAAAACTTGTTGTACTTTGCCAACAGTCATTCTTCCCCATCTTATTTATGAGTGTAAATAGCTTGATTATTGGATGTATGTATTTTATCCATTATATTACAATACTCATTTTATTTTGCCAGCCTTCATTTTTTTACTTACAATCATCCATTTTCCTTTTCAGAAGCTCTCATCTGCCCTTCCATACATTGTGTATGTTTGATCATACCCGCCTATTTAATTCAAATACACCAATATAAGTTGATTTTACACCAATATAAGTTGATTTTACACCAATAATTACTTGAAACACACTTACAACGGTTGATTTTACACCATTATACCAGCAAACTTTGAAAAAAAATGCAAATGTTGATTTTAGACCATTAAAACTCATCATATATACACTAATATAAGTTGATTTTACACCAATATAACCCATCATACACAGTGTATGATTCAACATACACCAATAATTACTTGAAACACACTTATAAAGGTTGATTTCACACTATTATACAAGCAAAACTTGAAAAAAAAATGCAAATATTGATTTTACACCATTAAAACTCATCATGCATTTTGTATGATTGATTCATATACTACTATTTACTTCAAATACACTAATATAAGTTGATTTTACACCAATATAACCCATCTTACACAGTATATGATTCAACATACACCAATAATTACTTGAAACACACTTATAAAGGTTGATTTTTACACCATTATACCAGCAAAACTTGAAAAAAAACATACAAATGTTGATTTTAGACTATTTAAAACTCATCATACATTGTGTATAATTGATCATACACCACTATTTACTTCAAATACACTAATATAAGTTAATTTTACACCAATATAACCCATCATACACAGTGTATGATTCAACATACACCAATAATTACTTGAAACACATTTATAAAGGTTGATTTTACACTATTATACCAGTAAAACTTGAGAAAAACATGCAAATGTTGATTTAGACCATTAAAACTCATCATACATTGTGTATGATTGATCATACACCACTATTTACTTTAAATACACTAATATAAGTTGATTTTACACCAATATAACCCCATCATACATAGTGTATGATTCGACATACACCAATAATTACTTGAAACACACTTATAAAGGTTGATTTTACATCATTATACCAGCAAAACTTGAAAAAAACTTGCAAATACTGATTTTAGACCATTAAAACTCATCATACATTGTGTATGATTGATCATATACCACTATTTACTTAAAATACACTAATATAAGTTGATTTTACACCAATATAACCCATCATACATAGTGTATGATTCGACATACACCAATAATCATTTGAAACACACTTATAAAGGTTGATTTTACACCATTATACCAGCAAAACTTAAAAAAACATGCAAATGTTGATTTTAGACCATTAAAACTCATCATACATTGTGTATGATTGTTCATACACCACTATTTACTTCAAATACACTAATATAAGTTAATTTTACACTAATATAACCCATCATACATAGTGTATGATTTAACATACACCGATAATTACTTGAAACACACTTATAAAGGTTGATTTTACATCATTACACCAGCAAAACTTGAAAAAAAACTTGCAAATACTGATTTTAGACCATTAAAACTCACTATACATTGTGTATGATTGATCATACACCGCTATTTACTTCAAATACACTAATATAAGTTTATTTTACACCAATATAACCCATCATACACAATGTATGATTCAACATACACCAATAATTACTAGAAACACATTTATAAAGGTTGATTTTACAATATTATACCAGTAAAAACTTGAAAAAAAATATGCAAATGTTTATTTTAGACCATTAAACTTATCATACATTGTGTATGATTGATCATACACTACTATTTACTTCAAATACACTAATATAAGTTGATATTACACTAATATAACCAATTATACACAGTGTATGATTCAACGTACACCCGATAATTACTTGAAACACACTTATAAAAGTTGATTTTACACTATTATACCAGTAAAACTTGAAAAAAAAATGCAAATATGATTTTAGACCATTAAAACTCACCGTACACCGTGTATGATTTTACCCAAGGACCCAAGTAGGACGAGGAAACGCGTAGGATGCTAAGAATGGAGCTCGAAAATTCGAAAATGATATATTTTTTTTGACAAAAAAATTGGAAAATAAGAGAAGAAGAAAGAAGAGAGAATGCGATATCTCTGTTCAAAAAAAAGGAGAGAGAGAATGAGATATGATAGAAGGAAAATAAATTGGCGGGAAAAAAAATTGAAAGAAGGAATGAAAAAAGTCAAAAAAGTGTCCTTTTGCCTGTCACGCATTAAATGAGGAGAGAGAAGTGGGGGAGGGAGTGCACAGGGTTGAGTTTTGAAGTGGGAGGGATAATTTTGTCCAAAAAGGTCTATTTTGGATTAAGGGGGGTCTAAAAAAAAATTAAAAGGGGAGCTGGGGGGTCCATTTCATACGATTTCCCTTTTTTTTTTGGGGGGGGGGGGGAGAGAAACGGGAAAATACCAAAAAAAAAAAAAAATATATATATATATATATATATATATAGAAAGCACTTAAAAAACAACAATGCGCAAACGAAAACTCGGAAAACTATTTTCCAACTTCCGCCCAAATTGGAAAATCATGTTTCCCTATACAACTCGAAAAGTGGGCCTTTCCAAATGCATTTTCCCGAAAACCCGAATTTTTGAACTTCTGGTATAAATTTTTCGTGAAATGAACGCAGTTCGATAAGACTTGAAAAGTTGAGTCTTTCTCCCAGAAAAACCCGAGATTTATAAACTTTGTCCAAAAATTCCAAAAAATTTTCATAAAACGAACACATTTTAAGCACTATCATATAAAACCGTGTTTCCCAATAAAACATGGAAAGTTGGTTCTCTTCCAAACGCATTTTCCTGAAAAACTTGGATTTATAAACCTTTTACCCTCAAAAAAACCTAGGAAATTTTCACGATTGAACGCACTTTAAGCTACTCTATACATTTATATAACCGCAAATTCCTGATAAAACTTGGGAAAGTTGGACCTTTCCAAATACATTATCCTGAAAAAACCCGAGATTTACAAACTTTTCTCAAAAAACCCATAAAATTTTCACGAAATTGAACACGCTTGCTACTCCAACCACGATTCCCAATAGACTAGGAAAGTTGGGCCTTTCCAAGCTCATTTTCCTAAAAAAAGCTTGAGATTTAAAACATTTCGAGAAAATTTTTACGAAATGAACGCACCTTAAACTACTCCATGGTGTCAAATAATTGCTGTTCCAGATCTTTTGCATACTCAAATTGATCATCATCATCTTCTTGGTTTCTTCCCGTCCAGTAAGTAACTTCAAGAATTCTGTCTGATACAAATCTTCATCTTCTTGAAGCTCTGGTTCTGGTGCAGGAAGCTGCATCAGTTCAGTTCGTTCGGAGTTGTCTTTCTCTTGCTGATGTGGCGCAGAATTTTGAATGGATCCCGTCTGCTGATAAAAATGATCCTTCTGGTTGTCCCACTCCTCAGATATATGCTGTAGTCCATCGCCAATCGTAGGTCTTGCTTCTGCTATGTGCTTGATGTTCTCCATATCTACCACGTTTCTACCCCCTTTTTTTGCAGCAGTTGAGGCCAATTGAAAATAAGATTCAGGGTTAAGTGCAGAAAATAAGGGAACAGACTTTAAAAAAAGTCCTATAACCAGGAGCTGACCGGAAGGTCAGAAAGTTTGCTTGGTGTTTGAAAGCAAGTTTTTCTTTTTAACAATGCTAAGATGGTACAATGTTGTCCTAAATGCGGCCACCAACACATGTGAAGGAAGAAGGTGAGATTCGAACCTAAGATTTCATACTTAGTCAGTGGGCAACATAACCACTTTACTAAACCCAACAACTCATCAGAAAACAAGCCTGCCATATTAGAAACTATAAGCGCCTTGTCACTTTTTTAGCATTCTAAATGGCTTTACGATTTACATTATATACTCGCATTTTCATGAATTTATACGACAAAATACTCTTCTTGCTCATTTTTCTCAATATAAACGTCCTTCCACCTTTTTTCCCCCACTAGGTAACAAAAGTAAAAAAGAAGTAATAAAGTCAATATACGACGAGAAACCAGAAATGGGAAACCAGACCCTTTCATGTATTCAAATTGACAAAATTCCGAAATTATTAAAAGAGCTTATGTTTTCAGGTATTTTACGTGGATAAAAAGTCACCTGTTTGAATCTAGATGGTTATTCAAAATCTCGTAATCAATTTGGCATTATCGTGAACTTCTAAATCAAAGCGCCACCATAATAAAGCCCTTTAGAGGAAAGCTAATGCCGAACCAGCTAAGAAATTTTCCAAACTTAACAGCAGATCCTATCATCATCTCGTAGCATATGGTTAATAATAACTTAATATGTACTTCCGGAAGCACCTTCAATCCCAAAACAACTGATAACAAGACCAATCACTAAGATAATAGAAGATGGGTCAAAAAGGAAGTTTAATGGGTCGGGATCATGAAGAAAAATAGCAGATTGAGACTCATCCTGGTGTATCAGAAGCAAGGCATCGCAAATGTTGCATGACAAGTTGTAACGACCATATAATGAAACGACCAAAATCCATGATGTAAATGCGATTATCTTTTCTTCTTTATTCCTTCTTTTTCTTGGGGGAAAGAGAGGAGGCGGGGGGGGGGGGGGGGGGGGGGGGGGGGGGGGGGGGGGGGGGGGGGGGGGGGGGGGGGGTGGGGGGGGTGGGGGGGGGGGGTGGGGTTGTTTACCTTCAATAGCACGAGCTTTAGTAGCTTCATATTCCCGGGATATCTTCTGCAGGACTTTCAGGTCAAGCTCCATACCCTGTTGCAGAGGTGTAACTAACTTTAGGTTGAAGACACAAACAATCTAGCAATGTTGTTGGCAACAGGGGTTTCCAGGTCGATTATACCGCACACCACGACCAATTCTTGGGTTTCATGCCCTGCCAGCTCGAAAGTTTAGCAACCCAAAAAGTTGGGGTCCTAGACCCACCTAAGGAATTTTGTGGCTAAATTTGCAATCAATGAAAGGATCCAAAGCTTTAACTTAGCACTTCATGAGGCACCGAATAAAAGTAAGCTAGCAACTTAAGGTCACATTTGGCTATCACGATGATGCACTTGACTAACATTATGGCTCCGTTTGCTTTCATGAAAAAAAATTTCGACCTCAATTCTACGGTTTCTTTGAATAATCCCCCCCCCCCCCCCCCCCCCCCCCCCCCAAAAAAAAAAGGAAAAATGTTTACTTCTATCGAGAAGAAATCGACTTCCCATCAATGAAAGAGAACATTTTCCCAGTGGAGGGGAAAATGTATTCTGTTGTAACCTCACGTCCCATGCTTCCTTTCAACTTCAACTTGTCCAAACGTTACAAATTGATTTATTTAGCTAGAAAGACAAATTTTAAAAGAAAAAAACATGTTTAGTTGAAAATATTTTGTGAAGACAAATTTTCCATAAGGAAAATGTTCTTCGCTGAACTAAATAGAGCCTATGTGTTTGAGATGGCAACTCTCAATAGAGGGTAGCGCTCAATGTATTCCCTTTGAACCAATCTATAGTTAGAAGGATGTGTCTTACCATGTCTGTATGAAGGTAGCGTTCAACGTCAGTTTTTGCCAACAACCTACAAAAAAGGGAAACCAAAGCACGAAGCTGTTACAAATCTGCAACGTTTAGAAGTTCCCTCAGTTAACTAAACGTGCTAAATAACATACTTATCACGCATCTTCTGTATGCAAGCATTCTGAACATCAACCAATTCTTTAACCCTATCTTTCTCCGAGTACTCATTTATGTTAACAAAACCAAACAAGAATATGTTCTTTTCAAGCATTCTTTTGATCAGTGCAGATGCCACTTTAATTCCCCCATTTTTTGCATCAGCAACAAGAGCTTTCAATCTCCTAAGTTCTCCTGTCACAGGCATAGCAAAAAGTGCATTCAGATCTGGAGGACGTGCGGGATAAAAGAAGTTTGACCCAGAATTCTAAAGTTACAAATTCATAAAGTCACGCGTTAAACTATTTATTGCTTTATTCACAATGATTCCAAAATTCATATGGAACTTTATTTAGGATAATAATTTGATCAGTCCATAGTTCCCACTTCACATCAGTAACACACATTTTTGTGGATATAAACGTACTCTTATTGGGAATTTAATCCTCAAGGGGAAAAGAAGAATGCAAAGAGAACAAAGCGAAGGAATAATAGCACAGTTTCAACCAAAAATCGAAACTTGAGTATAGATAAGCTTAATTATATATTCATCACTCAGAAGCCACACAATATGTTTTGCCGTCAAATAAAGTTTTATACCAAAGTTTTGTGCTATGATAAATATAATTTCATCTAAGAGCATTTAAACAAATATTTAAACATGTCTGCAATGAAAGTAAAATTAAAATAGCAACTATATGATGCAAGAACAATCAAGATCGCAACAAGGACCAACATGCAAATCAGGAAACAAAATGCAATCTACAATTGACGAAGGAAAGCGCAAACGTTCAACTTAGGTATTAGCAAACACATACCAAGAGATAGATATATCTTGAAAGGAGGTCTGAATGGTTGAGTCTCATAGAGAGAATAAAGGCAATATAGCCCACCTAGCCTATGCGATAAAGAAGACGTGGAAGCCATGTAGCCCTGCACAAGTATGTAAACAAAATTTGAAATACGAGAAAGTACATAATTCTTAACAATACTACAACTCAAAAATAAAATTGCGAGCAATTATCTTCAAGGACTATCTTCAAAACGAAAGCACAAAAACACAGCCACCCAAGTCATGCAATGATTCATCTTGGGCTCCCATCATCTTGGCCATGCGAAGGCAGCTAGAGATGATATTTATATGGCCTCTTCATTGGGCTTCAAAAAGGTCTATCACGAGGGCTGATAATGAGATTATTGTCAAGGCTATACAAACGAAATATAATATACCATGGAAGATCCAAGGGTAATAGAAGATATGATATCTAGGTTCAACTATTGTCCTCAAGCCACAATAAAATCACGTTTATATAGAAGCAAATATGGCAGCTGATTGGTTTGCTAAGTTCAGGACAAACTTCCAATCATCTGCAGTTTGGCTAACGCCGCCTAAATCTAGTCAATTGCAGCTTATCCTATCCTCGGATGACTTAGGCAGACCCTTTTCTAAGTAAGAGAGCCTAAGGTTTTTTCTTAACTCCACAAAAAAAAAAAAAAAAAAAAAAAATTATTCAGATGACAAGATACTTACTGATAGAATGGCTGTACAGAGATTGCATGAACAGGGCCACATTGGTAGAAGGCCGAGCCTCGTAAATGTAGGAGAATTTGCGATCAAGCCATACCCTTTTCATACCAGAAAATGTTTTGAATTCTCCCTGCTCCCAGTTCAAAAGTGTGTTAAACCACATAATAATGGATAAGGAGAAAATTCAACAAAAAAAAACCTGAGCTGAAGAAAGAGAGAGAGGAAAATAAAACAGTAAGCTCAAGTGTACCTCCACAAAATCTTTTATAAGTTCATCTATATCCAGCTTGAAAGGGGATAAATCCATAGCATATAATACTAGCCCACTCACTTCAGAAGTTGCATCAATTTCCTCTTCAAACTAAAACTGAATTAAAAACGATAAGAATTTCTTATCAGAGAATGTAAAGAAGTCAAATAAATCCGACCAAGTCATCAAATTATACAACCAAATACATCCTAATGCCATATATTAACATGCAACACCTTTAGTCGTATGGTGAACCAAGCCAGTGTTTGAAACCCTCATAGACAATGATAGTTTTTTCCCCTTTTGTGTAACCAAGGTGTCGGGTCACCTTAGAGGATTGCATGTTTTCATATGGGTTTTAAGGATAAGGAGAGTTGAACTCAATCTTATAAGAGTGGACCAAAGAGTTGTGGGTTCTTGATAATGGTGAAGTAGGGGTTATTAATAGGGACTATTTTCATGTGTTTGAGGCATGATGAAGAGATATCCGAGTTTCCATAGCACATGTATGGTTTTCAGGGCTCAAAATAAGGAACTTGATATTATGTGGCGAGAGGCACAATGGCAAGTAGCTTGTTCTTGTGTAACCAAATGACTGGGAAATTAAGGTTCTCAGAGTTTTTTCACTATGGCTGATCCGTTACTTAGTTGTTAAGTGTGGAGACTGTTCGTTTCCCGTAACCGTCATTAATAATGGCCGGATTTATTAGGGGCTCGAGTTAATGGCATGACTTTTTGGTTTTCCAACGGTTTCGATAGTAAGACGCCTATTTATAGGCGCTCTTTGGCTGGTGTAAAATGAGAGCAAAATACAAGTGAGGAAGAGAAAACAAAAATTGTAATCCTTGGTTATAATAGTGAATTTTTTGCTCCCCCTCCGTAGGCGTAGGCTTCGGCTGAACCACGAAAATTCCGGTGTCCAATATTTTTCCCCCATTCCCGTTTAATTCCGCATTTGCTATTTCGATTTAAGGTTCGGTAAATTCATGAGTGGTCCTAACAACTGGTATCAGAGCCCGGGGTGAAACCTAAATCGGAGAAATAGCTGTTTAAGTGGGAGAAAAGGACCGGTGGCCAGACTTGCTGTTCCGGCGAAGCAGACGTCAGTGGTCGGAGGTGGCGCGTGGGTAGGCGCGCCTGAAAAAGCAAAGTCGGCGGCTAGTGTGGTGGCGCATGGCGGTGCTAGGCCGCCCGTGGTGGTGAAACGGAGGAGTAAAAAGACTAGATCGGGTTACCTGTGTGACAGATCTGGTGGTTCCCGAGCGAATGGGTGAATGGTGACCGTCGGTGAGAGTCCGGCAGTGGCGCGGTGGTGGTTCTGCGTGAAATAGAAGGTCGGTGGTTGAAGACGACAGTGAGCGAAGCAGTAGTGGCCTCTCGAAGGCTGAACAGGGACCGGCGGTGAGTTGTCGGCGGCGTCGAAGCTTCGTGGTGCCACTGATCGAATCCGGCGAGCGGTGGTGCGTCGTCGAGGTTCTGTGAATGAACGAAGGACGGCAAGACGACCGGTCAGACACTCCGGTGGTCGGACGGCCGTGGTTTCGGTGAGTGGCAGTGCGTCGCGGTGATACAAAGAAAGCGGTGAGAGAGAGAGAGACGCAGTCACGCAGGGAGACAGAGATGCGCAGAGGGAAGAGAGCGACTGAACAGTGGTTTACTAAAATTAAAAAAATCAAATCTGTTTTTTTTATAAAAAAAAATCAGTGTTAATTTTAAAAAAAAAAATTCAGATCAGATTTTACGAAAACAAATTTGTGCTCGAGGTGGTAAAGTTAGAAGTGTTCATCAATGGCGACCAATGAGATAAAAATTTTAGGATTTGAAAATTTTTAAGGATCTGATTTTGCGTATTGGCGAATGCAGATTGAAGATTTTCTGTATGCAAAAAAGTTGCAGTTACACATATTAGGTAAGAAGCCCGAGGATATGGAGGATGAGGAGTGAACTTGTTGGACCGACAAGTTTTGGGGGTTATTCGACTTACCTTGTCCCGGACTGTAGCATATAATGTTGTCAATGAGAAGATAACGGCAGGTTTGATAGCAGCTTTGTTAGACATGTATGAAAAACCATCAGTGAACAACACGGTGAACCTGATGAAGAAGTTGTTCAATCTGAAGATGATGAAAGGTGGTTCTGTTGCCTAGCACTTGAATGCATTTAATACGATCATAAATCAGTTGATGTCGGTGGAACTCAATTTTAGTGACGAAATTCGAGCACTGGTACTGTTAGCGTCTTTGCCCAACAGTTGGTAAGCCATGAGGATGGTGGTCAGTAATTCTGCCGGGGAAGAGAAATTAAAATACGATGACATACGTGACTTAGTATCAGCCGAGGAGGTGCACCGACGAGATTCCGGTGAGAATCACACCTTGAGCGTGGAATCCCGAGGTAGGGGTTTGGAAAGATCACGTAGGGGCAGAAGCAGCAGTAGGACAGGCCAAAGGGGGCCGTGTTGGCACTGTAGAAAACCGGGACATATGAAGAGAGAGAGTAGAGTCTTAGAGAGGTCAGACCCAGATACAGCTAATGTTGTGACTGAAGAGATAATACATGATGCTCTGGCTCTTACCGTACATTCACTAGTGGATAACTGGATTTTAGATTCAGGGGCTTCGTTTCACGCTACATCGTGTAGGGACGTGATTCAGAATTTTGTGGCTGGGGATTACGGTAAAGTGTATTTGGCGAGTGGACAGCCGTTAGAAGTTGTCGATATGGGTGATGTCAATATTTCATCACCGCATGGGTCGAGGTGGACTTTACATGGTGTGAGATTTGTGCCCGAGTTGAAGAATGTAGGACAGCTCGATGACAGTGGGTATTCTGTCAAGTTCTTGGGAGGAAAGTGGGTTGTTTCGAAAGGGGCGTTAGTGATAGCTCGTGGTTTGAAGGCTGGCACACTGTTTTCAATGTCGAAGTCAGTTGATGGTGAGTTTACTGCAGGAAACTCAACTTTGCGGTGGTCAAAGTGTGTCAGTTGGAAGCCACTTCCTGAGATGTCATGTCAGTCTAGAAAGCCGATGGGTAAAAAGATTAGTCAGAATGGTCGTTCTAATGTGCGGTCGAGTACACGTGTTAAGTGGGAGCTAGCAATGGGAGCTGAGACGGATTCCCGGTACAAGAAGACAAGTGGGAGCATGAATCCAGCAGTTCTGCTAAAGAAGAGTGTACTGCTCGATATACTGAAGTCAGGGCGGGCTTCAGGCAAAGTTCACGCATGATGATTGCGTGGTGAGGGGGAAGCATGGAGGATTGTTGTGCAGTCTCCAAGTGGGAGATTGTTAAGTGTGGAGACTGTTCGTTTCCCGTAACCGTCATTAATCATGGCCGGATTTATTAGGGGCTCGAGTTAATGGCATGAATTTTTGGTTTTCCAACGGTTTCAATAGTAAGAGGCCTATTTATAGGCGCTCTTTGGCTGGTGTAAAATGAAAGCAAAATACAAGTGAGGAAGAGAAAACAAAAATTGTAATCCTTGGTTATAATAGTGAATTTTTTGCTCCCCCTCCGTTGACGTAGGCTTCGACTGAACCACGTAAATTCCGGTGTCTAATATTTTTCCCCATTCCCGTTTAATTCCGCATTTGCTATTTCGATTTAAAGTTCGGTAAATTCATGAGTGATCTTAACATCAATGAAAGAGAACTTGCCCATATCTTTTCCTTTTGACCTTTCTCTAAAGCAGTAGACCATAGCTCTACATGTATCCATTATTAACACAATACTCGATATTAGCCTTTCTGGCCTATTCTCTCCATTGGCATACCCGGTTTAATATATTTAAAATGAATATACTTATATATAGTAAACATATCGAATTCTGGAAAAATGATACACGATTGATAAAATTTTAGAACTCGAAGATACCTAAATGATATAATTTTTAAACCTCAGGGTACGAGAACCTAAAGGATAATTTTCCAAAAAAATATAGTACCGCAAAACTGTATGAAAATGAAACCTGAGTTGCTCCCGTTCTTCAGGCTGAAACAGTGAAACAAATACACAAAAGAATACTTCCCTTAATTGCTAGAATTTCTGGCCAATTGTTCTAAACGACATAGTTTCGAAATTTTAGGGTTTTGGTGCGTAAGAACATGGAAAAAGAGTGGAGGAGATGCGACTTGAACCTTGACAGGAGCGATTGAATGAAAGTTGAATTCAAGAAGCCATGAAACTTATCAATAATGAACTGAAGAAGGCACACATCATCTCGAGCAGCGAGCGAGAGGGAGGGTTACCTGGCGCGGCGGACGGCGACAGTTAACGGCGCGCGAGGATGGTGGTGGCGTCAGAAGTTGCAGAAAGGCCTTCTCCCTCTATGCGCCTCGCGCGCGCGCTCTCTCTCCGTCTCTCTCGGGGCCGAACATAAGCACAAGTGGTCACTCGGGACCCATCTCTCTCGCGTACGGGGCCGAACCTAACCCCAAACAGTTACTGAGGACCCCTCCAATTTTTAATAATGTGACTTTAAAAATATTAATTTTAATCTTAGTAATTTTATAATCAAAAGGGTTCATTTTCCGTTCAAAAAAAAATATATTATTTATTAGGTACTAATACAATCAAATTTTAATAAAAATTCGAAGCTAAGCATGCTTAGACAAAAATAGTACTAGAATGGGCGACTTCCTAAGAAATTTTCGTGTCGCCAACCTTATAAGGTTAAAAATCCACGGAAATATCCTTTTGGCAAAATTATACCCTAAAAGGGTAAGGATGCATATATCCACCCCTCCTAAACCCTACTTATGTGAAAACCCTTAAGGCACTAAGTCTAAATAAAAATAAGTAAATAAGACTACAACATAAGATGTCTAAATAATAAATTCTCCAAAATACCAGGGGTGAGGTACATTTTACTACTAGATCCTGGAAGGCATCTTTGGTCACCAGTAATCATCACAACTAGACCGAGCTTAAAGGCTCAGAATACCAAAATAATAAACCTCCTGTACAAAGAGCAATCTAAAAATAACACGAATAAATGCACAGATTTCTAAACTTTTACAATATGCAATCTAAACAATCTAACTGCCTTAACTTACCATCCTAAACCAATACTAGAAATCATACACTCACCATTATACTAAAAAAAAAAAAAAAAGAAGAAAAAAAACACTAAAATTACAAAAAAAAAAAAAAAATAATAATAATAATAATAATAATAAAAAACTCAGAGCTCCATTTTCAAAGGCGCCATTGTCACTATCTCCCTACCTAGCTCCTGTTGCTGCAACCAGTCCTTGGCACAGATAAGAGCCTCGGCCGTCTCGGCCCGCAACGAGCACCGGTACCCGTCCATCTCCTTCCTCGCTGTATCGAAAACCGACTCCGGTGGCACTGTACATAGTGAGATGGTCAGTATGTCTCGCGCCATTTTCGACAATGTTGGGTACTTGAGCTTGTTGAGGTTCCACCAACCGAGGACATCAAAGTCTGGGACCCGCGGTAATAAAGACTCGTCTAAATACTGATCTAACTCCGATTTCATGTCTTGCCCGGTCGTCTCCTTTATATACATGTCAAAATCCGAGAAACCATTGTTGTGCTCGGTGTTTCCGTTGTCCACGTAGGCGGGTGTTAGTGGTAGAGGAAGCGCCACATACTCATCAAAAAGATCGTGAATTCCCTGATCGACAGTTCGAATGAAGACGGGAGCTTCTTCTCCGAATATCTTTGTAAAACTGAACTCGACCAGTTTCATCTTGAACCTCGGGTCCATGGCAACTCCAGCCGCTAGGACCAAACTCGTGTTTTTCCAATACTTTTGGAACTTGTCTTGTAACGGTTTAGAAAGGCCGCTAACGAAGGGATCATCACTCGCACCCGCACGAGCTAGCTCTAACTGGATCTTCCAAACTTCATGGAAGAACGCATTTGAAGGACGAGGTTCTTTTGTTGTGAGAAAGATGGCCGTTCCGTATAAGAGTTTCAGGTATGTACTGATGTTCTCGACTTGGTTCCAGTCTTCTATGGATGGGACACCGTTATACTCTATGTCAATACTGTCTAAACAAGTGAACACTTCTTTTAGTTCTGCAGCAGCAACTAACATTTCGTATGTGGTGTTCCATTTTGTTGAATTGTCAATGAGAAGACTTTTTTGACTCGGAACTCGAAGTTTTTCCTTCATCTCGAGGAACTTCTCTTCGTGTGATTCCGATGTCTTGACATACTTAACGCTAGCCCGAATTTTCTCGACTGTCTCTTGTCCTGCAGCCAACACGTCTTGTGCCATACTGCTTAACGTACGAGCAATGCAGCTCTTGATCAATAACTGACCGTTCAGAATCGAAGAATCTTTTACAGAAAGTAAAGCCCTTAGATGTTCGATTCCCAGTTCACTCAGCTGCTGATCGACTGTGATGGATCCCAATTTACCTTCTAAACCCCAATCAGAAAGGCAAGTAGCAACAGCATGGCTAAGCGCCATGTCAGACTTGGGAAATGGCTCCATCACAACATTGAGAAGTCGCCTATGGAGCTTCCAGTCGTTATCGACAACGTGCGCAGTCAAAACAACATATGCAGTAGTTTGACTCGAAGTCCAGGTATCCACTTGAAGGGAAACCCGACCTGGCACCCCATCTATGAAACGTTGAAGACTCTGCTTCTCTCTCAAGTATGTTGCCACGCAATCCCCTTGGGCGATGTTGAAGCTCACCATGTCGAACCGGGGCTGAAGGTTCTGGACAAAGGCAGCGAACCCGGGATGTTCAACTATATGAAGTGGGTAATCATGCATTATGATCATCTTAGCAATCTCATGGCGGCAACGGTCTTGATCGAATATCAGGTAGGGCGAACTGGGGCTCCTGTACCGCCTTTTTCGTGGAGCAGAACGTGATTCTGTCCCACCGCTTGGTGCCGTATACGGGGTTAATTGGTTCTTCTCTTGCTGACGCAAGATGACAGGACATGCCCCCTTGGCGATGTGGCGTTTCAGATGGCTCGTACCGGCTACCTTGGAACCAGTGCTGTAGGCGAATGATTGCTTGCATACCTTGCAGCAAGCTCTCCTACAGCCAGCACTGACGGTTTCAATGGTGAAATGCTCCCAGACTACGGACTTCTTTTTGCGACGTCTACCAGGCTCTGTTTCAGGAGTGACCAGCTGAGAATCAACGAGCGCAGAATTGTCTGGTTGTGAAACAACTATCTCCGTCCCAACAGGCTCCGAGCTGACGTGTTCAGTGCTCACTGGCTGTAAATGAGCAAGACCCACATTAATCAACTGCGAGGGGTTATGCATATGGTCAAACTCGGCATGCTCTGGCTGTGAATGGTCAAACTGAGTGTGCTCAGGCTGTGAATGGTTGAACTCTGCGTCCATTGGCTGTGAATCGTCGAACTCTGCGTTTATTGTCTCTGTGTGGTCATACTGGGGATTCATAGGCTGTGACTGGTCAAGCTCGCGATCGACTGGTTGTGTATGGATAAGCGCATCCACCTCTTGCTGCGAATGTACCACAACAGCATTCTCGACCACAGAATCTGAGGCACCTGGATGAGAATTAACCATTTCTGAACTCACAGGCTCCGGATAAACTGCCTCACTGACATGTTGTGAACTGTGAGGCTCGGATGCCTCTGAGTTGACCTGTTTCAAGTTGGTAGTCCCGGAATCCTCTGGCATTGGATGCGTAGTAACTTCATCTGGTTTCCCCGGCTCATCGTTTTCTTGAAGTGTGGCCATGGCAAGTACAAAGGTTGGACCCTGAAGGAAAAACAAAGAAAAATGTGAGAGGGCTTCCGCTATAATTTATGCCAAATAACCAAGTACTAGAAAACAGACACTTCTTGGTGCTTAGATAAATATTGAACTGCACACCAAAACAAGAAACTCGACTCTCGGGCTGCACAAAGTTATTCTTATAAATGCCCGATCGGAGTCATACAACCAGCTCAATACCAACATCAGTATTCAATAGCTACAAACACACTCACTGGTACATTCAGGGAATAGCAAATTATTAGTAAAATGCAGAGTTCTCTTTTAATGATTTGCACATGCTTTCTAGCTTAATTGCACTTCTTTTGCTACCCAAAAAAAAGAAAAAAAAAAAAAAAAAAAAAGAAGAAGAAGAATTTCCAGGTAAGCCAAACAGATTGTCGAAAAAATTGCAGCTTACAAGTTTATCAAAATGGTATTAGCATTATATAACTTGGTACCAACCTTGTTCCAACATATACGTTCTTTCTTCAGCTGCCCACACAGAAATGAAAGCAAACACGGGCCTTTTTCCAAAAAAAAAAGAGGGGGGGGGGGGGAGGGAAGTAGAGATATATACGCACTTGCGCTGATCAATTGTAAGTGTGCCTAACAATAGTACCCCTTCCATCCCTTAAGCAGCATCTTAATCACCCCAAACAGTCAACAGCTTACAGCGACGCACGAGACTTCCCAGTGCCGGGTTTCATTAGATGAGCCATGACCAATCCAGTTTCCTCTTATGATCTATAAACTAAAACTTCAATTCAATATCAAAAGTTCTAATGCACATGCTCTGACACAAGTTTACCGAGGGGAACAAATTAAGAAAACCCATGCTTAAATCACCTACACGTTCCCAAGTCCAAACAGAACTACAGGGTCATAGCGAACTCCCCTCGCACGGTGAAGAGAGAGAGACTCTGGGGGAGAGTTCACGTAGCGGACAAAAGCATAACATTCAACTAAAGGAAAAATAATAATACACTGGTCCAAAAACAACCTTCTGTTGGCTATTTTGTGCAACTAAGTTCCATGAGAATTTGAGATCGATTCCAATAGAAAAAGCTTCGAGACAATCTTTACTTGTTTAAGTCCATTCAGGCTCAAGCCCAACTCTTTAAAGCTCAAAGTTAAACCTTTTCAGACACATTTAGGCTCATAATTGAACTTGACATTTGCAAATTATGCTCACATCCAACCGAGCCGAGCTTCAGAAGGCCCCAGCTTGGCTCAGCTCGGCGGCTCATATAGCTAAAGAAGCCACTTGGACTCGACTCAAACCCAGAAAGAGCCAAGTCTTCAATTGAAAATAACGACCCGGCAACTCAACTCATTTAGTTGGGATTGCTTTATTTTATTTTATTTTTTTTGGGAAAAAAGTGCTCCTTTTTCTAAAAACACACTTTTCTAAAATCTTTGGGGTGTTTGGCCAATGTGAAAAAGTGTTTTTTATTAGAAGCAGAAACATTTTGCCTGCTTTTAAGAAGAAGCAAAAAATTGGGACTTCTTCTTTTAAGTAGAAGTAAAAATTGTTCATGTTCATGAAGTTTGGTAATATATTTTTTAAACGTGGTAAATCAAACAAGGCTATAACTCAAAGCATTTACACAAAATCCATGATTCTAACAGCAAACACAATAACCCGGAAACCCGTCACCATTAAGAATCTTTAGCCCCTGCAGATTTGCAGTTGCAACTTGCATTACATCATGCCCTAAAAGTTACAGCTTACAAGTCTCGCCCAAATAAAGTGGCCTGCCTCCTTACCATTATTCATCTTAAAGCAAGGGAAAAGTAAGTAACAGGCCCAAAAATTGAAGCCCACCCAATTGAGGAAGAAGGACAAAAGGGCAAAATCGTAATATCAAACAGGTTCAGGCCTTATCTTGTGGGCTAACCAAAGATTCACAGAACCAGAAATTGAAACCCCATTTATGCTTCATGGTTCACGATTATTTAAATCTCTTCAAGCTCTGGGCTTTTTGGCAGAATCTCAAGAGGAACAACAAAACATCAAAAGCCCAGATGAATTTAAGCAATCAGTAGTTTAAACCAGGGAAAAACAAATCATCCCGCCAATTCAAACAAGAACAAAACAAATCCTCACGTAGTAACAACTAATAAGGGTCATAAAATCAAAGAAAAAATAAGTAGAAACTCATCAAAGAGTCCAATAATCCAACTATAGAGCCGAATAAATCGCGCTTAATTTGAAATTTAAAGACTAGCTCTTTGGACAAAGAGTTTTGGCAGCCTCGTGAGCATAGTTTTATCTGATTTACAGCGGGATTGAAGAGCTTTGTGTCATTAGCATTGATTTTACTTCTGAGCATAACTTGTCCTTTAACTATGTGTACATTCTTTCTGTTTTAATATTATTTCTTTCTTCCATCAAAAAAAAAAATCAAAATCATCACTAATTTCCAAAATAAAACTTACAGTTACGAAATCAAACCTCCGAAATCGAAATCGATTCTCACATACACACAAAAAAAAAACACAACACATCAAATCCCTGACATTCAACGCCGAAACAGAAGAGAAAAAGAGAAAATAGGGTTTCGCGAAGCTCACGATCGGAAATCGGCGAGAAAACGAGGACAGAGACAGCTCCGGCGAGGTCAACGGCGGCGAGATCTAGGGTTTCGTTTCGACAACAGAGAGGAGAGAGGAGAGAGAAGATGGGCTTGAAATTGGATCTGGATTGGACCCCTTTTTGGATTTAGGGTTTACAAAAGAGGGGCTAGGGTTAGGGTTAGAAAGGCGATAAAAAAGGAAGAGTCTTTGCGTATGTTTTGAAATTGGGGGAAATTAAATTGGACTGTTGGAGGGTCCATTTTTTGAATTTCAACGGACCACAAAGCCCACCTCCTTTTTATTATTGTTTTCTCAAATTATATTTTGAGAATTTTTCCTCAAAGTTATGATACTTTAAGGACCAAAATATTACTGTATTGTTCTTCTTTTTAAATTTGTTAACATATATTTTTTTATCGGATTGTATTATATATCAAGAAATATAATTAGTTATTTTTAATATACTTTTTTTTAAATATATATTTTTTTTAATGTATTTTTATTATATAATTAAAACAATAAAAATAATATTAACCATAAAAATAATAAAAAATATATATATATAAAAATGGGCATTCGGGCCTTGAAAATTTGTCCCAAAAATGGGGCACCCCATATTGGAACACAAAGAAAGCCCAATTTTTGCCCAAAACGAATTATTGAGAGACCCTTAACAAATAATTAGTACATCCAATAATTTTTAATAAAATTAGGACTAAAAAAAAAAACAACATATCTAGTGCCCTAAGAGCTCCCGCCTAAGCAGGGTCTGGGAGGCGAATGTACACAGCCTTCTCTCTTCAAGATATTATCCACAAGAGAGGCTGTTTCCGAGTGTCCCCAATCTGACGGTAAGGATTTCCCAAAAAGTCACCCATTCTGGTACTACTCTCATCAAAACACGCTTAAATTCGGAGTTCTAAAGGGATCCAATGACGGCGTGTTGGTACCCTCTTTGGTATAAAGTTAGGACTCTTTTTAGATAATAGCTTTGAGAAAGTAGAGCAAAATTTCTAATTTCGTCACTTTTTTTTAATGTATAATTTGAAGCTTTTTAAACAACTATCTTACAACAAAGCCCACCGCCTTTTTATTATTGTTTTTTGTCAAATTATAATTTGAGAATTTTCCGTATCGCTATAAAAGGCCAAAACGTTACGTTTTGCGGCTTTTTTCTAATTCGTTAACATGTATTTTTTTAATGTATTTTCGTCAAATATCATAAAATGTAGTTTGTTATTTTCAACATAATTTCTTCAAATACGTATTTTTTTAAATTTATTGTATATTTTGATATAATTGATGTAATAAAAATAATATTGACTATTAAAACAACATAAAAGTGTAAAAATGGGCAATGGGGCTTCGAATATTTGTCCCAAAAATGGGGCACCCCGTAGGAGTACAAAGAAAGCCCAATTTTTGCCCAAAAATCCATTTTCAAACTTGAAGAGAAACCGACGTTATGTATTTTCTTGAAAATACCTTTTCAAACTTGATAATCTGGTCTTATAACTCGTTTTTAAACTTGTTTTTCTTTTATCAAAAAGTCGTTATGTAGTTTTCTGAGAATACCTTTTTTTTCACCTACCCGAAAAAATAATAAATTAGAACCCAACTCTCATTTTTTTTGGACAGAATTTTTAGAACCCAACTCTAAGTCTATACGGTTCCACTCTAACTTTTTTTGTAACAAAAGTACAGTAAGGCTTAAATCCGAGCCCACATATTATAAGTTTTGGCCCGTGCTAGCTAGAATAATTGAGTTGTACTATTAGTTCATATTTTAACCAGACTTTTGAGAACTTCACATGTAAATCCGGCTACAAAAAAATATATGTGCTCGAGTTATTATAAAGGCAAAAAAAATTAATATAGAACTATCTAGTGATCTATTTTGATAGAGTATAAAATCATTTTTGGCTTTCATTTATCAGTTTAAACTTTTGAAATAGTTAATTTCTTGACATAACATTAGAGTCGTGTTGATCAAAAGAGTACGGTTTCGAATTCCAATTATCCCCACTTCCAATAGAACTTCAACATAAAGTATAAAATGAGTCTGTGTACTAACTATGCTTTAAGTCTAATGACAAGTTGCCTGAGGGGACATCATAGAGCATAAAATCATTCTTAAATTTTTTTCATTGACACTTTCAAGATAGTTGATTTCTTTACATATAATATCAATACATTTTAGAAAAAGCTTACTTAACTTATACATTTTTTTCGATAAATAGCGCCAGAACACATTACAAAATAGGCACACTCGCAATCGCTAGGACAAAACCAGACGATATAGACCACTTAAACTTATACATAAACCTCAAATAAGGAAAAACCTTAAAAGCCGATTGTTGAGTGATATTATCTATCGAGTTTACGCTACGATACTCCCATATCTATAGCTATAATTTTTTTTCAATTATATATCTAAGTTTATACTCTACAATTATATAAAGTAGGTCATATAGAAAGACCGAAAACATTTACATAATATTCCCATAAAAAAAAAAGCAACACAAGAAATTATCAAGATTAAAGATGTTAAATTTCATGGGGCCATTAGGCCCAAATCATAGTGTTAGGATATGTCTCAAATTCCTTGGATTTATGAAGAGGGCCGTGAGCAAGCTGATCGGTTGGGAAGTACGCGGAGAGAACACGGATCAAGAAAGTCTGCCGATCGATCGGGAGTTACCGATCGATCGGGATAGGCCGATGGATCGGGAGCCCAAACACGCGTGCCATAGTACCCCTTAGTATAAATAGGCTTTGAGGGTTTCAGTTTTAGGTAATCCGATCCAAATAAAGTTGAGCCGCCGTCATCATTAAGAGAGAGTTGAGAGGAAGCGATATTGTAATTCTTCCATAGATCTTGTTCAGAGGAAGTGTATTTGCAATTCTTCCATTATTTGTGATCAGTAAAGAATCTCCATCTCCGCCCGTAGTTTTTCCCTTCTCGATTGAAGAGGGGTTTTCCACGTAAATCTCTGTCTTCTTCGTTTGTTCTCTTTTATCCTGTTATTCACTTCTGTTGTGTGTTATAATATTTGAATCGAATCTTGTTCTTGGGGTGTTCAGTTCTGCATTAGGAAGATATTACTTCCTTTACAAATTGGTATCATAGCATATCAGATTTATCCAGATTCCTAACAAATTAGTATCAGAATATATCAAATTTGTTCAAGATTTTTCCTTACACATAGACCAGATATAAGCCCAAACGAGATTCCGTTCTCAAATCAACTAGTATTGAGTGGATACACTAAGCTTACATATTGATGTCTTCTTCCTCACAAGTATAATAAGTATGAGGCTAGAAAATGTGATACATAAGCTTAAATAAATACGTGAATGAATCTAATACTAAATAATGCATGAACCAAGTTAGTATTGGTTTGCCCATCACGACGGCGTCTCAATTGGTGACGTTTCCTACCCATGCAGTCATCGCCCAGGGGTTAGAAGTTTGATTTTCGCTGAGAATATACTCATGATTTATCTGCTCATGGGGATTGTGGGCTTTCTCTTGGGTCGGGGTTAGTCGGGGCAACCCAGTCCCTTGTTATAAAAAAAAAAAAAGTTAGCATTGGTTCCTTTAGGGTTTCTTGTTGCTGTCCTAGGAGTTTTGGTGTGGACTGCTTCTTTTCTCAGGTTCCCATGTTGGGACGCTGGTTTATTTGTAATTCGAGCCTAGCTCGTTATTTACAAAAAAAAAAAAATATTTAGCTATGGTTTTTAGCAAGAGAAGCTAGCCGTGCCCATCAAAGCACGGTTGTAATAATATTTAGCTCACAGTACGAGGTCTGGGAGGGGGTAGATGTACGCAGCCTTACCTCTTAAGGGTGTAACCCTGCCGAGAGGCTGTTTCCGAGGATGTAACGTAGCATTAATAATAATAGTAATATTTTAGTAATATAATCATCTTAATAATATTATTGATAATATAAAAATTTTAATAGTATTATTTAATAATATCATTTTGATAATATAAAAAGGAAAAGTAATGTATTTTAATTTCTATATGATGTAAAATTTTAGGAGGGCCGTTGTGATTCTTGTAAATTGTGATGGATCCATTTTTTTAATTGGTTCAAAGAACAATGCTATGTGTATAAATTAATGTATTTTAATTTCTATATGATGTAAAATTATATTTTATTGAAACTATTTGCTTAATATTATTTACCATATATGGAAGTTCGATATAGTCTTATTTGGTAAATACAAAAATTAAATTTCCATGGAAAATTGTACTTCCTATAAAATCAGTTTATGTGTTAACTCTAATAAAGTAAGTATAAAGTGTTTGATTGATAGGATGAGAAATAAAACTTTCTTAGGGATAGACAAAAACAAAGGAATTAAATTTTACCTGTGAACTAGATAAGTTACTTCCTATATTTTGAAAGAACTGAAAATTATTAAGAAATTTTCATTTCTTATCTTCTGTCAATTATTGATAATTAAACAAGAAATAAATATCCACTTTTCATAAATTACGATTTTTTGCATTTATTTATTGTTTAAGTAGCAAAATCATGAAAACAGGCGCTTGCAGGTTTCTAGAAAATGTGACTTCAGTTTTGGAAACAAATTATGTCTTTATTGGGGTTTGAAAGTTTGAGGATACGTCATTCTAGAATTATTTATGTCAAAAGTTCTTATACTTTATTTACAGTAATTTTTGATTTATTTATGTCAAAAGTTCTTGTACTTTATTCACGGTGTTCAATTTAGTCATCATATTATTTGTTATATTAATTTGGTCCCTATACAAGTATTATTGTATCGATTTAATCATTGAGGAAAATTTCACAACAAAGTTTTAATAGAGCCAGGTTATTAGTTGTTATTATTTGGGAAATTTGGAGTTCAAGGAATAAAATTATTTTCGAAGAAGACCGTTGGAACCTCAAAGATACTGAGTGGATGATTAAGATCGGATTAGGCTTTTGGGTGAAAGCATGGTGTAACTCATTTCTATACTCCCCAGTTGATTCAGCATGTAACGTGCAATGCTTCAAAGCTAGGTCGTCGAGTTTGTAATTTGCGTTCACCCCTTCCATTCGGGTTGAGGTTCTATCACTCTGATGTTAGCCTTCCTGCATAGCCATTTGGTGATTTTTGTGTTGAATGTTGGTTGATTTTTTTTTCCCGATAAATAACGTTAAAATGCATTACAAAATCGGCGCACTTAAGCATCGAGGCCTGAGCCGGATAAGCTTACAGCAAAGCTTACAAAAGAGAGTCCATTGGTGATTTTTGTGTTGAGTGTTGGTTGATAGTGTATTGGTCTTGTAGTTGGCCTCTTATTCTTTTGTTTTTTACTAGTCATTTACTGTCTTATGCTCTTAAGGTAGTCTTTCGCGGGTCCCGTTGTTGGGGCGCCGTTAGCTGTCCAAGCTTGACTCGCTGTTTATCAAAAAAAGGTTATTAGTTGGTTAAATTAAGTTAATAGGTGAGTTTATAATAAGTCAATTCATCTAATATAATTATATCGTTAAAATTTCATCACTAACTTGACATCAATTTGACCATCAGACTAGATCAATACAAATTAAAGTATAAGGACTAATGAATGATAGTAGTTAATATATGAATTTTTTATATTATATATCTACACATATATTTTTATTATATCAAATGAAAGTTATTATTTTTCCAATTATAAATAATAATGGGTCAACAAAAACTAATAATATTACAAATTTACCGGGGGTACGTCATAGAATAAAAGACACTAAGCAAATGCTTTCATTACTTAAATTCTTAACCGATGATTCAAGAAATCATATGTCATAGTTGTCCTGGTATAGGCGTCTTGGATTTTTCCTCATTTTTTTGTCTTATCCAGTGTTGGGGAGGTCTTCTAATGTGTTTTGATTTTAACTTTTGTTTTTCGTTTCTTTTGTGATATTATTGTATTGGTTTTTCTATGGCACACTTTTGTGCATGTACACTTAGGCCTTACTCTTACGAGTGTGCTTACCTTGTATCACGACTTTTGTCACTAGTTATCGAAAAAAATCATGAGACAAATGTCCAAGTATAGGTCTTGGGTTTTTTCTCCTATTTTTTGTCTTATCCAGTGTTTGTGAGGATTTTAACTTCTGTTTTCAGTTTCTTTTGTGATGTTATTGTAATAATCTCTTCTGATGCATGCTTTTTTGTGTGTATGCCCAAGCCTCGCTTTTATGGATGTACTTGCTTTGTATCATGACTTTTATCGTTAATTATCGGGAAAAAAAAAGTGACAGTTGTGTAGGGCTCCACTTTGCCGGCCAAAGATGGATGATGACAACATTATAAAAAGGAAGGTGGGGGATACATGACATATTTTAAACTATTGTTTAGGGTAATCAAACTGTATATCATGTCTTTTATGGATATTTTTTTCCGATAAGTAGCACCGAAGCGTAATACAAAATAAGCGCACTGGCAAGAATAAGGACTGAACCAGCCAAACTCAACTGGCAAACAAGAAAGCCTCAAAGAAACAAGACACAAAGAAAAAGAAAGACCCAAGAACCTCAAAAGGAAAAAACGGCGACCCCGAACCGCAGAACCACAAGAGAACAAAGACATAACATAGTGGTAAGGAATACCGACAGCCATATTTGCCATTCGGTTTCGAATCCTTACTTGGACAAAAGTGGCATTTAAGAAAATTTAAGAGGATTTCTTCCCACCAAAAAAGAAAGACATTACTGATGCAAATCACATATCATTTCCATTAAAACTCATGATGTTACATGGACGTTAATGGTATTTAATTTTTGGCCTGCGGGCTTTGTTGTGATAAAAAAAAAAAAAAAAAAAAAAACTCTCGATGTTATTTTTTTTGATAACTAGAGGAAAAATCCTCATGAGAATACAACATAGGGTTATTTATATTAGAGGTCTCCGTATTTTGTCTGTTATATCAATTCAATTTATTATATCGTAATTGTATCAATTTAATCCTTGTACTGATATAGTCAAAATAGGGGAAAAATAGAATCCCATATCGGTAGGGTAGAAGAGGAAATGCCAATATATATACCCAAGGTGTTATTCCTCCCATTACCAATTGGTTTTGGGATATATGGAATCTTCTTTGGTGCGTATCATTTAGTATTAGAGCTATCGATCCTTGGATTGATTCCAAGGAACTCAGTTTAGTATGGGACAAACCCTGTTTTGGAGTGTTGCTTGGCCTGGTATGGGAAGGGCCATTCTCGATACATGTACTGGACAAGCCGCAAGTAATAGGACCGAGTTTTAGAAAGGGCTAACTAGAGTATAATGAAGCCGTCTTTAGAAGAAAAGGACTACCTACTCAGAGTGAAGCTATATAGAGAAAAGCCGTCGAGAATGACAGTTGCAGAGCATTATGGTTTGATACAGTCAAAATAAGGGAAAAATAAAATCCCACATCAACGGGCTAGAAGTCAAAATGTTAGTCCACCAATTGCCAATTGGTTTTAAAATAAATCTCCTTTAATATAAATAAAGGCTATGCTTTCCAAGCTTTTAGCTTTTAGTTTTTTGACTAGTCAAACAGCTTAAAATTTTATTTTTAGCATTTTTTCATAGCGTTTAGCTTTTGAAAAACAGTTTTTAAAAGTTAAACAATTTAACTTTTAGTTTTTCAAAATTTATGCAATCAAATTTTATTTATCATTTGTCACGAACCTAAGTCTGTGACTTGGATAATTTCTGAGAAAGGATCGAGAGAGAGAAAGAGAGAAGAGATTAAGAAGAGAATTAGAGAATAAGTTAGAGAAAAGAAGGAAAATTTAGAAGCGTGGTTATCAAAATCGCGAGTCAGATCGTAGGATCGTACGATCCTACGATCCCACTATGCCCTACCGACCCGGATCGAGTAAAAAATCGTAAGAAAGTAGACTCGCAACAAAATCGTGTATGATCGGTAGAATCGGGGTAGGATCGGTAGGATCGCCGATTCTACCGAGTCAATAATAAAAAATAACATATTTGAGGTCTAACACCGATTCTACCGATTCTACCCCGATTCTACCGATTCTACTCCGATTCTATCGATTCTGCTCCGATTCTACCGATTCTACTCCGATTCTACTAATTCTATAGGTTATTTTTTAAATTAATTTTTTTCTGCTTTTTTTAGCCTTTTTTTTTTACTTTCCCCTTCCCGTTTCTCATTTTTTTTCCCCTTCCCTTCTCCTCCCCCTCTTATAACCTAACCCTAATCATTCTCTCACATCACACTCTTCACTTATCTTCACTGGCAGCCCTAGCCACTGCCGATTGAGGCTAAGCCCCAGCCACCCACCGAGGTTTGACACTGACCCACGGGTCACACATAGACATAGCTCATTTTCTTTTTGATAAATCATTGATTTTTTTTAATTTCTTATTCTTCTAGCATATTGAGTTACTTGGGTAATTATTCTGATTTTTATTTTATTTATTTTCAGCTTGATTTTTTTGTGGACTTTTTTTATATTCTTCATTATATATTTGAGGCTTGTAATGTAATTTTATTGGATACAAGTTATTGTTTTACATAAAAAGTAGAATCTTACGATTCTCGATCCGATTCTACGATCCCGATCCTGAGTATCCCTCACCGATCCTACGTAGAATCCCGATTCTAACAACCTTGTTTAGAAGATAGAAAGGGGAGAGGGAGTGACGGTTAGAGTGAGAGAAAAGAAAGAAGAGAATTTGAAATTTTCACTTGATTACTTGATGTCCAAATTATAAGAGTTACACTTGATTATATAGAGGTTGAGAGGGAGACACCCAACCGGTCACCCTAGGCCCTAGACCCCCCTATTAGCCCACAATTTAATTAATGCTTAATGTAAGCTTACAAAACAAGTAATCTTGCCTATGCTACCTTGTCCCCCAACCGGCCCCCCAAAAAAATTCAAATTCAAACTAATTTTACATTTTTTTACATTATATAT
Source organism: Simmondsia chinensis (assembly GCA_018398585.1). Lineage (NCBI taxonomy): Eukaryota > Viridiplantae > Streptophyta > Magnoliopsida > Caryophyllales > Simmondsiaceae > Simmondsia > Simmondsia chinensis. The sequence continues at coordinate 26,498,050 of JAGTTD010000017.1, read as the reverse complement.
TTGATACAAAATAATAAAAGCAAAAACGGGTTGATCGGTTCTTGGCTTATGACAGTCACGGCTAGGGTTGTGACATCATTTTACATTAATCCGCCAGCTTCATCATCTAATTTTATCAAATACATTACCCATCAGCTAATATCTAACAGTAAATCAGCCAGCTAAATGCTAAATATTAATACTTAATAGTTAAATGTTAATAGTTAATAGCTACAGCTAAGCATAGCAAAGGAGGAGCGACCAAGAGGGGAGACCTCCGGCGCGGGAATGGCGGAGAATAGAGGAGGATGTCGTTGTTAAACACACGTTCTATTGGTGGGTCCCCCTCACATGCAACCCCCCATGTGCTTCTCTCTTTTTTTACCGATAAATAGCGAAAGATCGTAATATATAAATTTAATGGACCTCATTTTCGTTCGATAATTAGAGAGAAAACTACCGATATAAAATCCGACGCACCCAGTAAAGCGAAGTCCTAGAAATCCAACATGAGTGGGACAAAAATAAAAAGAGAAGGCCCACTAAAATCGGTTTAATTGACTGTCATGTCCTTTTTTAATAGTTGAGATGTCTAGATCATCCATTTATATATATCTAAAATAATTTACTTTATATTATAATTACGATTAATATGTAAGTCATTTATATTACATATTCATATGTATTTTTATAATATATTATAAATAGGTCGTTATTTCTTCAGCTAAAAGTGATAATATGCAGCGGGAGAAAACCCTTGCAACTAATCTCCAAATGGGATTCACGACAAATTAGGACTCGTAGCAATTGCTTCCGATGTTTGGGGTCTTGATCATCTTAATCTCCATTGCTGGAGGTATCTGAATCGATACAAAGTACTACATAAATAAGAACTATTTTCATACCCTCTTCTTAATATCAACGGCCTTATTTAAGACAGTATTATATATTTCTATCATTATTAATTAAAAAATAAATAATTATATTATGTGATTTTATAAATCCAACCACTTTTCTTGGTAGACATTATTATTTAGCATTAGTTAATATTATACACTTAATAGAGTAACTTGCATTTATCTAGCATGTACCACCCACACGTTGAGTTTATTGCGTTGGTGTAGTCGTTTGTCTTTCGATCTTTTAAATAAAAAATTTTGGATTCAAATCTCATTATCATTTCCCTCAAGTATCTGTTTCGTCTTTAAGAAAGATGTTACATCTCGCGCTAATATTAAAAAAAATACAACTGTCAACAACTGAAGTTGTTAACCTTTATCTCCTAAAAAGCACGTGCATGCCTCGTGACTATTTACTTCTCTATCAATACAATGACCATGGTATAAAGATCATACTGTCACAATTAAAATTATAAGTTGACTTAACTGATAATTAAAATCATAGATGCTAAGTTGATGTATCAGATAAATTGCAAAACTGTATAACGTAAATGACCCAAAGCTCACGTAGAAATAACACCTTACTAGGATATTATGTTTTGAAAAGTAAAAAAAGAATCGCCATAATTCTCTATGTATATAAAAATAGTATCGTATTGTGAAAGAACATGAAAGAAAGCATGTTATACACAAAGTTAATTATATATGATGCAAAGATGATATGATAATAAAAAAGACGATGTTTTGAATGACAGGTTCAATAGTAAAGATGACACGAAAGATGATGAAATCAAAATCATTTCTATTCTTTCTGTAAAAGAAATTTTAATTATATTTTTATTTCAAAATATGTGTGTATTATTTATTTAGGAACACGGAGGTTACGATTTTTCTAAAAGTGGGGACAACAACATGAGAAAATGTGGCTCACGAGCTCTGATAGACCTTTATCATCAGTTTAAATTTTGGGAATAGTTAGTTCCTTGATGTGTTATCAAAACCTCGTTGATCTAGAGGTCACGGGTTCAAATTCTGACAACCCCACTCTAAATTTTAACGTATTTCAAATACAAGGTATGGAAGGACTTATGTACCGCGTGAGATGGTATGTTAAAGTATGAAACCATTCTTAAACCTTTATCATCAGAGCCTTACCCTAGTGGTAGGAGGCAAGTAAGGAGATAGTAGAGATGTCAAAGAACCGAACGTTTAATGAACTACTCGCGTTCGAAATCGATTAGGCCTCTTTCGTGTTCATTATGAGGACTTGTTAGCTTATCGAGCCGAGATTGAGCAAGCTCGATAAGCTTAACAAGCTGAGTTCGAACAGAGGGGTGCTCGGCTAGTTAATGTTTGTGAATAGTTTGATAAGATCTGGTTAAGGGACTTAATAAGAACTCGTTAAAAGCTCGTTAAGAATTGATATTGATTTAAAGATGATTGGATAATAACTTAAAAAGTTCAGCTCAGTAGCAAGCTCGGCTCAATAACAAGCTTGACTAGGTTTTAAGCTCAATTGGACTCAATAACGAGCTCGACTGAACTCGATAAACCTAACGAACTAAGTAGTGAATGCATTAAAATCTTATCAAATCGAGTTCGAGCAGGGGTTTGAAATGTTCGATAAAAGTTCGGCTTGAAATCGAGGTCGAACAAGGGGATACTCGGCTCGAATTATTTACCCCCCATAGAGTGTTGCTTAAAGCTTAAAGATCTAGAGTTCGATTTCCCTTAACCTCTATCTAAGAAATTTTTGACTTAACAGGCTCTAACGACACATGTATCGAAATTTATCGAGGAACCGGGTTCCTCTTTAGCAACAGAAAAAGGAATTCATACAATAATATTAAGTAAAAAAAAAAAAAAAGGCCAAAAAAGGAGGAGGAGAGGTGGGTGGCGTTATTCTTCTCGGGATCGGTGGTGAAAAGTACAACCCCCTGCCCCCTGATTCCCTTTCTATTTTTTTTATGAGTTTTTTAGTAAAATGGCACAAAAGCAAAAAAAAATTAGCAAATTAGCATAGTTAGAAAAATATTTAGCAAAATAATACACTTTACTGTTTACAATCCATTGCATGCTGTTTCAGATGGATTGCAAGACCTTACTGTATATTGCACGACGTTGAAGTCGTTGTGCAACAGGGGTGCACGACATTTCAAATGTCGTGCACCTATGTGCATTGTTGCACGACAATTCTCAAGTCGTGCAACAGGGGTGTAATCCATCTGAAACGGCGTGCAACGGATTATAAATAGTAAAATATGTCATTTTGTTAAATTTTTTTTGCTTTTGTACCATTTTGCTAAAAAAGTCTTTTTTTATTGGGTAAATTGTATATTACCCACAAAAAATTTTATATAAATTTCTAAATTTAAATAATTTTTTTACTTTTAAAGTTAAGTATGTTTAATAAAATACTCTAAATAATAAAATAAAAGAATGTAAAACTTATTATTATATACTATTGAATGCACCCTCTCTTACATTCCCCTCATCTTTCACTTGAACTACAATAATATGACGTTGGTAACGAATAAGAGTTTGATAAAATACCTATTTTTACACATTTTAAAATTATTATTTAAATTATTTTATTAAATATAAGTACATTTTAGATTAAAATATTACTTTACAGATTTTGTTGGCAAAAAAACTAACACACTGAATTTTGGTGTACTAATATAGTAATATGTAAGTTGCCCTTTTTTTTCTAACAAAATTATTAATTAAATTTAAAAAGTTAATACTTTTTATTTTTAATTTTTACTCAATTTAAAAAATTAGAAATAAAGCAGAAATCATTTTGTAAGTTTTTATTTTACAAAAACAAAAACTATACAAATATACTAAATGGATCATTAGCAATATCATAGTTCCTAAAAATATTTTATTCTTGAAAACTAATCAAATCTAATATTATATATATATATTTTTTGAGAAATCTAATATTATGTTTAATATTTAATATATTTTGTTTTTATTGTACAGATATATAACCATTTACATATATTTTCAATATATTTAGCATACTGAGTAAAATATTATATTTTAGAATTATTTTATAAAATATATGTAAAATACTTTTATATTTCATAAAAAAATTAATATCATAAACTTGAGTTTAGATTTAACTATGATTTCATGATATTTGTAAAGTAAAAAAATTACACACAAAATCTATTAATTAGAATTCATGTTTTTTTTTTAACTAAAAACCGCCTAATTTTTATGTGTAATTTTAAAAAATCACCCAGATTTTTTAATTTTTTAATGTAACACTTAAACTTTCTAAAAATTTTTAATGTCACACTCCTTAATATGACGCCGTTAACATTTGTTAGTTATTTGCTATAATGACATAAAAAATATATTTTAAAAATATATAAATTCCACTTTAATATATTTACCAATTTAAAACATTTTAAATATTTAAATTCTTTTAAATATAATTTTCTCTTTTGTTTTCAAAATACAACAGCAAAAACTAATAGATATCAATGACATCATATTAAGGTGTAAAATTTAAAGATTTTACAAAATTTATTATAACATTGAAAAATTAAAAAAATGTAAGTAATTTTTAAAAATGCACATAAAATTTAGTTGCTATTTAGTAAAAAAAAATTTAAAATTAATTTACCAAATCTCGAATCTCAAGTTGTAATTAACCCTTTTCCTTATTTATAGCCACTTCCTTCTTCCTTCATCCAACGCTTCTCATTCCTCTCTCTCTCTAAAATAGGAAGCTAGGGTTTTCGGCCAATGATCGTATTCGTATTTTTCCACAGCTTTCTTGAACTGCATCTCTCATCTGTTAATTCATACTTGTGATAACAATTTGTATCGATCTTTTAATTATCAAAAAAAGAAACAATTTTTATCGATTTGAATTAGTTGCAGTTCAAGTAAGCTGTGGGAAGATACGGTTATGATCACATCATATCATACTTGTTCGTTCTTAATTTGTTCTCTGATGATTTAGGTAAGATAATTTCTATTTTCGTTGCTTAATTTCTTTCAATTATGTATTTGACGAGTTTCTTGCATTCGTCTTGTTGCTTGATTTTATGATTATCTTTTGTTTTTGTTGCGATGATCTGCAGATCAGTTCCTGGATACTTCCTTCATTTGAATGTTGTAGATCGTGCTTGAATCTGTGAATTGAAAGCTTCGTTCGTCGTCATTCGATTTTCAGAGCCGATCTTGTCTGCATTTGTTTGGTTTTGTGGATCCTAATTTTATTGTGTGATGTGTTATGTTCATTTCATTCCCTATTCCGTATTAATTATTTGATTTAGATTTTTATGAATATTAATTTTTCTTTTTTTAGGGTTGAGAATCTTTCATAGACCGTTCTTTTATAGAATAACACTCTATTGGTGTAAAGCTGTGTATATTTTATCCTCCTTAAACTCTGCCTTGGCATGAGCCTCTTTGAAGCATTGTATTGTTGTTGTAGTTGTTGTTGATGTGTCGAATTGGTATAGAAATTTATGATACTAATTTAATTCATGCTAGTATTAGGTTTATTGAGTTATTTAAATAAGTTCATATGTGCCACATTTTCTAGGTACACGCTTATTATATTTCTAAATTCATGCATGATTGGTCTAGGTTATTGAATTGGAAAATTCAATGTTAATTCGCATATAAGTAATTATTCATTTACCATAAGACTTTACAACAACAACAACAACAACAGTAGCAGATCCAGTGCCTCAAGGGCTCTCGCATAAGCTGGGTCTGGGAGGGGTGGATATACACAGCTTTACCCCTTCAAGGTGTAACCCTGCCGATAGGCTGTTTCCAAGGATTCCTAGCCTTATAGGGTTGGCAATACGAGGACTTTTCAAGAGGTCACTCATCCTAGTACTACTCTCGCTCAAGCACGCTTAACTTCGAAATTCTAATGGAATCCGGTTGCATTAGTATCTGGCAAATGAATCCTACCATAAGACTTTAAGGAGGTTATATATAGATAAAATTATGTAGAGATAATATTGTTTCACAAAGATACACCAAACGAGAAAGTTTATCTATTTACAGTAATAATTTTTTTTCACTTGAATTGGTTTATCATCTTTACAGAAATTCAACTTTCTATAATATCTTAAATTATCATTTTTAGGTGTGTATTATAGCTACGTACTATCTAAGAGCGTTTAATACGTACTATCTAACAGCGTTTAGAGTCACAAGCCACAACAAACGGATTCAGGCCAAATTTGACTCTAAGTTTTGTGGTTCTTTTTTTTTTGTTTTTTTTTTTTTTATCAGAGTTGTGGCTATTTTTGGCACATTAGAGGTTGCGCTATTATCAGAGGCGGAGGATGCAAGGTGTGGGCTTCTGTGGTTTATGACATTGGGTGTTTAGAGTCAGTATCTTCGATTTGTTTGGATGGCTTTTGTATTTTTCCTTTTCCCGCACTATGCGTGCACCTTGGGTCTCTCAGTGAGATGCCAATTTTCGTCTCACAAGTCTGCCGCACTACTTGTCCAAAAACAAAAAAATAAAAAGAGAGGCGGAGCAATATCTCCCATACTTTCACATAAAGAATAGTGAGCCGTTTTATTTTCTTGTTAATTATTGTTGTTTTGATTCATATTCCAAATATCATTTATTGAAATTTTTTAGCTTTAGCTAGAGTAGATTAGTAAGTATACGTATATTTCCATTAATGTCCCTTAGGGACATAGCCGAGTGGTCGTGATCGCCGGGTGCCAACGAGGTGATCCGGAATCGAATCCCACAAAGTTCAAAGTGGTGTCCTCTTTAATGAGGACTTCCTCCCCCCTCCCCATGGCTTTAACATCATTAAAAAAAATAATAATAAAAATAAAAAATAAAAAATATTTCCATTAATTGGATCTCTCTGAGTTTCTTTATATGGTTGTGTTGTCTCTCACGATAGAACATCATTAACTCGCTATCTTTAATTATTCAAAAATATGATTTATCTCTTGTGTACTTTTAATGATGTAACAAAAATACCCTCCTGCTTTGTCAATAAATCTGGAGTCATTAGCATGTGAAAAACAAAAGTTTTTGCCTTGTTGTCTCAATATTTTAATCCCTCGTCAAGAAAATAATTGCTTCTTTATCTGTTTTGTCTTGTTACAGGAACATACCATGCTGGACGGATTCCTTTTGGTGACCCAATTCTTGATTCTTTCTTAACTGATGAGACGAAATCCATTCTGTGTGCAAAGACGAGAGTTAAACAATAGGTAATCAGATACTATTGGACTCTCTTGCTACAAACTTTTTCTCATTTTTTAACATCGCTACAGCTAGAGTCACTTAGAGTTGTAACTCACATTATAATGATAAATTCATCTAAGTTTGATAGTTAATTACGTTAAAAAAAATTGGACAGAATTGTATTACAAAGTTCAATTACCAAAAAAAGGAAACTAGAATCGAATTACAAGTTGCATGCATATATATATATATATTATTTTCACGTTCTTACTTAGTCATATTCTTTTCAGTCTTAATGGACAAGTGTATATAATTTAATGTTCTCCTTAGTGTAATTAGTAAAGTTGTTCAATTGTTACTGGGTAGTCATAGATTAAAATTCTAGCAGTAACTTCTTTGTTGCACTGGATTTAAGATCAATTATATTGGTCTTTAGCCTATTTAGGCCTCACTTGGTAAAAATAAAACCAATTCATTCTTTTCATCTTATACGTTTAAGCTTTTGAGATAGTTAAAATTTGAGCACAAGGTACAGCATAAACTTTTACACTATTCACACTTCAAAGCAATGGGCACTCACGTGAGAAGGTATGTTGTATAAAATGATATATGGATTTTTACCAATTAGTTTAAGCTGTTGCATCAATTAGTTTCTTAATACACTTTCATGAGAGTTTTTTTTTTGCAGTGAGTGAGTTAAGAAGAATTGATCATTTGTGTATTGATGATATGATTAAAGTCAATTTTAAGTGATGAAAATGAAAGCCGTGTATAGGAGCTTGCATTAATGTATGCAACTACCTTGATATATATGTGGGTCAAGGTGTATTTTATCTTGAATTACTACTTTAGTGTAAGTGGAAAGAGATTAAAAGCAAACACTAATGCTATCTTTGTTTATACTTTCTATATATTGAAGATGTTAAGTTTTGCCAAACTCAACTGATAAGAAAAGAAGAATTGAAGCAAACAAACAAATGTAAAGAGCATGATAGACCACGAGTTAAATTTTGGAAGACATGGCCTTACAACTCATACAGTAACCCCACTTTGGAACTTTTTATGGCCTGTTTTTCTATGGACTGTTATGATCATTCACATGAAAACTGTATATGTTATTTTTACTATAATAATAGATTCCCTGCAAAAAAACGTAATAACAGGGACAAAGTAGTTACAAAGGAGATTTGATTTTGTGCAAGAAATTTAGAGGTATACGGATCTTTTTTTTTCTTCGATAAATAGAGAGAAAACTATCAGTACAAGCACGCGCTGGAAAGACAGCAAGAGTGGGGAAAAAGCAAAACAAAATAAAAGACTCAAAAATCTAAAGACGCCTAAAAACATACCTACATCAACTCCCAAGGAACGAAAATGCCAAAAGAATCACGCCAAATTAAGCCGAAAAAACACACAAACATGAACAACGAGCACCAATGATAAAGAACGCCCTCCATATTTCTAAAGACAGCACAGAATAGAAGCCTACAATCACAAAGAAGAACCAATTGACATGTGAATTTGTTGTAAGTTTTAATGTCAAAGGGAAATTAAAAATAGAAAAATTTCATTAATTGTTCCCATTTTAGGGTTCATGCTGATCTTTGTTGATTTGTGACTCAACTTGTGTAAATCGGATAATGGATCCTGATTGATTCTTCATGGTAACACATTTTGTCTCTGAACAAATGTCTATTAATTTATAAGATGAAAGAAATAAAAATGGTACCATATATTAACTATAATTATTTAGCAGCTTTCTATAGCTGGATATCTAAAGGCATTTATATGTTGCATTGGGTAGATAGTACTGCTGCTACATCGCATTACCCTTATCTATTTATGATCATAAGTTAATTTAATTTATGATCACATGTGTTCCATAATTTCAAGTACAAATATGGACCCTTAATATTGCATTATGACCCACTAAACCTCCATTTTTGTTGCTAAGATTGTTACGCTTTGTTTGGTGGGACGAAAGTCCTATTCTGTATTGCTGTGTTTTTTTTTTTTTTTTAAAATAAGTAAGAGGGAGGAACAGCTCCTTCTAGTGGCACATAGAGCTAGAAATGAAAAAAAGAAACATCCAAAATAAGTCCATAATAGAAAAGAAACAAAAATCATAGTTGAATTGGGAATAGTTGTGAAGATCAATTTACAGGTGTTTTGCATGACTATTATTTATCACATATTTGTTCTTAACTCATCCAGTCAGGTGTTGAATTCTTCAAAATGAGGGCGTCTTGAAATCTCAATTTTACTTTATGGCTTAATTTGTTGGATAGTCAGTCCCTTAATAATGGTGAGTGCTTTGCTTTAAAATAACTACATAAAGTAATCATGGAGCTGGAGTGGTTGGCACTCTTTAGAGAATGATACTTGCTTTTTTTTCGATAATTAAAGAGCAGAGCTCAATACAAGAACGGCGTCCCAACAATCGGGGACCCGAGAGCAGCAAGAGCAAAAAGCACAAAAAAAAGGGACCAGAGCAAGAACACCACCCTCAACAACAAACACGGGACCAGAACACCAAAACTCAAAAGCAAAACTCCACAACCTACCAACCAAACCACCAGAGCCAAACCAACCCAAAGACCCACCCGAAACAATAACAACAAAAAGTAGAGAGAAACACAACAACCAGAGGCACGAAACACAAGGCCAGCAAAAACCAGCAGAAACCGAAGACAGCCTCAACCCAACAACAAAGAAAAGCCTCACGTACCAGAACAAAAGAACCCGACTCGGAAGCAAAGAGCAACACCAAAAGACAGCACAACCTCGCACCAGCAGAAGACACCCACTCATGCCCCAACCAAACCAAACACTCATAGAAACCTTCAAGACAACACACAGAAACCAAAGGAGCAAAAAGGGGAACAGCCAACACAAAACAACAGCAACCAACGGCAACAACTGCAACAGCTTAAAAAGAACAAGCACCGGCCAAGACCCTCAGGCCCAAAGCAAGAAACAAAACTCCCAGGAATCCATATCCCCCAAAAGAACAAAGCCCAAAAGAGCCTCCTACAAACACTCAGCACTCCCAGCAACTACTTCCACAAGAAGCCGAGAACAAGCAATCGAACTCGACCCAGAAGACCAAGTTAAGCCATCAACCGCGTGGACAACTTCCCAAGAGGAATGGGAGGCTGACACTTTTTCTTCTTCCCAAGAGGAATGATACTTGATGCTAAGATGTTGGCTTAATCTTTTGAAACTTTTGTTGACTTGATTGTATTTTATGACGTTAGTTTTGAACTTTGCCACTTTTCTAAAGATAGAAATTAACACGTGAAGAAAGATGATAAGTTTTGAACTCAAAACCTCTTACTTTGAGTGTGGAAAGTTAAACCATTACACTGACATCGGTTCTTCCTTTTTCAAATTTGCCTCTTGTACAAGTATACGAACCCTTAAGCAATTCGTATAACCCATCGTTTTGAGTTTTTGGTATATTGTGAGACTTAGTTTATGGATAATAGTAGATTTAGAGTCTTTATAGATCACATGTAGTGGCACTATCTTGTAGAATGTGGAGATTTTTCGAAATTTATACTACATAGCACTTGAGGAGTTCGGGTGTTCTATTCTTTTGACCTTTTTTTAATTGTGTTATGTTGACATTATACTTTAGTTGTCAGAGAAAACATTTGAGTCCTGTATATACAAGTGTTTGTACGAGCTCGCATTAGACTTCCCACAAAATTAAGTGGCTAGCATGTTGACGATCCCAAATTTGATCTCAAAGTATACATTATCTACGGTGCGTAACACAACTCTGTCAGGTGTAATGTACATCCCGGGAACAAAGTAATTATCAAATAGTGTCTGTAGCTTTTATATATTTATATATACTTGAAAAAAATGTGACATTTAAAAATATAGTGAAGCATCTTTTTTTTTTTTTTTTACAATATATATATATATACATATATATAGTGAAGCATGAGGTTACAGAAAGCAGTTAACTTTATATAGAGCATAAGCATCAATTAAAATTGACTCAGTGCATGCCGATGTGGGGTTAAAGCAAAGCATGTTCATTTAGTTTATTTTGACTAAAGTTACAGTAAACAATTTTAATTAAGTTTGCACTTTTCAAATGACCAATACAATTGACAGATCTTGATGGTCTGAAATCACGAATCTTTAACAAATGGAGGATACTAACTTCTTTCTTCTTGTTTATTGTATGATTTCAACACCGATGTTCTGAAATTAGACTTGACCGTATTATTACATCGTTTTCTTTTTAGTTTTATAAATAAATGAGAAGAGTATCTTTAAGGAAGTACAGATAGTTTTTTCATTAGAGAAAGTAAAAGGCAAAACAAACCAAAACCTCAATCCCTAAGCCTAATTGTCCATCATGATCAAAGCTAGGATTACATAGCGCCAAGTTTTGATGATGGTGCGCATCTCATCTTGCTTCCTATGGGTGAAGAGATGGGCGTAACAACCTCGGTCTACAATTGGAGGTAGTCGTAGATACCAATTGGCGAGGATTCCCCATGCAGCGATGAAAGGAGATGGTAAGACACCCATGGATGTTTTGTTTTGTGACAAGATACAAGAATCAACTCATCCATGGATGTAATGTCCATCATATTCTTTTCTTAGTGCTACGATTTTGTTTCGTTAAAGAATACAATAGAAAGCAAAACAAAATAATATCATAGAACTAGGAAACAAGCTATTAATTTGGTCAGTAAGAAGTTGGATAATGTCGTTTTTCCATGGATGTGTAATACCCTTGTGAACCAATTCCATTTCAACAAATCGGGTAAACTTATTCCTTCTAGAATTAAGTTATTGACTTTTATTAGAGGCTAAACACAAAAAAGAGATATAGTGAAATTTGAATACTTGATACTAACTAGCTTCTTTGCTCCCTTTGTACCAAGAGTAATAAATCATGTAGATATCTGTTTCCTGCTTGTAGGAACTTATGGATCTTTTTTTTATTGTAAGATGGTAGGGATTACTGTCACTTTCTCAAACAATCTCAGAGATTTATTCTAGTTGTGACAATTTGGCCCCTAGGGCTTCAAGATCTGTGTTTTTGCAAATTATCGGGTTTGCTATTGTGATTTATCGCTATTTAACGGGAAAAAAAATGATTTATTTTGTTGTCATCAAATCGATCTAGGATTCCAAGAATACAGTCATCTTCCAATACTCATCTGCGTATTAGTTATGCATACTTTAAACCACAAAATTGAGGGTTGGTACATGGTTCCAAGCATTGTCTTGGCATTCGTATTCATAACTGCTTGCAAGACGCACATAGATTGGTCTCTTTAAATACTCTCAAATCCAGTGCTCTACAACTTTCCAGGCACCCATAGAGAAGCTACATTATCACGGACCATCCTAAAAACCTTATTCACATTGTTTAGCTTTAATCATAATACACAATATGGTTTTAGATACTCGGATTTTTGTTTTTGTTTTTTCTGGATTTATATTTGGAAGTTTCTTTGATTTCTTTCACTTATAAGATTCTAGATACTAATTGAAGGATCCTTTCCTTCCTCTTACTAATTATGTAAACAAAATTACGATTGTTACCCCTTTTTTCCGCCTACCTTGTTGTCAAATTGAGATTAAAAAAATTGTAATCTCCTTACTGATTAAAAAGAAAGATATATCACATGGACTTTGTAAAAGAAGAAGAAAAGAGCAAGTGGCATGCTCCGACATCTTCATCTACCATTATTTGGAGGACCCGTGTCAATTGATTTCAAGGCCATACCCAGATCCAACTTGACTTCAACAGCTAGGCTCCCTTAAAAAGAGAACTATTGCGAACTACCTTCCAACACCGGGTTTCTGTCGATGCCTTCTTTGATCTTAGCATGCAATCCCATCTCGAGATATAGGCTTCGTTTTGTTTTCCCTTTTGTACGTATTTTGTATCTATTAGACCATTTTTTGTTTATTTCTTTTTAATTATCAAAAGAGAAAAGGAGGAAGTGGGATTGATGGAGAATGACCAAGTTAAGTGATGATGATATACAAAAGTTGCCACTAACCCTGGTTTTGCGCATCTCCCCCACCCCACCCTTCTTTAAACGAGCATCAGCCCCCCTTTCTCTCTCCTCTTTTTTTTCATTCTTTTTTTTTTTTTTTGTTGGATATAAATAATGGGGAAAATTGTGAAAGATACAAGAGAAAGTTCACGAAAATAGTACGAAAAATAAGGTGCTTAGGCACCAGTTTATCATCAACGATAAATTGTGCCTTATTCGTGACAGTTTCGTGCGCCCTCCTCTCGTGACGTGTGGCACTATACAAATGATAGAGTTCAAAAATTGACAGGACAATACATGCATAAATGGACATAAGTTATGATGTTACCCATCATTTGCTTATTGCTTGCTTCCTCTTGTGTTTTCTCTTTCACTGCTCTCTAGGGTTTTCACTTTATGATAAGACGCCAAATAGGCACAATTTGACTATGTAACTCTGTGTTTTTTCCCCCGATAGTTAGGGAAAAAATTATCGATACAAAATCCAGCACACCACCAAACTAAAAGCAATACATCCAAAAAAAAAACCTAAACTCCTATATCTGTACCAACTCTTGAGACACCAAGTCCTATAACGTTTAGAAACAAACACCAAAACTCGTGTACCTAGTTAATGATGTGGCTTTCTGGATGCTCTGATCATGCATATTTGACTACCTAAAATCATTACATGATTTCAAGTATTTACTTACATCTCTATTTATTATTACATGCAGAATCTACTCAGATTAATCTTTTCAACTGTCTCTAGATAGGCATTTGTCTTTTTACTTACCTATAGGAAGCCAGCTCTGTTGTTTACCGTCTTCATAGCTAGAGGTTTGATTGATGGTGCGCAATTAGACTTCAAATTCTGTCTTAGTGTGTTTTTTGCTTTATGCTTGCTGCCATTAGGAAAACGCTTTGTACTATCTAGAGGATTTCTTCCTCATTCTTACTTGTCAAAAAAAAAAGATATGGCTTGTCATTGCTTGATGTACTAGGGGTTTGATTATGTTAGGAGGTGAGGAATAAGTTTCTTGGGTTGTCGTTTTGGAGTGTTAGGTTATATTTTGGTGCTTGTTTTTTTTTTTTATAAATGAAGAGCGAAGCTCAAAACAAAAGCGGCATCTCAAAAAAGCGACCCAAGAGCAACAAAAGAAGGACAAAGAGGAACACAAAAGGCAAAAAGAATCCACCCTCCCTGCAAATCAGAACCAGCAGCACAAGAAAAATCAAACCTCATCAAATAAAAATAGAACACTAACAATTACAATCTACCAACTATGCTTGAAGTGAGGGACACCCAAACAACCTCCAAACAACAGCAATGAAATCTCACAGCACCCACATCAACCCAACTCAATATGCAAGCGTTGAACCAAACAAACACAACCAGCAGAACTACACACCCGCCCCTAAATCCAATAACCAGCAACACAAACGCCACAAAAACGGCACCCCAACATACAGGAATTCGAAAGCCGCCACAGCAACCAAAAAAAGAACCAAAAGAGCAAGACCCAAAATATTTAAAATAATGAGACAGTTAAAGGCACATAAATGGTTTTGCATTCTTCCATGTTCTCTTACATGAATGCTTATTTTGCCAAGCTTTTTGAAGATTGTTTGTGATACAGCTAGCTACTTATGGTTGTGCAGATAAACAAGTGATTGAGTCTAGGCCTAAGGGCAGTTGCGAAGACTAACCTACCAAAATTCTCAGTACAACGATAGATAGAAATGTTAAGACGTGTGCTTGAAACCATCTATTAACCATCAATTTCTTGTTTTTAAGGATGGATGACCAATTAGGAGATGAGTTGTGAAAAATAAATGCATTCTTGGATTCCTAAATATTGTGTTAACAATGACAATAAGTCATGTTGGAATCTTTTCTAGTTGAGCTAATCTTTTTAGCACCTGACTGTGATCATGGCACTTGTACCCAAATCTTTTTTTTTTTCAATAAATAGAGAGAAAACTCTCAATACAAGCCGGTGCACCCACCGAAGTGGAGCCCTAGAAAGATCGCAAGAGCGGGAAAAAGCAAAACAAAAAAGACTTGAAAAATGAAAGACGTCTAAAAATACACCTACACCAACTCCTGGGGAAGGAAAATGCCTAGAGAACCACACCAAATTAAGCCCAAAAAACATCTAAACATGAACAACCTGCATTAATAACGAAGCTAGCCCTCCAACTTTTAAAGGACAGTACATAAAAAAAGCCCTTCTTTTATCTTCACTTGTGACATATTATTGCTCCACCATGAAGATTTTTTAAAAGGTAATGAGAATTATAGATAGCTCTTCTTAGTGCATCGTCCCAGATTTTCCTATAGAGATTCTTCAGTTGGTGACCATTCCCGTACCAACCATGCCCTACGGATGCTATTAAATCTATCACTTGCTTTCCTTCTTCGTAAACATTGGTGATATGTTTGAAAGATTAAACACACGAGAGAGATTAATGAGGATTGAGATTCTTGACCCAAACCAAATTCTTTGCCCATTTTGTTCCTCTAGCAACAAATCGTGCATGTAACTTTTTCTTACTTGGAGGATCACATGGAGCCTCTGGACAATTATGTTTGGTTGGGACTCTAGAAATGCTTACATTTTCCAAGACTCTTCACCTAATTGATGCATCTTAAACACTGTAAAATTTAAGTATTATTACTTGGTTATAAGTGTTAATTGGTTCTCCGACATCTCCATTCGCCACTGTATGGAGAATCCTTTAAGACCAATTTACACAATTGTTTCCAAATCTAGGAAACCTCGACTACATCTACCATCTTAAATTGAACTTACTCACTGTTTACTTTTCATTAGCTTTGATCATTTATGACTCCCAGATATATGAAGCTACAATCACTACAGACCATCTTCAGAGCTAGGCTCATATATGTCTGGCTTTGATTATAGTGTATATTTCAGGCTTCAAACTTGATATTTTAATATTTTTTTTATTTTGTGTCTTTTTTTATTGAAAGATTTTGTGAACTCCTTAAACATTTTACCATCTTTCTACTTATAAAAAAAATGGGTGATACAAACTTTGTCAAACCCGTGAAGCACCTCCTAGATATATATTTTTAATTTTTTTTCCAATAGTTAGCGAGAAAAACTATATATTCTTAATAAATAATCATATAATTTATATTTCATAGACGTTATATATAAATAAAAATTGGAACCTTGGGGTCACATTATCATGTGAGTGCACATAATGTATAGCTCGGAGTTTTACAGCTGCTATCCTATGCTCGCATCGCATTATTTGCTTAGGATTGTGACTTTATTTTTTTTTTCAGATAATTCAGAGCAAAGTTCAACACAAACGGGGGACCCAGAGGGCCCCGAAACAAAGCAACGGAACCAAAGCACAAACAAAAGCAACAGCAGTGCAAAAGTGACTTTATGTAGCCATTCCTTTTGCGATTGCGACTGTGTCACTAATTATTGGGGGGAAAAAATGTAGTCATTCCTACCCCTATTACTAAAATATCGTATAGAAATTAAACTTGATTTAAATCATTTATATTATTCGGTTTTTTACATAAACTTCTTATTTACTGATAAAGCTTGATCAGTTTGTAGAATCTAATTTTTTCATTTTTATTTTTGTTTTGTTTTTTTCTTTGTCAACCTATTGGTTGGTTCATGTCTCGCTTTTCTGAGTTCGGCTATCGCTGTATCGCACTTTTGCGTTATTAGTTAGGAAAAAAAATTCACTTAAAAATCTATTGACTTGTAAAAATAAAGAACAATATTAGTCATAATAGTTGTACAAGAAGTATAACATGTAGTAAATGAGAAGATATAATCAATAATTATCCAGCCACTCATTGGGTACCTCCACCAGTTAACTGGATCAAAATTAATACCGATGCTGCCATTGATTCCCACTCCTCAGCCGCCCTCGCGGTTGTAGCTCGATCTTCTTTGGGTTTGATTGTGGGAGGATGGTGTGGCAATGCTTTTGCTTCTTCTCCGCTTATCGCCGAATGTCTTGCAATAAGAGCCGCTTGCTCCCTTGCCTCCTCTTTTGGCTGGAAGAATGTCATCATTGAGTCTGATTATTTAGTTGCAATTAGTTTTATTTCTCGTTCCTCCCCATCTACGTGGGATTGTAGTGCTATTATTGACGATATTATCATGTTAGCCTCTTCGGCGCCTTTTATTTCCTGTCTTTTTCATTGGTCACCTAGATCATGTAATAGGGTGGCCCATTATGTTGCTCGTTGTCATTTGGTTCATTGTTGTACTCATCACTGGTGGTCGGCTCCTTCACCACCTTTGATTTCCCTCGTAAACTTTGATCGGTTATTAATCTAGTTTCTTGCCCTCGGGCTTTAATGTTCAAAAAAAAAAAAAGTAACAAATTCAGCAAAATATAGAATATAAATACTTAATTTAGGTGTTGATGTTGACAATTTGCAATTATTATTTATTTTTTGAACTAAAAATATGGGACGTCGTATAATAAGTGTGTCATGTTATAAGCAACTATATATGAACGCTCTTATTCAATGGAAAAATATAGTTATGTTTCCAACAAGTGTTGTCGGGTCCCATTTTTGGGATGCCGAATGTTGTATCCCGAGCTTTGCTCGCAAATGATCCAAAAGAAAAAAACTAACAAACATTCCGATAGCACACATTAGCGCATGACGTTTATACAAAATACAAGTTGTTTTTTTAGTAAGGAAGAACTATGTCATTTAATTTACTTGCATTTTTGTACTTTTTTTCTGCTGTTTTGCCAGTCGTTTTGATTGGTTCAAGCGTCGTGTTTGCGAATGTGCCTATTTTAATATACAAGTTTCAATAATGCATAATCTTAAAGTTTTTGTATACCATATATATTTTGGAGGTTTTATCATCTACCTCTGAATACCAAATTATATCAATGAAACAACTGAATTTTTCTTTCCCAATTTCTAGATATCAAATAATGGTTTCATTTTTTTCATTTGTATTAATTTTATTTCTATATACTGTATTATTTTTTGAGAATCGTTACTTGTCAATGACTTCAAGTGCTAGTTGGATATTTTGGCATCTCCGTCCACCACTTTTTTTTTTTTTTTAATGAAGACTTTCAGCTAATTAATCTCCCCAACTACTCATTGATTCAAGCCACTTCATCTACCCTTGATCTCAGAAGAACCATTTGTTCCGGTATTATATATATCTGACCATTTTGCAAATCTATTGGAAGGGCTTGGCTCTGCCAAAAGCTGAGTTGCTTGACTTGGATGGTTCTACTGGGGAAAATGAATGCTAGAGAAAGGCTATGGAGTGCCTGCTTTGTGAAGTGGAGGTGGAAAATATTGATCATCTATTCTTGGATTGTTATTGCTGCTGGTCCATCTGGGGTTAATGTTTTGAGCGGTGGGGTTTAAAGTGGGTAGTCCCAAAGACGAATAAGGACCTCTACAAATAATAGCTCACGTGCTATATAGGGGGAAAATTTCAAAAAAAGATTTGGATCATCTTATTCTTCGTGTTCATCTGGGTCAACACTAGGAATAAAGTCGTCTTTGAAAATGGACGTTGTATAGAGAGTGAGGTCTTCTAGAGTATTAGAATTAGACTTGGGTTCCGGATTAAAACTTGGTACCAGGAACTTCCATACTCTCCTGACGACATCGAGAGGAACATCGATTGCATTCGAACCTGGTCCAACAGTAGTAATGCACAGGCCTGATCTGCACTGCTGTTGCTAAACCTCTGCTCCCTGTTGATCTGCACTGCTGATGCGAAAGTTTATATTAGTATAAGAAATTGTATAGTAGGGGCTGCGGGATGTAACCTTACATTTTGTTTTGCATTTTGTTTTTTTTAGTATTCTCGTACCTCCTATCTATTGGTATCTTTTTGTTGTACCACTCTTCAATGGCTTCAGGCCTCGCGTATATGAGTGCACTTGTCTTGTATTGCATTTCAGCGCTATTTATCAAAAAAAAGGTATCCCCTCACCTGACTTCTATCATGTTGCAGATTTTGACTTCTAGCTCTACAATTTTTTTATTATATTTTCATCGCTTATGTTTTTTTTTCAAATACATTTTATGTATCTTTGAAGGATCCTTCTTTCCTATAATTACAAAAAATATTAAATTATTGTTTAAGAAAGGAGCAGAGGAGTGTTTTTTTGCCTTTCTTTAGGTGTGTTGTGTGGCTCCGAATCTCAATAATTCTCGGGTCCTCTTTCGTAGGACGCCGCTGTATGTATTCCGAGCATTGCTCGCTATTTATCGGAAAAAGAAAAGAAAGGAGCATTGAAATGTCAGGACATAGTTTCAACTACTCAACGTGGACCCCCAAATTGTATCAGAACTTGACGTATTCCTTGTGATTTCATTCATTGGCCTTCGTTTCTGTTTTCTTTTTCTTTTTTCTTTTTTACTAGTCGGAGTAAAGATTCCTCATCGGAAATTGAAAAGTCAGGCGGTTAAAGGGTCAAGTCTCGTTTTTTTTCCGACAAATAGGGTCAAGTCTCGTGACTTTTAGCTTTACAAATCGGCCCGCTAGAAAGTTAGTTTCCCTAGCATGTTATTTGATGCATAATGTAGATTTCTACCAGCTCCATCGTGGACTATCTTCAAAGCTATGAAAATTTACACCCAACTTTGATCACGGTGCGCAATTAGGCTACAAATTCGATGTTTTTATGTTTTTGTTTTGGTTTTGGGCTTATCTTCATCAGAAAGACGCTAAGTATTACTTCTAAAACATCTTCTCTGTGTTTTAGTTATATGATTCACAATGATTAATACTCAACAAGGCTTAGAGGAGAGGCTCATGCAAATTTCTCAATAATGGTCAATTATGATCATGAAACATTCAATGGATGACAACAAAATCTAACATAATATGATAAACACGATGCAAAATTTATAAAAAATTCGAACATGACACAACACGACTTACTTTTGAGTCAAACTTTACGTATATTATAATTTTCTTTTTTTTTTGGGAGCAAACTAAAGTTATAAACATGTTTGTTAAGTTTTGCTACTAACTTAGTAGGATTAATCCTACTCCATTTCCCGATAATCAAACAAAAGAGTAAATACTCACATTTTGTTAATTTCGATTTCTTACACTTACTTCTTCGTAACTAATTAACTAGGCCTTAAAGTTTAAACTATGATGTTTTATACTACAACATAAAGGATACTTTTTTTATATATAATTAGAGAGAAAACTATTGATATAAAATCCGGCACATCCACGGAAACAGAGCTCGAGAAATACGTTTTCATTTGGTGGATCTAAATTTCTTAAAAAGTAATAAAGAATAAATGAAAATAATAATAAAAAAAGGCCAACAAGTGTGGGGCAAGAGATGCATGATTCACTGATCATTCTGATAGTTGCTGATGACAACCAAAAATAAATGGGCTCTCTCTCTCTCTCTCTCTCCCTCTCCTCCGCAACTCATGCTTCTCCACCATTCACTGCTACACTTCTTTTGTAAACTAATCTTCATAGTATACAACTACATATTTACGGACTGTAAAATTGAGGGTTATTACTCGCTTTTAAGCGGAAGTTGGATGCCAGAGGATCTCAATTCATCGCTATATGGTGAATTCTTGTAGATTAATTTACTCAGTTACCTCCTGAATCAGGAGATCCTAACGTTGATCCCACCTTATGTTGATGGTCTAGTGGCACACCATTTTGTAAAGTTGGACATGATTTGCCTCCGATTAGAACTCCGAAGTTAAGCGAGCTTGGGCGAGAGTAGTATCAGGATGGGTGACCTCCTAGGAAGTCCTCACCCTCAGGTTAGGAGCACTGGGAAACAGCCTCTCTTTAGGTTAACACCCTGAAGGGAGAAGCTGCGTACAACCGCTCCCCCAAGACCCTGCGTAGGTAGGAGCCCTTGAGGCACTGGGTATGTTCCTCTTTCCTTTTTTGGACATCATTTGCCTCAACTTTGATCATGGTGCACTTCTGAGCTAGTTTCGGTACACAGTTTCACCTTCAAATCTACCTCCATACTGTTACTTAACTCATGTTTGTCAAGTAAATCCAATTGTTGCGGATTCTATCGGTTTTGTTAGGAAACGCAACGACTAAACCACGAAAATTCAACGAGAAAAATAAGAACATACACATAGATTTAGGTGAGTCGGTCAAAATTGCCTACTTTCACGGAGTTACAGGGAGAATTTTATTTCCTAAAATTGTTACAGAGAGTTTTCTTTAATTTCGTTATATAGGCACACCACATGAAACCCTAGATATTCAACTGAACCACCAATCCCGGGCCTGAACCTCGACCTGGGCCCAAACAGAAGCCCAAAAAATTTCTCTACTCCATCGAACTTGGCCCCTTGCGTATGAAACCAGGCTCAACACCAAGTGACCCAACAGCTTTTGCTTTGTTCATAATGCGCAATTACGCCTAGGTCTAGAGCCTCCTGTACTTTTGTCTCTGTTTCTCTTCTTTGAAAAGATACTATATATTTCCACAAGATTTCTCTCCTCTTTTTAATTATAAGAAAAAAAAAACAAACTACACATGCGTTTTATAGAACTGTTCATTTACATGAAGTTGAAAATTTGTATTTGAAGACGCCAGATGGAGCAGAAGAGATACCTTTTGATTAATTAATGTCAGAATCAATGTTGCATGTAATGTGCAATGTTTCAAGGACTGGACTCCAAATGCGTAGGTCCAGACGAGTAGGGGTGGGACAGTTTGGGTGATGTAGATCAGCCAATGGTGCTATTATTTCTCTTTTTAGTATTTTTGCTTCTGTTTTGTTGTTATAGCGGTTTCTTTTGTCAGGTTCCCCCGTTTGGGACTCCGTGTTCTATAATCCGAGCTTTGCTCACAACTTATTCGAATAAAAAAAACACGAAGTTGAAATTTCTGTGACCTATTTTTACTTTTACTGCATGATAGTTAGAAATTATCAACAAATAATCATCAGTAAACTCAATTTATGAAGCTAATTGTAGAATAAATACGAATAATATGAATCTATTAGCTTATAAAAAACCAATTAGTTAATAATATTGATTATGACTGAGTAAATTTTGTTGTAGTATATGAACTGAATACATTAATTTAGCATTGTTTACTACAAAACTCTTGAACCGAACAAGGTAATTAATGCCTATAGAGTTGGCACAGGTGTAAGAGTTCAGGTTTTTTAGGGTGCCTATAGCTTTTAGTTTTTGGAGATACTTCCTTTCTTTTTTTTTTTTTTACTTTTGTCCCGCTTTTGTGGGCTTTCTCGGACTCTGCTTTGGTGGATGCGTCGGATTTTGTATGGAAAGTTTTCTCTCTAATTATCAAAAAAAGGAAGAAAAATTACTTACCAATTCATATTATTCATTCAATTGATACAAAGAAGTGAATTTTATGAAGAATTGCAAGAATTCAGCATAGATCTACCATATATAAAGCAAGAACAGATAAAAAGGAAACAAAAAAAGATGTAAGGATTCGGGAATCTTCTTAATTTTCTGTTTATTTTTTGTGTATTGTCATGTATTCTTCGGGTCCCCTAAGTTGGGACTCCACTTCTGTACTATGAGCCTTGCTCGATATTTATCGAAAAAAAGGAAACAAAAAAGAAAATAAAACAGCATAAGTCAGATCGAAAGTACCAAGATTTAACTAGGAGGGTTAGCACAACTTACATGGATGCATGGATGGATGGATGGATGGATACATACATACATGGATCTTGATGTGATAATGTCATCATCATTATCATCTTCATCATCATATGATGCCAGCCATGGGGAAATTGGCCATAGTTTCCCACAGCTTTCTTGAACTTCCACAGAGATTTGAACCACATCAGAAAAACAAAATCTTTTTAATGATAATAAGGATTCGAGAATCTCCTTTGAAGTGGAAGCAACATTTGCTCCTGGTAGGGATCAAGCCCGAGAAACTTTCATGACTCCAAAGTTCTCCATCACCAGGTTACTCCCTTTTTCTCTATAATTAATAAGGAAAATCACACGATATAGAAACCTGCATCTCTCGAGGAAAATCCAAAAGGGGCAAATTTTTTAAAAAGGTAAAATAACATTAAAGAAGACAAACCTAACACCGAGAGACAATTAGATCGGAAACAGAAGAATGGCAAAGGAAGTTCAAGAAAGCTGTGGAAAAGCATGACTTCCCCCTGCGTTTTGTTGCTGCTTCTCTCCTCCTTCACCTCTCCTACTTTACACATATATATATATAAAATATATAGCGAAATGACAGCTATTACGTATATTTATATCTAAATTAAGTATCGAATATTGTGTTAAAATGGAGTTGAAATATGAAAAGTAATTTCAGAATTTTTTTTTTTTTTTGAGCACTTTATTTTTCTAAAGTAGTGGTCCAATTAAACTCAACCCACCTAGTATTTGGCGGACCAAAGTGCACCAACTCGTTATCCTTCCACTATTGAGAGAGAGAGGTATACGTTGCTCTGTGAAACTAGCGTAACGCAGTCCCCTCTACTCTAGGAGCCGTTTAGTCCGAGCCTTCCCCCAAACCACACAACCCAACTCTCGACTTGGAACGGGCAAGTCAGTAAACTGCAAACCATTGGCCCAACTAGTTGGAGTTGAGTTAGGTCCGCACTACCTTGATGCCCTCACTTGAGTTACAAGTTGGCACTACCCAACTCGACAGTAATTTCAGATAATTAATTACTTCTTTCATATGCCAGAAAATTTGTACAATATAAAATTGAGTGTACAAGTAAGTACATAAATTGAATGCTAAATGCATTATCTAGTCAAATACCTAATTTGTACAGCAGTAGTGATATGGCAGAAAAAAATTAAATTATAAAAAAATAGAATTAGTAACTTTGTCCTAAGCTAATAATCTTTCGTCATATGTATTAGGTACATAAATTAGATATTTATTTTAGATTCCTATTTTAGTACTCATTATTGAGTATAGAAATGTTATAAACAGCAGATTTAGATTACCCAATTTGTACACGGTGAAAAATTATTAATTCTAGATATTACATGTACAAAATGGGTATTATTCAAGATATTTATTGTATCGCTCTGTTAAGCGAGAGGTGGATAAGTGAGAGAAAGAGACGGATAGTAGTTTTTAGTATTAAATTGACACAATAAATAAAATACGAAGATATAAAACAAAACTGATATTTAAATTATTTTTATTGTAAAAAGTGGTACGTTTTCTGTTGCTAGATAGTCCTTGTCTACAGGTAAAAAAAATATATGACAATGGCAGTCACAAGAAAATTATGATATACCTACCAAAAGTTTAATAAAAAAAAAAGAAAAATATAATAGTTGCCTTCTTTTTCTTTTCTTTTTTTTAATTTATATATATTTACATATTCGTAACTTATGAGAATAAAAGACCTGATTCTACCTGATAGGTCGACTTGCTAACGATCTGGAATATTTACCCAACGGAAATGACGAAGGCCTTGTTTGGTAGATGGGAAGTCCTTTTCCCCCCGGAAAATCAAAATTTACTTCATATTTGCCGTTTGTTTTAAAGGAAAGCGTATTTCAACAGTATAATGTTCCTTTATCTGGTTTAAAAATAAGAAAATATTTTTTTTACTAATTATCGTATATCTGATTATTATAAGACATTTAAGTGGTAATGCAATACATGAAAAGTGCTAGAAAAATAGTCTAGCGTCCCCCTTTTTGGACTGCTTGGAATGATGATTTATTGCATTTTATAAGGGAAGTTATTTTTGATTCATGCACTGAGCGCACAAGTTTTTCTTTTTTAGTAAGAAAATACGTGCCTAGCAATATAAGAAGAAAACCAACTCCTAAATTTTATTTTTTTTTAAAGAAAAAAGGAGCCTAAGATATGTTCGGATTGATATTAATATTTAGTCTTCTATTGCATAGTTATTTTGACATTTTAATATATAAATGAGGCAATCTGAAGTTGAAAAATCTTTGCACTTTCGTATCCTCGGCTAGAATTCAATGAATTTTCTCAAAAAAGTGCTGACGTAAAATATATTTCCACAATATATCTCTTGTTGGAATCCAACGTGTTTATTTCTTCCAAAATGCGGACGTGACACATGATTATGGATACCTTTCGCTTAAATTTATTGCATACTTGTCATCGTCTAACAACTTTTTAGCAAACACTGATGTGACACATACATATGTTCCGGAAATCATGTGCTATGCTAGCATTTTTAGCAAGAAATGTTTGAATTCTAACAAAAACTTACCGAATCCTTGCAAAATCTGCTTAACCGATAAATTTTTAATAACAAAATAAAACAAGGGAAAAGGGCAAAAAATGGAAAAAAAAATAATTAAAAAAAAAAGAAAGAAGGATGGACATCCCCATCACATCACATGCATGCATGTGATCATGATCCATGTCTTCATCCATTATTCACCTCCCACACAGGCATGGCCGCCTTCTTCCTGGTCCCCCCACCTTTATATATATATATTCGATAAATACCGAGCATAGCTCGGGATACAAAAAGCGGCATCTCAGTTTAGGAGACCCAAGAGAATACGTGAAGACAAAGACAAAATAAAGGAAAGGCACAAACCATCCTTGGGTTACAAATTCAGCAACCAAGCTTTGAAGCACTGCACATTACGCGCTGAGTCAACTGGAGAGAAGCGTGGTGTCAAAAATAACCTTTCAAATGGGAGGACACGCACAACTGTCTCAAAACAGACCAATGGCTACAGATGGTTAACTTAATTATATAATAGCTTTCCTATACAGCAAAAAAAGGGGGCCACGAATTGGGCAGGTCGGTGGGTATGGCAGAGAAGTTGGTAGTTAACAACCAACTTTTCTCTAAATGCCCAGCCCATACGCCTGGCCTTGCCTGTTGGCCTACCCAAGTCATGACATTTTTGTGGCCCGCTTCTCTTGTCATGTAAAATTTTTGATCTTTTTCACATTGGTAAAAAAGGTACAAATTTAACAGATATACCAACTTCAACAGCTCAACCATAACTACATTAACAAAAGCATAAAGAGCGACTTGTTCATCTTCTGCTTTCCGTTGTTTTATCTCTTATGATAATTTAGTTTACTGGTCTGCTTTTGACTCAAGCATCGTTTACTTTTTGGTAGGTCGTCTTGTACTTTAACTATTGAAAAAGTATAAATTGGTAACATTATTTGTCTTTTTCTTGATAATATTATTGTTTATTTTTCCTATATATATATATATATATATATATATATATGTCACTTAATAGACCCTGTGTTTTGATGGTCCACATTGATAATTTTTTTTTTTTTTTAAGTTTTCATGATAACATTTTTTTTTTTTTTTTACATGAATGCACAAGTACTGTTTGAGTGACCACTTTTTTTTTTAATTTAAAAGTTACTTCAATATTAATATCTTTAGATATTTCATTTTTTATATGTTACGGTAAGAAACGAGTTAGATTATGTAGGGCTTGTTTGTTGTTATTTTCTGTCTATAATTTTTATTATTTCAAAAATTAAAAGTATATTTTAATCATATTTTTTATTTTTTATTTTTTTAAATTTTTTTTGTTGAGTGTAAATTAAAAATAGAAAATTAAAAATAAATATATTTTTAAAACCTAGTTTGTAGTTTCTAGACTCGGGTTTTATGCCCTTATTTGATTGTGGGTAAATAATAAGGCTAATTAAGTAAATAGAGAAAACTATAAAATAAATGTCGTCGTATTATTAGATTGATGGCCGTAAAAATGAATAATTGTCCAAAATCCCAATGAATTTCTTTTTGTTGTCATTGCTTATGACGCTCGAGTGACCATCCCATCAAATCAGACGAGAAAGAAGATGTTGATAGAAAACGATTCCAAACAAAATTGTTAAATGCATTAAATTATGGTCTATTTTATATTTTAGTGTTTGCAATTTTTAATATTTTAGAAATTAAAAATATTAATCAGTTTTTATTTTCAATTTCTTTTTACTTTGGCTAAAAACCGGAAAAAAAAACTACAAATAAGAAAAGATTATTTTCGAAAATCAGATTTTTAGCTTTTTAAAATCAAAATTTACAAATAAAAATAATTTCAAACAGATTGTGGACTTAATAATATGTAATAAAATTAATGAAAATTTAAAACAAGATTAAAATTAATTATTTTTTTATAAGTTAATAAATTTTTAACAATCTTGCAAAAATAAAGAAGGAAAAAAACAAGAGGGGAAAAGAAAAGGAGCAGAGTGGCAGATGAAAGATGGGCTGAGCCCAGTGGGCCCATAGAGTTTAGACAAGGAGGCCCACTTCTGGCTCTCATTCAGTTTGTTTTTGGCTTCATTCCTCACTCCAATAAGGACGATAATTAGACCCGAATTTATCGGATATTTATCCGATATGATTTATTTACTGTGGACCTACGTAAATTTATGGTTACTTACATGATATGTCCGTGTATTTTATCTATTATATTAATTTAGTCCTTATACAATTGAAATTGTTTAAATCAATCAAGTCTGATTCTAAAATTAATAGTAGTTTATGATTAAATAATATAACTATTTAAATAGGAAATTTGTGAAAGATACGTAAATGCTCATTTACCAAAAAGGGTACCAACAGGCCATCACTGGATCCCATTAGAACTCCGAAGCTAAGCGTGCTTAGTCTAGAGCAGTACCAGGATGGGTGACCTCCTGGGAAGTCCTCACCCTCAAATTGAGGACGCTACGAAACAGCCTCCCTTCAGGGTAGTACCCATGGGGCACTGAGAATGTTGTTGCTCTAATCTATTATAAGATTTCAACCATAAATAATACACTTTAATCTAACAATTGGACTTAAAGTTGGAACTCGTAGGATGAATGAAAAAGTCGGCTAACGATCTGGTGCATTTGTTTTTAATAAACACATTATGTATTTTACTATGTTGAATAACTTTTAAACTATTTATATATTTATCACTTTATATGTATATATAAAATTACTTTAGAAAGATAAATATATAATACATTTATTTTAACAAATATATTGGATCCTTGTCGGGTTATGATGGGTAATAATAAGAGCTGAAAAGACAGTAGTACTGGAGATGACACACATGCACATGTGATGATAGACATGGATGTTCATCAACAGCTATGTATGGCCATGCATGGCCCCCATGCCCATGCATAGCATGATATCTCTGAACGGTCGCTTTTCATGGACATAATATACCCGGCTCCATACGGCGTCGTATAGGTGAAGTACTATTTTTTTTTTTTTTTTAAATGTTTTCTTTTGGCGCCAAATGTCATTTTTTTTTTTAAATGTCAGTAAAAATTGCTCCAAATGTTTGGGAGGTCCCCTCTTTTGTTGATTCATCATGTTATTTCACTGTTCTAACAGACAGATTCACATATACATATATATATATTAGATCTTGTACAAACCGAGCAGCGAGAAGTTTATAGAACAGTTAGATCGTTAGAAGCCTAAACCGGCAAGATGGAAGCACTAATTCATTTCAGCTTAGAACATCCATAACTTTATTTGGCCAAATTCGGCCTGTAAAATGCATTTTGGACTACTTAACTGTCTTTTGCAACCAGTTCGAGGGCATTTTGTAATTTTTTTAATTTGAAGAGTCGCATGTATAAGGATAATGTAAAGATTACTCATTTGAATAGTAAATATGTCAAGCTAAGAGTATATTTCAATCTTTATTTAACATTTGCAAAGAGTATAAAATCTTCACTACGGAGGAAACCAACACTTGAAAAAAAAGGGGTAATGAGCTTTAAATTCAAGACCTCTTACTTGAAGAGTTGAAAGACTAACCGCTACGCCAATACATTTAATTCATATTTCAGTCTTCTAAATAGAATTCATGTACCAAATTCTAATGTTGAGTACAACAAAGACAACAACAGATCCAGTGTCGGGATCTGAGGGTGGATGTACGCAGCCTTATCTTTGCTGAGATGCTGTTTCCGGAGATCCCCAAACTTATAAGATTGACAACACGAGCACTTCGCAAGAAGTCACTCATCCTGATACTACTCTCGCCCAAGCATTAAAAAAAAAAAAAAAAAGGAGAGAGGAGAAAAGGAAGAGATAAGAAGAAAGAGGAGTGTATGAAGGCAAATTCTGATTGGGTATAAAATGAAACTATTCTATCCTCTATTTCACAAGCTTGTAATCCAATTGGTTCAAATTTAAAATACAAAAAATAAAAATATATTCTTTAAAATAAAAGTAGTAGGCTCTCCATTAATGACAAAACAAAAAGTCTTCATCACTATTGCTCCCCGGGCTGGCCAATATTCCAAGTAATTTGAGTAGTAGTTTACGACATTTTTATCTATAAATGTTTCTTTTGAAAAATTAATCGTATTATAAGTTTTTTTTTCTGTATATTATCATTTATAATCGGAGTTTTAACTACATTATGTATACAACAACAACAAGAACAACAGTCCCAGTGCCTTGCGGCTCCCGCATAACGCGGGGTCTGGGGGGGGGGGTGATGTACACAGCCTTACCCCTTCCGGCAGGAAAGGAGACTGTTTCCGGGGATCCCCAACCTGGAGTGGTTGAGTTCCTGCAGATAAACCATCAATTCATCAATCGTGCATTGGGGGGGCGCAAAAAAAAAAGTAGGAAGGGAAGGAGAAGAAGAGGAAGAAGAAGGAGGAGGGGAAGAAGAAGAGGAAGAAGATCGATGTCTAAACTAGCCTAAGAGTGTTACACTACAGGTTATGCTCGCCTATGGAACTTAGACCACCTGCCACTCCCCGCCCTACTCTACTCTGCTATCTCCGCTACTCTAATACTAGCCCTCCAACGTGTCCTATCTAAGGCCATCTCCTCTCTTAGGTTTAGGTGGGTTAGGTCTTGACGAATCGTCTCCAGCCAGCTCTTCTTTGGTCTGCCCCTCCCTCTTCTGCTTATCGTTGTGTTGAGCTGTTCACACCGCCTGACTGGGGCTGAAGTCGGTCTTCTGCTGAAATGTCCAAACCATCTTAGGTGTTGCTCCCTCAATTTGCCCTCTATCGAGGCTACACCCAGCTTGCCTCAAATCACATCATTCCTAATCATATCCTTTCTTGTGTGGCCACACATCCAGCGTAACATCCTCATCTCTGCCACCTTCATCCGCTGTGTTTGATTTTATTTCATTGGTCGACACTCTGCCCCATATAGTATAGCCGATCTTACTACCGTCTTATAGTACTCTCCCTTTAACTTTAGAGGGAACTTTCTATCACACAGCACCCCGGATGCCATCCTCCACTTCTGCCAGCCTACTTTAATCCTGTTGCTGACATTCTCATCGACTTCACCATTCTGGTGTATCATGGATCCCAGATATTTAAAGTTCTCCTTGCTTGATATGGCTTGTGCTCCAATCTTAACCTCCTCGGTGCTGTCCGTGGTGGAGCGATCAAATTTAAATTCCACATACTCGGTCTTAGATCTGCTAATCCTTAGACCCCTCGATTCTAATGCACCTCTCTACAGCTCCAGCTTCTCGTTTATGTCCGCACGGGACTCTCCTACCAGAACTATGTCATCTGCAAAGAGCATGCACCAAAGTACCTCTCCTTGGATATGTCTAGTGAACTCATCCATCACTAGAATGAACAGGAAGGGACTCAAGGCAGAACCCTGGTGAACCCCTACGGTGATAGGGAAAGTGTTTGTCTCCCCTTCCCCTGTTCGCACATTAGTATGTGCCTCCTCATACATGTCCCTAATGACCCGAATGTCAGGCACCGGGATGCCTCTCCTTCCCAACACCCTCCACAGTACCTCTCTTGGCACTCTATCATATGCCTTCTCCAAATCGATGAAGACCATGTAGAGGTTCTTTTGTCTCTCCCTGTATTGTTCTATCGTCCACCGTAAAAGATGAATAGCTTCTATTGTTGATCTCCCAGGTATGAACCCAAACTGGTTTTCGATCACTTCCGTCTGTTATTGTATTCTCTTTTCTATGACTCTCTCCCACAGTTTGAGGGTCTGACTCATCAATTTGATCCCCCGGTAATTGGTGCAGCTTTGGATATCACCATTGTTCTTGTAGATTGGGACCAGTGTGTTCTTCCGCCATTCTTCCGGCATCTTGTTCCCCATCAAGATTTGGTTAAAGAGTTGTGCCAGCCAGCTGTAACCCCTCTGTCCAAGCGTTTCCATGCCTCAATAGGTATCCCATCTGGGCCAACTGCACTTCCCCTACCCATATGTTTTAGGGCTTCCTTAATCTCCTCTGGGGTGATTTGCTCACAATAGCACTCGTTCTGATCCTCTTCCGTGGTCTGGAGCTCCCCTAAGTCTATCTCTGCACTTCCTCGATTGTTGAACAGATCGTGGAAGTAGGCTTTCCACCTAGCTCTAATTTGATGCCCTTCCACTAGCAATGCATTTTACTTGCCCCAGGTCCCTTCCTCGGTTGTTCAACTACATTATGTATAATGGTCGTAAATAAGCTCAATCATAATACACGTATATATAGGGTGGCGTTCTTATGAAAGGGTAAGAGCGTTAGAGGGGCGAATCATGACCCTCCATTGTAATGGACGGCCAAGATTCGTAGGATATTAAAAAAAATAACAATTTACGGTCAAGATTTATTGAACATTAAAAAAATAATTTACGGCCAATATTTGTTGAGTATTGAAAAAAAAAAACAATTTTCTTCCCTTTCACTTTCTTTCTGCCCCATGAATGGGTATGGGCCGTAAATTATTATTTTTTTAAAATATTTAACAAATCTCGGCCGTCCATTATAATAGAGGGTTAGGATTCGCCCTTCTCACCCTCTCATAAGAACGCCACCCTATATGTATATATATATATATATATATACACACACACACACCCACATTTGTCAACGAGGAGTCTGGTTACCCGGTAACGACAAAAATGCTCTTAAATAGTTGGTAACGGAGGTGATGTGTTGGAATCATTGTTACATTATGTAATTTAATCTGTTAAAATATAAAATCAATCTTAAATTTTTACCCATTAATTTAAGCTCGTAGAAAAAAATTATAAAAGGAAAGTAATGGGGGCGGTGAAAAAAGAAAAGGACATGAGAGAGAGAGAGAGGCCTCGTGTGCAAAGAGATACACATACCCAACAAAACAGGCTTTTCTTATTGTATGTAGTCCCCACCTTTTGATTTGATGTTTCTCCTACCTCCCCTTTAATCGGATCTTTTTTACATCGGTAAAGAGTACAATATCGAAGAAAGCTATGAGTTTTGAACCTAAAACCTCTAACTTGAGGGTTCAGGCGATTGACGACTACACCAACACATTTGACTCTTCCGACATGAAACTGCTAAAAAGAAAGGATTGTGTTAAGCATCAACGTGTGAGCGTCTAGTTGAATCCCATATTGGAGTTGTGAGAGAGAAGATCAATATATAAGTCTAATAAGTTACTCCATCTAATGGCAATTAGTTTTAGAATAAAACCCCACTTGAATTTTTTTTTTTTTTTTTTTTTTTTGAAAACAAGGAAGCGCAAGGGCTAGGATTGCATTGTTAAACGATCAGTGATTACGAGGGAAACAATTGAAGGTGGATTAACCTGCCACCACTCATGAGCACAACTACTATCTAAGTGACTAGAAGCGATAAAATGGGCGACCCTATTACTAGACCTTGGGGCCCAACGGAAAAGAAAATTAGTAAAAGAGCTAGACGAAGATAACATCCTAATATCCACAACTACAACACTACATTCCCACTTAGATTAATTATTCCAACTTTATGGGTCGGGCCTCAAAGTGAATGTCAATTATAAGTATTTTTATATATGTAAATAAAGTTCACATGAATGTCACAAACAATATGGTCCCAAATGGGGCATTGTATTTTGTTTTGTACCACAACAATATACGGGCCATGTAGTATATTATTATTACCATTGTGCAATTTGGTACTTTCACCTATGCCCCCAAATATTAATGTAACGGTATCGTTTTCTATTTACTGCTCACAATATTTTGAAAAACTACATGTAGATTCTAACATGCTGGTCTAACCCATGTCAAACCCACGACTCGGGTCAACTCCACCTCCCATGAAACAGATCAGTGGGTTGTCAAAATGAGTCAGTTATTTCTTTCTTAACATGACCTAACTGCATATGAGTTTGACCCATGTCGACCCATCGACAGACCGAGAAAGTCATGATTAGGTCAGCCCGGGTTGACCCGAGTGGTTGTGCTTTTTGTTTTTGTTTTTTGGGTTATTTTACAGAAGTATAAAGTGGATGAAAGTTGGTATTAAAAATGACATATCAAGCATGAGTACAATCCCAAGTACGTAACTCATCTTCCCTTCTTCACTTTTTGAATTCTCTTTGATTCCCTTTTACTTTTGCAATTGTACTGGAGAAATAGACTTTTAAAGGAATCTTACCATCTTACGTCATTTCCGACACTGTTAAAAGGAATCTTATCGATGTTGTAGATCTGGCATACGGGATGTAGATGCTCCAAGATCCCAGGAAAGACATCCGAACTACTGTCTTTGCTTGGATAGCTTCCAGGCCTCTACTAATTGTCAAATTTGTACTTCAATTCCATTCCTGTATTAGTATTACATCCCCGTCTTGGCATAACTGACCATAATTTGTTTTCTAACGAATGTAGATCCTGCCTCAGAGTGCTAAACAAGTAACTATAAAATAGTCGGTATACATTAAGTTCACATATAAGTTCAAGCGAGATTTCATCTTGTAACGAATTTAGCATTATATAGAGTAGTCTATTATACTTATATGTTAATCTCTTTTCTCTCAAAACTGTAGTATGTGATATTTTAACTATACTCATATGTGAAGTTCTCACGATAACATTATTGAATGTAACTTTATCTCCTTTTTAAGTTGAATATTCGTTATATAGGGAAATAAGACAAAAGGTAAAATAATAGGGTAGAAAGGGGTGGGCCGAGGGAGGAGATGGGCCCACCGAGCGTGGGTTGTTTTAGAACTTGGGGGCCCAATTCTCTCTTCAATAATTATCATCACATGCTCCTAAAAGATTCCACATATTTTTTCCCAAATTAAAAATAAAAAAAAATTAAAAGAAAATTTTTATTTATGTAATTTAAGTTGAATGACGTATTGCGTTATTTGTATCGCTTTTCTTGTACAGTTAGGGGCGTTTTCTAGGAAGGGCCAACGCATTTGTCCCAGTTGGTGACGTCTCCTACCCATGAGGTTATCGCCCAGGGGTCAGGAATTCGATTTTCGTTGAGGATATACTCATGACTTACTTGCTCATGGGGGCTTGGGCTGTTCTCATAGACCGGGGTTGATTGGGGTAACCCAATCCCTCTTATAAATAAAAAATTTTCAAGTGCAGTAAGGCTTATCAATTTTTGCGAGTCCATAGAGAGGAAAACCACTGGGCGCACGATTTGGGGTAAATTCTCCCTCCCCAAACACAGTTTTGTATTATGGTTAGCTGTATCGGGTGGTTTGCTGACGGAGGATAGATTACAAAGACGAGGAGTAATGCTACCTAGTCGTTGTGCTCTGTGTAAACAAGCTAGTGAATCTATCGAACATTTATTTTTTGACTGTGTGTGGACTAAAGAGGTATGGTTCAATATTTGTAAATGGAGTGGAATTCGTCTCTTCACAGAACTTCGGCAATGTTTCGACTGGTTTTGGAAGAAGATTCGGAGTCGACTTTTTGAGTCACATATCAGACGAGCATGCTTAGCTGTGACAGTTTACATAATTTGGAAAACTAGGAATGGAAAAATCTCCAGGGAACTAGATGTGGATTAAAGCTGGGTGATTAGAGAAATTCAAAGATTAGTTTGGTACCGGGTCAATTTTGTGACTTAGTTTTTCTTTGATACTTTTGGATTTCCTTTGTTAGATTGATTGTTTTAGGGCCGTGGACCTATATTTTTGCATACTTTTGATATTGTTTGTACAGAATTTGTTTGATTTGTATGAGAATTGCGCTTGCCTTTTGGCAAAAAAAAAAAATTTCAACCGAAATGATGGATCCTAAATTTTGATTAAGCTGATAAAATAAATGAATCACTGACTGATTAAGATGATAATGTTTTGCAGTCTAGTCGGATGCTACATTAGCTTTTCTAAAAGAATGATTGAAATTAATTGCTACGCCATCTTGAGTTATCTTTTGCACATTGTAGATTATATTCCGAATTTACCATGGAGTATTATAGTTTCCTTAAGCGCCTTAATAACAGCCTCATTGTCCTCTTCAACTTGAATGTCCCGGTAACCCAAATTGACTGCCCTTGCAATGACGTCTCTCACTTATGTTCGCTTTTACAGGCATCTCGTTCCTGCTGCAATGCAACAAGTCATCCTCCCTGATCTCTGATGATCTAACCAGCAGGCACCGTGCTATCAATTTTATAGCTATCAAAATTGATCTCGACGTATCCTATTCTAAGGTCCATACCCCTTTTGAACTAATTAATTTTTGAAGCACACCACTCCCAATAGCCAAGCCAAGCCAACACAACAACTTTGGTGTGGCAATTGGTTTTATTTCTGAGTACTCTCTCATTTATGTCCTTCCAAATTTGCAAGACGAAGTAGATAATTTTAGCAACTCGTTTTTACACTTTCCATCTCTTGCTCTGATC
This sequence comes from Simmondsia chinensis, assembly GCA_018398585.1. Taxonomy (NCBI): domain Eukaryota; kingdom Viridiplantae; phylum Streptophyta; class Magnoliopsida; order Caryophyllales; family Simmondsiaceae; genus Simmondsia; species Simmondsia chinensis. The sequence continues at coordinate 26,462,343 of JAGTTD010000017.1, read as the reverse complement.
ATCTCTCCAGCTCGATTAATGAATTGCACTCAAGCGACCCACTAAGCCATCTGATTCTCATCATAAACTCCCACCTTGTCCTTAACGTCCGGCAACCAACAAAGAGATGATCCACTGTCTCCCTTTCATCCCCCTGTCTCCCAGAAAGAGCCTGAACATCTTCCCCCCTTTGATTTAAGTTATCTACTGTGGGGATAACCTTATAGAAGATTTGCCAAATAAAAACTCGTATCCTCGATTGGATATCAAGATTCCAAATCCTCTGGCGTCTCTGTCCATTTCTCTCACTCCAATCCAATCCATGGGCCAGCCATGTAACCGGTTTCACACTAAATTCGCATGTGGTAGAAAAGCCGCAACAGCTACTCTAAGGGATTTCATAATTAGGAATTGGCGTTCCCGCAATGATCTTATGAACCTCTCCCGAAACAACCTGGCGTATAACTTCTTTGTCTCAATCTCCATTTCTTATAAATCTCGAGACTTTTAGATCCAGAACCAGCAAAGAACTTTTAGCCCCACCATTTTCACAAAGGCGTCATTCGTGAACCCTATGATCAAACCAAAAGGAGGTCAACTTCCCATCCCGTATAACCCTTCTTAAACCTTTCTTAAGGAGATCACATACCCCAAGAATCCCTTTGAATTCCTAGGAATCCAAACTTTTAGATTTATAATCTAAAAAAATGACTCCTTTTAGATACCTTGTTGAGACCACTCTCACCCCGTATGTTATCCATCTGACTAAAATCTTCCATCCAAGTTTGTTCAGGAAGGCTCAACTCGTAGCTTCCATTTGCTCAGCTCGAGACCTTTTGCACCTTTTAATTTACAAATCTTATTCCAAATTACCACATTTATACCGAGTTCTCGCTCCTTTTCGAGAAACAACTTTTTGTTTATACTGTCCCACAACACAACATAAACGGAGAAGAAAAATCACCCATGACACAAATGGGAGAAGCTATTGTTTTAAGGGAAGTTATCACTTAACTGTCACGAGATTTCACCATTTATAACCTAAATACCCTAATATTTGACATATCCAATAAAATACCCTAAGTAAATATTTGTCACCTAGGTGACCTGTATTGAAATTTGACGAATTTTTATGACAATTTGACAATATATACAAGCGATGCATTATTTTCAACAAATTACAATAAATTCAACGAATTTTGAATTAAATTACTTAAATATTATCCGAATCATGCGTCATATTATCACATACATATATATTATCAGAATTATGTTTCATATTAACATTTTCCAACAGAACTAATTGAATTTTGACAGAAAGATACTTACAAAAGTTTAAAATTTCAAATACCTAAGTGTAACAAATTTTAAACCGCAACATATATTATTATGCCTATTAAAATGTAAAGGCATAGATGATAAGTAGTCAAACTTCAAGATACACAAGAAACAATTTTCGTTTTTTATGATTCCTTGAATGACAATGTATCACTTCAACAACATGAAAACACTCGTAAATACATAAAATTAAATTAATAAGATGAAAGTACAAAGACTGAATTGACTCAAACATAAATAACTCAGAAGTATATAATAAGCTTTTTATGATATACAGTTGGGGGCTCCACTGTAGAATTTGGCCCCCTCTTCGTTTTAAGGATATATGTCCTTTGCTTCATTGTCCTCTCCTTTTCATACTGTACCCTCTCCCTTTTTCTTCTGCCAACTTTACTAGGCCTGGCAATTGCTAATCATTAAACCGATCCTTGCTCGAACTAAAGCTCGATAAGCCTAATCAATTTAGGATTTGCGTCAAGCTTTTATTCAGCTTTTGACTATTATTTCAATTTTGTTCATTAGATATTAGTGTGTTTAATACTTAGCTCGTTAACGTAATCAGACCGAGTCAAGCTCCTTATCGAGCCAAGTCGAGCTCATAATTGAGCAAAGCTTTATACTGAATCAAGCTCACTACCAAGCTAAACTTTTCAAGTTACTATCGAACCATTTCAAACCATTTTTGAGCTAACATCAATCGTTAACGAGCTCTTACCGGCTCTTAACAAACCCCAATTAGATTGTTCATGAATGTTAATGAGTAGAACCACCCTTATTCGAACTCGGTCAATAGGATATCAAGCCCAAAAACAACCATGAACGAGCCTGCATGATCTTGAACACAAGTCGTTTATCAAACAATTGTTTAGGATACACTTGTATCGGTACGGGTCCTCCAATACTAACCGATAGAAAAAAGTTGGAACAAATTGGTTGTTGAAGTTGTAATACTATTAATTATCAAATCCCAATTGATGACAACATCCAAATACTTATAGTTCAGAACCCACAATCTTAGTACTCTCGAACACCTCCACCCAAGAACCAAAAAAAAAAAAATCGTAAAACATGAAAAGTAACATAGGTAATAAAGAGGGTACATACTGATACTGGCTGATTGCTGATTACTGATTTGATTACAAGGAATGGAAGTTAAAAAAGGATCAGAAAACATCAGGGTTGAATCGACCCGGAATGGAGTTGCTCTGCTGCGCCTGCTTCAGGTGCATCGCGAGCGCGTAGTTATTCACCTGGTGCAAAATCACAGGACTCAGCCACATCACATTCCCAGTTTAGTATATGCATAGAGGCGTTTACTATTTATTTATGTCTTTTCTTCATGGTTTGAGGCCAACTTTGAATACAGTGCAAATGAGGTTTTGCTGCTCGAGGTGTAAAGGCTATTCTACATCAAGAATTCAACTATTCTACAAAATTTAAGGGTCTGTTTAGTATTGTCTTACGTTTACAGTTTCTTGTTACTGGGAACTAAAACAATATTTTGAAAACAGCTTTTTCTTATTCTTGGGTTTTTTTTTTTTGCAGATATTTTTCCTAGTTTGAGTAAAGACCGAAAATAGAAAACCAAAAACTAGAAAATATCTTTTTTTAAATCTGGTTTTAAGCTCTCAAAAATCAAAAACTGCAGACAAAAAGTGTTATCAAACATGCCCAAAGCTATTGGGTAAACACCCAAGAATGGTTTGCATCATATCATGTCCCTTCACACAAATGTACTTTAGGTTTGAAATGGGAATTGTGCTCACACCACTTTATACCTTGTGTTATATAACTAATTAATAAAAAAAACGAGGGTTTCTAGAATTTGCACTCAAAACTTCTTAGTCAAAGAAGCTTTGATACCATGATAAAGAATCTACTATCACAACAGCTTAAGTCATTAGGTAAAAGCGCAAGAATAATTAAAACTACCCATTAACCTAAGCGGGAACAATGCACAAACCTACAAAATACCTTGTGTTATTAATCATTATATATATGAAGAGCGAGAGCCGCTGGAACTGATCTTTGATGCCATGTCAAAGATACACTATTTCAAAAGCTTAAACCCTTCGGATTAAGACCCAAGAATTGTTTCATACACTAGCATTTCCAAAACCATGTGCAATTCTATATTTAGATAAGGAAATGTGGGTTCGGATTGCACAGACTAAAACTGCAAGGGCATGACATGGATGAACCTTTCTATCCTTGACGTATCCAGAACATGTACAAATCCAACATATAGATAGTAGCGTCACTACTAGCATATGTGCCGAGTTCAAGAAACTGACCTCTAGCGTTCGAAGTTGTTCTTGGTACTGGGACACAAGTTGCTTCAGTTGTTGCGATTCTCGCTCCTTCTCTTCAAACTCTTTTTGACGCTCATGCTGAATGGAAACAGCTCGCTTGAGGATTGAGTTCTCCTGAACCAGGGCTTGCAATTGTTCCTTCAGCAGCATATTCTCCTAAGACAACATTAACACCAAGTGCAGATGTAACCCTCAGCATGATACCTCGTCAAACAACAACAATAACAAACCCAAGGCCACAAGAGCTCCAGCCAAAGCAAAGTCCCCCGGGGCAAGGATGTACGCAGCCTTACCCCTTCAGGATGCTACTCTAAAGGAAGGTTGTATCCGAAGACGTAAATGGAAAGAGGAAAACAAATCTTTCCAAAATGGGAAAAAAGAAAACGTCAAAATGAACATATACCAAGCAACTGAATCAAATACAATGCCCTATTCTGCAGTAACATGCAATCAATCCACGCATGCAAAATCTTCTTTTGACCACCTTCATGGGATGGGGAAGACAAGAGGCATCAAGATATCATTTTCTACATCTAATATTGCAATATCTTCTAGTGGATAAAACGAAACTAAGGTTAAGGCTCTATGACAAAAGGTCATGGGTTCAAATCCCTCGTCCCATTTTTAACAACCAATGGAGAGAGGGAGAGAGAGAGTGCAATTCCCCTTAATACTACATACACCATAAAAAACATAGCCATGGTCGATTTATATAAAACTTAAGGGCCTTATGTTACTAGTTTTGATCTAAATACTTCTGCTTTTTAAATTTTTAAGACATCCTATCCTTAATACTACATACACACTTCATTTCTTAATGATACTTCTTTTTCGAATCAAAAAAGTACACACACATGACAAGTTGATGCAAACATAAACCAAAATAGATACCTGCAGAAGGTTCTGCTGCCCCTGGGCTATGGATTTCTCAAAGGCCTCGAGAACCCTAGCAGCACGCACTTTAGCATCCTCCAAGTTGGTTGCACTCATCATTTCTGTCACAACAAGCTCCACCCACCCCGCTCCATCCACAGGCAGATTTGTCGGAGCTGCTGATTCATTTGTAGATCCACCACCTTCTTCACTAGTCACTAAGGTGGAACAACATATGCCAATTCATCAAATATCACGGAAAATAAACATTTAGCATGCACCAAGTGTGCATAATAACCATGTTATAACATCAGAACTAGTATTTCCATCAAAAAGAAACATCAGAACTAGTACAATTCTTGAGACTTTAGGGCCTATTTGGTGTTGTTTTCTTTTTGCAGTTTTGGCTTTCCGGTAAACTAAAAATCAGGTTTCAAAATATTTTTTCTGGTTTTCCATTCTCCATTTTCATTTTTCACTCAAGTTACAAAAACATTGAAAGCAAGAAAGCAAAAACCATACAAAACATTTCCAAAGCAAGGTTTACAGTTTCCAAAAAAATTAAAAATAGCAAACAGAAAATAATACCAAACAACCCTCAATAATTATGAAGAGAGAGAAGCATCAAGAACATTAACTTTCAAGTTCCAGAGGCAGATAAAATATGCCAGCTCAATATCCTAGTCCCGTACCGAAAACCAACAGCAAGATTATCCTCCAGGAAATGGCGACCACTAGAGTCCATAACTACCCGCTCTTGCTCAAGCAAGTACAATATCTAACCAGTGCAACCAGTGTCCTACCCCAGAAAAAGTTCATAGAATTCAACATTTCCACGATACTAAAAAAGCAACATTCCCAGTGCCCTAAGGGCTCCCGACTAAGCAGGGGCAGCTGCTACCCTAAAGAGAGGCTACTTCCGAAAACTCCCAACCTGAGAGATGCAACGCGAGGACTTCCCAGGAGATCACCCATCTTGGTACTACTCTCACCCAAGCACGTTTAACTTCGGAGTTTTAATGGGATCCTAAATTAGGTCAACAACAACAACAATAGACCCAGTGCCTCAAAGGCTCCCGCATACGCAGAGTCTGGGAGGAGTGGATGTACACAGCCTTACCCCTTCAGGGTGTAACCCTGTCGAGAAGTTGTTTCCAATGACCCCTAATCTTATAGGGTTGGCAACACGAGGACTTCCCAAGAGGTCACCCATCCTGGTACTATTCTCGCCCAAGCACGCTTAACTTCGGAGTTCTAATGGGATCCGGTGCCTCCTGGGATCCTGAATTAGGAGTACGGAAGAAATTTGTAAGAATGGAAATTTTCAGGTTGCATCTCTGAAACCTTGAGCCGTGGTGCAGCTTGTCTAGCTAGATTGAACATCCGGCCTAAGAGAAACATATAGGTTTCAACATGTGATTATGCAACGAATTCCACCCCACACCAACCCCCCCCCCCCCCCCCCCCCCCCCCCCCCCCAAAAAAAAAAACCCCCTCCTTTTCTTCTCATGCAGGGGGAATACATGGTAGTCTAGTAAAAAGCATTGCCCTGATTCTGCGGTTGGAAATACACGGCTCAGGAAAGATAAGAAGAGCCAGAGCATGGAATCTGCCTGATCTGTTTTAGGACACATATACATCCATGTTACAGAAAATGACAGATCAATTGTCTAGAGCAGATGATAAAAGAAATATATTCTGTGAAAGCATCATTGATACATAATTAAATACCCACTAAATGTCAACATTTCTAATATAGATAGCAGAAATTATCTCAAGTACTACTCTATTGCAAAAGCTGTGGTTTGGCTTTTGACTTTATCAACCCATATTACAAACTGGCAATATCCTGTGTTCATTTCCAGGAATTGCTCCTAAGAAGTCACCACAAACAAAGATCAATTATTTAAAATACTAAAAAGATAAATCACTCCTCAAGAAGAGGAAACCCAAATTGCGATTGAGCTCAATTTCAAATTAGGACTTTTGCAGCCTCAATATAACTGGAATTGAGGTGAGCTATGAGGTGCCAGAGAGCTCCTTCAAACTCATGGCCTTGTGGATCTACGACAGACTAAATACAAGAAAGGGTTAACTAAAATTAAGAGCCAAAGGTCAAACTCATCGCAAAACCATTGAACATGCATAAGGAAAACCCGTCTCCTAGTCCTTACCCATTCCTAGGAGTACTTCGCATAAAGAATGGAAAAAATATCAAATCAGAACTTATACTACTTAACTTTTTAGAGCTCCATCCATCATTACACAAATCATGCACCCAAACATGAGTAAAGCATCTATGCAAAGAAGTCGTATGATATTAAGAATATACATCTCAAAATCGTAAATAGCTGTACAATTGATTTAGATAATTTGGTGCCTCATAGAATTATGCCCCCCCCAACCAAACAAAAAAAACTTTTTATCCCAACCCAGCGTAGAAAAAAGAAAGCTAGCAATTCACCAAAGACAAAGTAACATGTCACAATGTATCATGCCATCTAACTGGGTTGTTAGGGAAGAATTCGAGAAAAGAAAAACTAGATACTCCATGCAATAAGTTTTAGCAGGCTTCTATCATTGCATCTGAAAGTTTGTGAATGGTAATCATGTTCCTTGTACAAAACCTCAGAATTATTGTGCATACCTTGTGGCAAATCATTTGCTTGGGCAGGAATATCAGAATCACCAGCAGAAGCTCCCGAATAGGTTTCTGGATAGCCTAGACGAAGCTCATTCAGTCTTTTGATAGCGGCATCCAAATCATCTCCACATTCCTCAAGCGCTCTCTCAAGAAGCTACAGAAGTACAGATACATTAGCCAACTTGTCATATAAAACTAAATCATTTCATGCATTAAAAAAAAAAAGCATGATAGAGAACAGAGGGAAGACAACAGTTTCAATCACGGCATCTTCAGTATAGCCAAAGTCATCATTTATTGACAACAAGAAACAAGAGTGCGTGTCCAGACCATTCTTTTGTGAAGTGGGAAAATAGAAGAGATCTTTAGGATGTCTCCCAACCTTTCTTCTTTCTTCTCTCAATAATCCCAGTTACAACTTCTTTTCATTATTGTACATTTCTTTTTACAGAGGTTGGCTTTGCTAAGTGATGGATAATTCAATAGATGAGAGCACTAAGGACACTGCCTGAGACTGTAAGAAGGTAAACCATCTCCAATGCTTGTGATACGAATCAAATCGGTTCAAGCTTACGAACTCAAATCAACCATTGAAACATAAGGTTTTATATTAGATTGATAGTAAGAAAGGGGAGAATTACATAGAAAGGGGGGAGAATTCTAAAGAATTTGGGAAGAAAGAGAGATACGTTCATCATCATTAACAAGCATACCCAAATCTCTAACTATTTATCCTTATTTATACTAATGACCTCAAGGATGAGGTGGCCCCTCAGATTGATGTGGTGGTCGAGCCGGCTCAGGACTAATTTGGGCATGACCCTCGGCAATATTCGTATCAGCTTGTAAGGATTAAAACAATACTAGGAGAACAAGAATCAACAACAAGAAGCACAAACCCGGTGCCTGCAAGGCTCCCACCAAGGCGGAGTTTGGGAAAGGTGAAATGTAGGCAGCCTTATCCCTACAAGGTGCTACCCTAAAGGGAGACTGTTTCCAAAAAACCCCAAACAAGACTCAAATACCATAATAAGCACGCATTTGAAATTCTACCCAACTTCAATTTGATCATGTTCAAAGTACAACAACAGAAAAGATTCACAAATATCACAGATAATTAAGAATTCAACACATGCTATCTGTCCAAACATTACCATTTCTTCATCAATTGTCAAATTAACACCCCATCAACAGAGTATGTACAAAATCCATAAATTTAGCATCAACAATGATCACAAGTATAACAAAAAACAACAGGTAATCGAGAGCAAACCTTCTTGTCCATATCAGGGAAGAAAGCAACGAGATGATCAAGCAACAAAGAAGACGACGAAGGTGACAATGGCTGACTGGGTGAAAACCGAACCGGAGAAGAAGATGAACAGCGAACTCGCTTGGCAACGGGAGACGACGGGATTTCCTCAAAGAATGATGATCTCTTCCCACACACTATTGCAGACATGTTGTGCTTCAGTCTGCTCTGGAAATTTCAATCCCAACCCTAACCCTAACCCTAACCCTAACCCCTCAATACCCCTAACAATCTCTTCAATTCCCCCTCTCCTCTTCTTGTTCATACACCAATCCAACCACAATTCCAGTAGAAATCAAATCAACAGCTCAATGAACATCAATCCTCCTGAAATTCACTCGAAAAAAAGATCGAAATTTGACAGAGAAATCAATGAATTGCGATCCGAACCACAAACCGATCGATATATTTGATATTAAATCGGAAAGTGAATTAATCAAAAATCAAATACCTATTGGAAAAGATGAATTAGGGATGGCGGAAAAGGAAAGAGATCCATAATTAGGGTTCTTGCTATTGCTTTCTCTCTCTATCTCTACGAGAATTGGAGGCAAAAGGTGAAGAGAGGTCAGTAGCATATCGTAGCGTGGGGGTATTTAGATAACTTTTGCTTTTTGTGTGGGTTTTGTTTTGTTTTGTAATGTCCCTTCCTATTATTTTAGTGCACGCGAGAGTAGTATTAGGATGTATGATCTTCTAGAAAGTTATTACTTTTAGGTTAGGACACTGGAAAATAGTCTCTTTTCATATTAACACCCTGAAGCAAGAAGGCTGCATACATCTGCCCCCAGACCCTGTGTCGGCGGGAGCCCTTAAAGCACTGGGCATGTTCCTTTAGCGGGGAGAGAGAGGGGGAGAAGAAACATGTGAGATTGGGCTTTGGTGTTGGGCCACTCAAAGAGGGTAGCCCATAAAAGTAGGGGTTCACAAATATCAGTCTGATACAAATTATATTAATCAAGCGACGAATCAATCGATGATCAAATTCATAAATCAAAAGTAGTATATTCGTATATTTACAGTATACAATAATAATAACAATAGTTTTAGTATCACAAGGGCTCCCGTATATGCAAGGTCTGGGGATGGATGTACGCAATCTTCTCCTTTAGGTTGCTGCCCTGAAGGGAGACTGTTTTCGAGAACCTCCAACCTGAAGAACATATCATTATGTAAGCATGAGAACAACAAAGTATTAGAGCAAGATTTATATAAACCGTAAAATATAGAAAGATTTACTAGTACAAGGTATAGGATAGAGAAAGGTGGAGAGAGACTACAGATAGAGAGGGAGAGGGAGAGACCTATAGAGAAATACGGGAGAAAGACTTAATTCAAATCATTTATACTCTTACTCTATATTAAGTGTCCCTATATGTAGAGTTAGAGGAAGGATATAATTAGTAATAAAAAATTTAGCCTATTTATTAATACCTAAATTACTTCTTACTTAACCACTATATTTTTTATTATATCACGGTTCGAACCAATTTAGTGGACCGAATCAATCATTTTGATCCAAGATTGGAATGGACGGACTATATATGGGTTCAGTCTTCGGTCGTAACATATAGGCTTAATTGGTCTTCTTTCCAGTCTGGTCTAAGACTGAAAAACCTAAAGATTAGATCAAAGGTCGATCAACTCTAATTTCACATTAAAAGTTTTGGAAGCATTTTTTTTTTTTTTTTTTTTGTAATTAGCGGCAAAACCGCAACAAAACAGGGAACTCGGAAAAATGAGCCCCTGGAAATTCCGAAACCGGGAGACTTACAGAACAGACCCAAAAGGAAAACAGGGAGACAACAACAAGAAACAAGCGCAGCCAACCCAAAAAGCAGAACAAACCACGACCACCAAAACAGGAGAAGGGGACAAAAAATAAAAAACAAAAATTTTGGAAGCATAATTTTAGTATATAACTAAGTACTACATATATCAAAAAAAAAATATATATATATATATATATATATTTTAGAAAATTAAATATTTATTTGTTATTATTTAATGATTATATATATGTCCCATATTATTATCCATAAATTATATAAATTTTACGTATTATATCATTATTATTGATTTAAATCTCTAACTTCTATACGGAAACTTTTTTTTTTTTTTTTTTCCTAACAATTGCGCTTGCTAGATAAAAAACCGGTCAACATCGATCTAGTCTGGTTTGGGATTGGACCAACCAGGTTTTAATTAGTTCAGTTCACAATCTCATGATTTGAGATCGTTTGGTTTTCAGTCTGGTCTGATCTCATCTAGTTCGGTATGATTTTGGACCGATGTGTACCCCTATATGAAAGAGCATGTGAACTTATGAAGTCTATTTTTATTCTGTAATAGATCATATTCAAAAGAAAAATAGGACTTGAATTTGGGCTCGAGTCTAACTAAGGGTGTTATCAGCTGGAATATAAATTTTATAGTTATTGTTGTATATATTATCACCAACATCCCTATTTATTTGTGCTTTAATTTTAGTTTTATTTTTATTTTTCTTTTTATTTGTTGTTTGTGCTTTTTGCCCAGGTCCAGACAAACATCTCTACGTCAACACCTCTCCTTCATCAACATTAATTTTTCTCTGGACGAGTCTAGTAGGTTCGGGGTGTATTTTTGTTGATGTGAACCACCTGCTACACCTCTGTCTCACGGGCAATTTAATTTCTCAAAAGGCTTCCTGGATTCACCCGCCATTCTGAATTTTTCTTCCCTTTCCTTGTGTTGTGGGCTCGGTACCCCCCGTCCGGTCCCATGTCTAGTACCTTGCTTGCAATGCGAGAGAGGGGGGAATTTCCTCTCCTATTTTCCACCATTTTGAGGTTGTTTGTCTCTGACTGGGAGGTGTGGCTGTGTGTGTTCCTGCTTCGGATTCAACTGGTGCGTTGCTAGTTTTGGTCCTCTCCTGTTTGGATGATGTTGTCCCGTTGTCTTGGTGTCTGTTTGTCCCGTTTTGTTCTGGATTTTTGTACCCATCTCCGTTTACGGGATGTTTGTGGTCTCGCTTTGTCGAGGTCTGGTATGTTAGACATAATCAATATACCTTCTTTCTCATGTTAATTCGCTAAATAGTTAGACAATGAATTTGAGCAAGATCTACCACAAGCACTGTCTTGTTTACATACTGAATCAATTGCGCATATCATACTCTCACTTGCAAAAAATTGTAGCACATACACAAGCTAAACTCGAGATATTGGAACTCTAAAACAAGTTTGATCGGTGGACCCCTTTTTGATAACCAATGTGTCAAAGCCAGTGCTAGCGCAGTATCGGATAATCCAATTTACATTATAATAGACATGAGTCATCATAATATGCAGCATATGTGCTTATATAATGTATTTGGTGCATGTGTCTTGATTTCTTCAATTATAAACGCCAATATAATTAAGCAAAACTATTAATAAAACTAATTTTTAAAATAAGTCATTGATAAATCAGGAGTCTCAAAAAGGAACATACCTAGTGCCTCAAGGGCTCCCACCTACGCAGGGTCTGGGAGGGGCCGAGGTGAGCAGCCTTTCCCCTTCAGGGTGTTAACTTGAAGAGAGGTTGTTTCCCAATGCCCTCAACCTGAGGGTGAGGACTTCCCAGGAGGTCACCCATCCTGGTACTACTCTCGCCCAAGCACTCTTAACTTCGGAGTTCTCATAGGATCCGATGACAGCGTGTTGATGCCCTTTTTGGTTAAATGTAATTTTAGTGTACACACACACGTATCTGATGCATGGATGTGCGTCTTGTGTGTATGTATGTATATATGTATTTATAACGTCGATAGGATGTATTGCAAAACAACATTAAATCTTAATTCTAATAAGTGAACGAAAAAAAAATATCTAAATTCTGATATTACGTATTGTTTTTTCCTTGCTCTTTAAACACTAAATTTTAGTATAGGTAAAGAATTTTTAAAACATAAAATCCTACAACAACAACAGACCCAATGCCTCAAGGGCTTCCGCATAAGCGGGTCTGGAAGAGGTGAATGTACACAGTCTTACCTCTTCAGGGTGTAACCCTGCTGAGAGGCTATTTTCGAGGATCCTCAATCTCATAGGGTTGGCAATACGAGAACTTCCTAAGAGGTCACCGATCCTGATACTACTCTCGCCCAACCACGCTTAACTTCGAAGTTCTAATGGAATCCGGTGTTTTAATGCCTAGTAAATGAATCCTTTTAAAATATAAAATAAAATTCTATAATTAACGAAATACATATTATATATACAAAATACTCCATTCAAACTAACTTTTAATATAAGATAACAAATAAATATTCATTAAAAAAAATTTTTGCTCCACCGATTCTTTTAATTAAATAGATTATCCCTAAAGTATCGACATTTGGGACCTCTTATTGTAATCTAATTATATGATTGGGTAACTTTAATAAAAAGAAAAAGGATAATAAATGAAATAATTTTTCACAATTTTATCATGTGTTAAGGACTCCACACGTAAGTCTTGTGGAATCTAATATTAGAGTGAAGATAAATAAAAGATCACCTTATAAACCTTATGGGTTACTCCACCTATAGCCAATTAGTTTTAGGATGGAACCCTACTTAGGATTATATGTGGACCTCGTATGTTTCAACTCCATGAGTTGGGCCTAAAAAGGCCCGATGAAATTTAAAAATATGACGCTTAAATGGGTTCAATAGTATCAAGTGTGCTCTGTTTCTCAACTCTAGACGTTATCTGCATTTTAAGAGATTTTACGTTTATTTGTCATTCTTTCTTAAAACAAAATAAGACAAAAAATCAAGCGACTAATTTCTACCACCTTTGAATGTTTTTCGATAAAGTTTCACTCAATTTCAGCAGATGATATGTTGGATCGAGCCTCATTAATAATAAGTCTCATAATATATTTTTGCATTATTTGCGTCAAAAGTTCATGTACTTTAATAATTGTGTTAATTTAATTATTATACTTTTATTTGTGTCAAATCAGTCCTTCTACTACCTATACTGTGTCAATTTAGTCCTGTGATTAAATTAAAGTCAAGTTAATGAATTATTTTTTAACGGTACAATCATATTAGATGTAAGTAAACTAATACAAATCCACCAATTGACTCAATTTAATCCAACTTGTTGCTGGACAATTAAAAATTTCATCAAAAACTTGACATAAAAATTTTTACTTTAAGGATCAAATTGACATAATATAAAATAATAAAGGAACTAAATTAACACAATAAATATAGTATAAGAACCTTTGACGTAAATAACACATAATATAAAATAATAAAGGAACTAAATTAATACAATAAATATAGTATAAGAACCTTTGACGTAAATAACCCTGTATTTTTACAACAAAAGTGTTTTATTACTTTTATTTGTGTGTGGTGGGGCCAACATTCCTCAATTTGCCAAATTAAAGTGCTAATCAAATAATGCATGGTGCATTTTGTTTTATTTTAAATAACAAAAAGGTAAAATGTATATTATATAATGATACCATACACCCGAGTCATTAGAGACATGTATGACGAGCCACAGACTGTGGTGCGTACAGTGGACAGTGGGACAGACGCGTTCCCGATAACAGTAGGAGTACACCAGGGGTCTGCTTTGAGCCCCTATTTGTTCATTTTGGTTATGGACGAGCTCACTAGACGCATCCAGGGATGTGTACCTTGGTGCATGCTCTTTGCAGATGACATAGTGTTGGTGGGGAAGTCGCGGGAAGAGGTAAACGAGAAGCTGAAACTGTGGAGAGGGGCACTAGAGGCAAAGGGTTTACGACTAAGCAGATCCAAGACTGAGCACATGGAACTCAAGTTTGATCCCTCCACCATGCTTAGTCGGGAAGATGTGAAAATTGGATCTGAAGCCATATCGAAAAAGGAGAGCTTTAGGTACTTGGAGTCCATTATACAGGACAACGGCGAAGTTGACAAGGATGTCAACAACTGGATTAAAGCGGGATGGCATAAGTGGAGGATGGCATCCGCGATACTCTGTGATAGAAAGTTCCCCTTGAAACTAAAGGGAAGATACTATAAGACGGTTGTGAGGCCAGCCATGACGTATGGGGCGGAGTGCAAGGCGATGAAATAACAGCACACTCAGAAGATGAAGGTGGCGGAGATGCGAATGCTAAGGTGGATGTGCGAACACACAAGGAAGGATAGGATCAGAAACGACGTCATAAGAGGCAAATTGGGCGTAGCCCCCATTGAAGATAAATTGAGGGAGCAACGTCTGAGGTGGTTCGGACATGTCAGAAGGAGACTGGACAACTCTCCAGTAAGGACATGCGAACAGCCCCTTACTACACTAGGCAGGAGAGGAAGAGGCAGGCCAAAGAAGAGATGGATGGAGACGATCCGACAAGACCTCAACCTTCGAGAAGAGATAGCCTTAGATAGGGCCCAATGGAGGGCTCATAGAGGGGTTATAGATGCTTTAGTTAGAGTAGGGTAATCTAGTTTCTAGTGCTAGGCCTTGACTTCCTTCTAGCGCACCTAGGCTGTGTATTTGCTCTCATGAGCTCCTACGCACCTATCCTTTGATTCCGTTTCTTTGATTTCTTGATTTCTTTTATATCTTTGATTTCTGCGTGTCCTTACTTGTTTTGAGTTTGTTGTTTTGCTTGATGTGTGCTTTGATTTATTCATGCTTTGTTGCTCTCCTGTTGCCAGGTCTTATGCTCTTGCAGCGGATCAGCTCTCAAGCTTTTCAAGTTGGGGGTCCTCGGAAACAGCCTCTTTTCAGGGTTGCCCCCTGAAGGGGGAAGGCTGCGTAAACTTACCCCCCCCCCCCCCCCGACCCTACTTTTGCGGGAGCCCTTGCAGGCACTGGGCTTGTTGTTGTTGATGTTGTTGTAATATGTTTTTAGAAAAGAAAAATATTTTTTCAAAAATAATATATTTTAAACTTTCGTATTGTTTTGTTTACTTTAGTTGTTAATAAATAATTCATGCCAAAAGTTATTTACCAATAATAAAAATAGAACAGATATAGAAGAAAAGGTATGTAACTAATGTATAGAATAAAATATTATTGAATCATATAATAATATATCATCAAATAATTATTTTTATATAATATAATATAATATATTTTATTATGTACATTGGTTATTTGAAAGGTAGTTTTATTGTCAAGACATTTACTGTTAATGTCATGTGATTTCAATTATAGATCAAGACTCCAAAAGTCTCTATTTTACCCTATTTAAATCTCTCTATATATTATAAGAAGCTTTCCCGGCCCAAAACACTCCAAATCCTATTTCTAATAATCTTAGAGTAAGTTTTATAAACTTCTCGTATAAAAAGAAAGAAAAAAAAAAAACCTTAAGACCCAATCATTAAAGCTTGAAATCTCACATAAAAGAAAAAAAAAGAAAGAAATAATATAATTTAGAACTGTCATAATGATGCTGCTTGGATAAATCAATCAAAGTCAAACTCATTCATACAATAGGTTAAACATAGGGAGCAGTGGGTCATGGGAAAAGTAGAAAGCGAATTCAATTCATAAACTTTATAAATCAAAAACTATAAGATAATAACAACAACAACAACAGACCTAGTGCCTTAATGGCTCCTGCCTAAGCAGGGTCTAGGGGTGGATATACGCAGCCCTACTCCTTCAGAGTGTAACTCTGTCGAAAGGCTATTTCCGATGACTCTCAACCTTATAGGATTGGCAACACGAGGACTTCCCAGGAAGTCACCCATCCTGGTGCTACTCTCGCCTATGCACATTTAACTTCGGAGTTCTAATAGAATCGGGTACATTAGTGTCTGAGAAAACCGGGCTATATATATATAGGAGGACAGGGTAGTTGTTGTTAATGAAATGACATCTTAACCTCCCTTGCTTTCTTTAAAAAGCCACTCATGAAGAGAGTGCTCATGCCATCATTTAACTTGGCTCCTTTTTTTAGTACCATTTTCATTTTAATGATTTATGCTCATTTCCATAATTATTAATGATTTGAACTAGATTTATATATTTATCGTATTGGATTTTGTTTAATTCATAATGCCAAAAATTGGTGCTTTTAGTAACGACAATCGTCATTTAAAGATTTTTGTTTAACCTTAGATTGAAAAGAGTATAGCTGTAAACGTAAGAACAGTTAAAAGGCAGAAAAAACAATTACATATAACATCAGTATAGTATAAGATTATTATGAAATAGTTACACCACTGAAAATACGTAGTGTGGTGAAGGACATCAAAGCTTCATATAGGGCTGTGTGAAATATATCATTATTTCAAGGAACAAAACATGACAACTAACTGGATAGCAATACTTTGGTCATTAAAAATTTTCAATCATGCACCGGTCGTTTCTGCTTCCAATAAGTTACCCTTTATTATTATTGATGACGTTTTAGATAAATAAGTGTTAAACTTCATCATACCTTAGGTCCAACCTACGAAGTTGAAATATATGAGATCCACATATAAAACCGAATGGCATTCCATCATAAAATTAGTTGATATTAGGGGAAATAACTCGCTAACCTTATATATTGATTCACACTCTCTTACAATTGCAGTACGGATTCTTACTAGACTCACATGTGAGTTTCTTCACTCGCACCCTCGCCTTTTTCGGTCCAATTAGAAATTACATCTAATTGAATCCAACAGTCACTAGAGTGGCCCTCGGTACCACAAATTCAAACAAACCCCTTTTCCCAAGCACATCATACATCAAACAATAGTCCAAGATCATCCATCCACTTCGATACCATGCTACACTTCATTAAACCTTAGACCCGATATATAAAATTGGAACATACGAGATTCATATATAAGTCTAATATCAAGAAACTAACTTTCCCAAAAGCTTAAACTGATAGGTGAAGGCTAGGATTGATTTTTAACTCTAACATGCCCCTTACGCAAATACCCATTGGGTTTGAAGTGTGGCAATTGCACGAACTTATCCCTTACCTTGTACTTAAATTATATTAATATTAAAAGTGGAGGCTGTTAGAATTTAAACTCGTGATATCTTGGTTAACAAAGCTCTGATATCACATAAAGAAATTAACTTTTTCAAAAATTTAAACTAATAGATGAAAATATATGAACGATTTTATACTCCAGCATCTAAGGCATCAAATTTGAAAAAAAAAAAAAAAACCCATAAATTTTGGAACCCAGAGAACATGGGCAAATGGTAAATTTGACGAAGAACCTTTTCACTGTACAAGAAAAAGGCAAGAGTGCAAGAGGAGGAGGAGGTGGTGGTGGGGCAAAACAAAAGCTATTGTCGTACACACAGGAGAGAGAGAGAGAGAGAGAGAGAGAGAGAGAGTGGGAATGATGGGGAATGATGATGATGATGATACCCTTTTCCCCTTCACTACATCAATTCCCCTCTCTTTCTCTCTCTCTCTAACCCTTTCTCTCAATTTGATGAATCTCTTCTTCTAACCCTTTTCATGTATTCATGCAAATCATAGTCATGAAGTGAAGTTTTAGAGACAGAAAGTAGAGAGAGAGAGAGAGAGAGAGATGGAGAACAAGTGTGGGTGCTGGGGTGCTCTAAGAAGTGCCTGCAAATCCTCTGCTACTAAGTCTACTTCTCATTCTATTCCTCGTTCCAGTCTTGTTTTTGATGCAGGTCCCTCTTTCTCTCTCCTCCCCCCTTTTTTTTCTTTTCTTTTGTTTTTCCAACAATTTGTTTCTTTCTAAAGCAATAAATCAAGGCATTTGTGTATATGTCTAGTGGGTTTTGATTTTTGCATGAAATTTCACCTGGATTATACTTTCTGATTGAGCTATTAGAGTTGATGTAATGGTATAAGATTTCGACTCTTAAACTATAGGTTTGGGTTTGAAGCTTATCTCTTTTTCTTCGTGTAAGAAGAAGGTTTAGGACCCATGAAATTTCACAATTTTTCTAGTTGTAGAATTTCTGTGAGCTAATTTGAGTGATCTCTATCCCCTGATGGGTACTTTCAGAGCCAATCCCAAAATTTTAGGGATTCAAAGCAAGTTTGATAGGTCGGCTTTTTTTGGTAAATTGAGAACACGCAAGCACCGGATCCAATTAGAACTCAGAAGTTACGTGTGCTTGTGCGAGAGTAGTACCAAGATGGGTGACCTCCTGTGAAGTCCTCGTGTTGCACCCCTCTGGTTACTCTGAAGGGGGAAGGCTGCGTACATCCATCTCCCAGACCCTGCTTAGGCGGGAGCCCTTGGGGAACTGAGAGTGTTGCTTGAGGTTTGTAAACCACCTGAAGCACACCTTTGTGAATAGCCAACTTTTTATTATAATTGCTCACATATAGTCATTTGTATTTTATATGAACATATGCATATGTATAAGGTATTATATATAGATTGTTATTTCTCCAATTTTGATTCTTGACATGCATTAGAAGCAAATTCTTGACAAATTGAGTTCCTGAACAACTGCTTATATTGTTTGGGATCTTGACTGTCCCCGGGTTCTTTTGCCTCTTCGAAACTGGAAAAGAATCAGCTGAGCTTATAATTTCTAAGGGGAAAAACTTTGCTTTATGGGTTAATTTCTGGGCTGCCCAAAAGCTACAAACAATTTTCAGAAAATGGGTTACCTTTCTTTTTTCTGTTTCTTTTCTGAAATTTTTGGTGTCTTTCCTTATTTGTGATCAAATCCCAAGTAATGAGGGAAAAAAGGGTAAATTTCCTGTTATGGAAACATCAATGTTAGGAAATAGATTATTTCCCCATTTTATTTTCTTGCATATTATTCCTAAATTTTGAAGTGTACTCTGATCTTTTTCTCTTTGTAGTTTTTAGTTTTTGATAAATTAAACGATGGTTTTAAGGAACTATCTCACCCAAAAGCTTAAGCTGATGAGTGAAGATCCAAAATTGGTTTTATACTATAACAGATGGGTTTCAGAAGTGATTCAAAAACATGGTTTTTAAAAACTATGTTTTAGTTTTGGAAAAGTACCCAAAAAATGATACCAAACAAGCCTGGAGAAGGGTTGTGGCTGCTTGAGATTCAGATTAAACTTTGGAGTATTTGTGGACCATCACTATATTCATTTGTTTTATTTCTGTAAATCTTATTCTTACTTGCGAGTTGTGATTTTCCACTTTGCTGCAATTTTTGGAAATTTAGTGATTGGAGAAGTTCTAAAGAACCCATCTAGTGCCCTTCATGAAACGCATTAAGAACGGATTTCCTTTTGTCAGGGGCGGAAACGAGATAGCTAGACCATTGTATTAACTAAGATGCAGTTTTTAGGCCATGCAAATAAGGGAGATCTGGGATCGTTTGTTTGATATCCAAAAGCATTTCCCTTTTGAGTGAATGGTTATGATGTTTTCCTATCTTTTGTTTCTAGGGTTGGGGTCCACGGACACAGCCTCTCTTCAGGGTACTACTCTGAAAGGGTAAGGTTGTGTACATTTCACCCCCCCAGACCCTGATCAGGCAGGAGCCCTTGAGGCACTAGGTTTGTTGTAGTTGTTGGGTTTAGATATTGTCATTGACTGCAAATAATTCCTAGAGACTGTCTACTAGGTCCGTGCATCCCAACTTACCCTTTTTGCAGATATAGAAACTGTCAAGCGGGCAGTGCATGGAATTCATAGATTAGTCTAGGTGCGTGAACTGAACCAAACACTCTAGTTACCTAAAAGAGGTGAAGATGGGTGAGGGTCAATCAATTATATCAGTGAATATTGGCCGGGCCTTAGTGTGACAAGGTCCACATATAAAATTAACTAGTATTAGGTGGATTAGTCCACTAGGATTATACGTTGATCTCTTCTCTCTCACAACTCCAACGTGACGTGAGATTTCATACTATACTCATGAATATTGTCCTTAGCAATATCTAACATTGTGTTCTTTGTACATTAATGCAGCTAGCGAAACCCGTTACCTGAACGCTAGCAACCGAGAAATGTGCGCTCCAAACGACCCTCATCTCTTGTCTGATAACACCGAACCACCTCCTTCAGAAAACACAGTCACTCGCCAACTACTACAGTTCAGTTTTCAAGAACTTAGATCTGCAACTGGAAACTTTAGGCCGGACAGCATTGTTGGAGAGGGTGGATTCGGTTACGTTTTCAAAGGATGGATCGAGGAGAATGGCACAGCTCCTGCCAAACCCGGTACTGGCATTACAGTTGCGGTCAAGAGTTTGAAACCAGATGGCCTTCAAGGACATAGAGAATGGGTGGTCAGTACATTATTTGCTTTCAGTTTGTAGATTGGTTTGTGAGAATAAGAGTGGAATAATGATATGTACGTTCTTGTCCTTAATTCTTTATACATTCTTTCTTTTTTGATATTATCTCCTTTTTCAATCAAAAAAGATAATGATATGTACGTTCACTGTCAGTTTATTGTCGGAGAAAAGAGACCAACTTGTAAGTTTAATGTGCTACTCTAGCAAATGCCAATTAGTTTTATGAGGAAACTCGCATATATGTGAACCCTATATGTTCCAACTTTGTGGATCGGGCTTTAGAGCAGGTAGATGATCCCGAATTCTTGTTTGATGCACCAAGTCCTCAAGATAAGGGGTGCATTTGAACTTAGTGCGCCAAGGGCATCTCCAATGAGTGATGCATCCGATTCGAGGTATTCCCAAGTGGATTGATGAAGGTGAAGGGTGCAATTCAAGAAGACTCACAAGTGAGGGAGTTCAAGGACTCTACATTGAGTCAACTAAGAATCCTACATTAGAGTTGTAAGAGAAAAGAGATCAACATATGAGTCTAATATGTTGGTCCACCTAATGCCCATTTGTTCTAACTCTGTGGGTTAGGCTTGATGGCTTGATGAAATTTCACAGATTAGTTTATGAGAAAAGATGATAATGGATTCGTTTATGAGAAAATCGAGTTAGTGAAATGTTAAAAACGATGGATGCAATATTAAAATTGATGTATAATTTCATCAATGCAGGCGGAAGTGGACTTTCTTGGACAGCTTCACCATCCGAATCTCGTTAAGCTTATTGGGTACTGCATCGAGGATGATCAAAGGCTCCTTGTCTATGAGTTCATGACTCGTGGTAGCCTCGAGAACCATCTTTTTAGAAGTAAGTTGTGTAAGCTTGCACTCGTTTGGTGGTTTTACCTACAACCTGTTTGGTATTGTTCTTTATTTACAATTTTTCGAAACGATTTTTTCCGGTTTTTGGTTTCTTTTTATAAGTTTTTTTTCCTAGCTTAACAAAGAATTGAAAATAGAGAACCGAAAACTACAATAACTTGTTTCAAAACCTGATTTTGCCATTTGTCTTACCTTGATCATGGAATCAAACCGTTTACAAAAGCTCCATTACATGATGACCATTCGCATAATGACTAGCTTAAAATCTGTTAAGTAAAAATTTTATGTTACGTAATGCCTTTCCTTTTTTTTTTTTTTAAAAGGAACCATGCCTCTGTCATGGAGCAGCAGAATAAAGATAGCACTTGGTGCAGCCAAAGGATTAGCATTTCTTCATGGCAATTCGAAGCCTGTGATTTACAGGGATTTCAAGACCTCCAATATTTTGCTTGATTTGGTACGTTCCTTTCGAGAATGTGAATAGAAATTCGTCGCACTTTGTGAAAGAAACGAGCAGAAATATTATAGATAAAATACATGATAAGATAAAGCTGAGTTCGAGTAGGAACAGAACTATCTTAGAAGAGGTTATATCTGCTAATAGTTTCCTCGTACAGGAATTCAATGCAAAGCTTTCGGATTTTGGTCTTGCAAAAGCTGGGCCTCAAGGGGACAAAACCCATGTTTCCACAAGGGTTGTTGGCACTTATGGCTATGCCGCTCCAGAGTATGTAATGACAGGTATATATGTTTAATATGTTGTTTTGTTAAGTAACGGACTATCCCAAAAGTTTTAGACTTTTAGGTGAATGACTGTTAAGAACATGGATATTGCACAATTCCACTTCATAGCTTGTTGGAAGCGACAGTGGCTCGATATTAGCTTAAATAGCTTGACTCGATGTTAGCTCAAATAGCTTGACTTTGTTACGAGCTCAACTTGGCTCTATATAGAGCGCAAATTGACTCGATAATAAGCTCAACTTGACTCACTGGACTTAGGTAACAAGCTATTTATCCAAGATACTAATATCTTACTGAATTGAGATACAACAAATGTTGGGAAGCTTGATAATACCTCGACTCGAACTCGAGTTCTCATGAAGCTCGAGTTCGAACAAGGGGGTACTCGGCTTAAATCGGTTCAGTTACACCCTGAATGCCAAGTAACAACTATCTCAAAGGATTAAGCTTTTAGGTGAACGCATGTGATGGATTTAGTACATGATCCATAATTTTGGTGTAATTTCCAGCTCTGTGATCATATGGTTTCCTTCCAATCGCAGGTCACTTAACATCTAAAAGCGATGTTTACAGTTTCGGTGTTGTCCTACTAGAGATCCTAACGGGACGGAGATCAATGGACAAGAAACGCCCGAGTGGAGAACAAAACCTTGTTACATGGGCTCGTCCTTATTTAACCGATAAGCGAAGACTATACCTACTAGTGGACCCCCGTTTGGAGCTCCATTACTCCATTAAAGGCGTACAAAAAATCTCTCAGGTGGCTTCCAACTGCCTTAGCCGCGACCCCAAAGCCCGACCCTCCATGGATGAAGTTGTAAAGGTCTTAACACCGTTACAAGACCTTAATGACATGGCCATTTTATCATATCATTCTCGGTTATCGCAACATGGAAGACGAAAGAAAAAACCAGATGGGAACATTCAGTTCAATTACACCCAGTCAAGGAGCATCAAGGACTCTCCTTTGAACTGCGGTAAGCAGCAATGTAGATGATCAATCCTCTGTTATTCCCATGATTGGCAATTCACAGCACAAGATTGACTGTTCTAATTAAAAAAGTAACCAAAGTTGAGGCTACAGGACCAGAGGTTCTTCAGTCGAACCCCTTATCAAAAAAGTTCCTAGTGATCGAGTTTGCCTTCATTTAGACCTAATTGTAGCTCAGGACCCACATTTCCTAAGTGGGTTCGAATTGAACGAGCTCGACACCTATATGATGAGATTTGACTGAATTTGTATTCGTTTTCGGGTTTTGGCCTAAATTTTCTGAGATTGTTAATGTGTGATCTTGTTTCTTGGCTACAAGGTTCGGAATTGCTTTACTGAATTATGTAATTTCGACATAACAATAGTTAAGTAATGACCAACCGTAGATTGATTTGCTTAAATTTTATGATGTAACGGTCTTTATTTAATTCTATGCTTCAAATTAGTGATTTGATCCTCCTCGCTTTATGCATCAGTTCTTGAATCTCGGTCTTTGAGAGATCAAATATCGGGTAAGGAACACAAGATAAATTCTCTTCACTACTTGGATTTTGGTTTTCCGAAACAAAATTCAAAAACTAAAAAAGGGAAATTACGAAACTTTAATTTAGTAAATTTTTAAAATTTAAATGAAGTAATTATATTTTGAGCTTTTTTAGTGTAGGCAAGCATGGTCAAGCAAGCATGATAAAAGAGGAACATGTTCTACTTTGAAATCAAAAGACGAAAAAAAAAAAAAAAAAAAAAAAAAAAAAAAAGCAAGCACTAAACAATGAATATGCTTTACTTTGCTTTTCGTGCTTCATTCTGTCCCAGTTAGGGCCGGTCCTGACATTCTCGGGGCCTCAAGCAAAATTTTCAAATGAGGCCTTTCATATATAATAATATTTCTTTTAAAACTCATTAATATTAGCAATTGTTATTTTAAAAATGACAACACCTAAAATTTGGGGGCCCCAAGCGGGTGCTTGAGTTGCTTGGGGTTATGTCAGGCCTTGGTCTCAGTATAGGCGCTTTGAGTTTTTTTTTCTCTTATTTGTGTCTTATCCAATGTTGGTGAGGTCTTTTAATATATTATGATATTCACTTTTGTTTTTGATATCTTTCATGGGTCTTTGTTGTTGCACGTTTTTTTACATGCACACTCAAGTCTCGCTCTTGCAAATGCACTTACTTTATATCGTGACTTTTGCCGCTTTTATCGGAAAAAAAAGAATATGCTTTGCGCATATATTTATGAAAAAAAAAGGAGAAATCTTCGAAAGTTTCTCTTTCTTGTTGATGTGTAATGTGGGGTTGGACCAAATTTGAGGTCACAATTACGTCTGGAATCTTTCAATTTTAGCCCCTTCTACTTGTTCACGCAACCATTTCCTTCTTCACTGATTCCGGGAATCGGTATAATGGTAACTATCTTGTTTTTTTTTTTTTTATCTGTCGTACTATTCTTTGTTCGTATTTTGATCGCCGTTTTTATTCGGATTGACTCAGATCTTGTTTATATAATGTGCCTGATGTGTACTGTGACTTTGTCCCTAATCATCGAAAAAAAATTAATGGTAACTATCTTGCTCTAAGAAACGACCCGAGTTCAAACCTCATTATAGCTTCTCAATATAAAATGTTTTGGCTTGCTCTTTTCTTGATTTCCCCTTAGTTAATGTACATACATGGAAAGGTCAGCTTAAATAAATAAACGGTATTTTATATAATAGATTACTGTATTTTAGTCATTATGTTAATTCAATTTTCTTACTTTTAATTGTCCTGAGTGAAATTTGTTGCATATTATTTATCTCAAAATTAATATTAATTTAATTTGATTTATATATGATTTAGGAGGATATCTGATATGATTTAATTACTAATCTGATTGTAATTATGATTGGATAACTAAATTGTAAATAAGGGTTATGATTTGAGGTTTGAAAGGTATGAAGAAAATGAGGCAAGACGTGAGGGATTTATGGATTTGTAAAAGGGTACCCTAGGGGGTACCCGGGGAGGGGGAGAGATGAATCGAGAGGTTTCATGATTGAGAGCTGATGAGAGTTTTTGTAACTTCCTCTTTCCAAAGCTACGTCTTGGAGGTTGGTGGCTCGCCATGAAGAAGCTACACATTGAAAAGGGCTGGTGATTCACCTTGCAGTAATTACACTTTGAGAAGGTTGGTGGCTCGCCGTGCAAAAGCTACAGTTAGGAGGGTTGATGACTCGCTGTGCAGCACTTACACTTGGAGAGGCTGGTGACTTATTGTGCAATAGTCACACTGGTGATGATCATTGATTGATGATGGTTGTATGGGGTTAGGGGTTATAATTAGATATTACAACAACAACAACAAACCCAGTGCCTGAAGGGCTCCCGCTCGCGCAAGGTCTTGGATCGGAAGAATGTACGCGGTCTTACCCCATCAGGATAAGACCCTGATAAGAGACTATTTCCAAGGTCCCCCAACCTTTTATTTGATCCAATTAA
This sequence comes from Simmondsia chinensis, assembly GCA_018398585.1. NCBI lineage: Eukaryota > Viridiplantae > Streptophyta > Magnoliopsida > Caryophyllales > Simmondsiaceae > Simmondsia > Simmondsia chinensis. The sequence continues at coordinate 26,436,604 of JAGTTD010000017.1, read as the reverse complement.
GGAATGGATGCGTGTATGCCTGCAAGTAAGTAATCAATTCATCACCAATGAATTTATCATATATGAGTTCACAAATGAATTAATGGAATAAGCATACAAGCATCTAAGTATGTATGCGCGTGAGAGCATACATGCATGAAGGGGGGGTTATACATGTGACATAATGCAATCATAGTGAGGGTTAGAGTGTACAAATAGAAGAGAGAGAGAGAGAGAGAGAGACAAGGGAGGGTAGAGTGAAAGAGGGAAAGATAGAGAGAGAGTGGGAGGATGTAGGGAGTAGCGTAATAGAGTAGAGTAGAGTGTAGAGAGTAGCACTATATCCCACGGTACCAGATCCTAGGAGTCCTAAGCGACTAAACCAACACCCGTACTACGTATACACAAACGAGCCTGCCACAGTTTACTAATACAAAATGCACCTACACAGCTATAATTAGAGACTGTAATCCTTAATTTCATAATGAATTGAGACATCCATTGGGTCCTGTAGTTTTTTCCCTCTAGTTGAGAGAGGGTTTCCACGTAAAATATCGTGCGTTGTTTTTTGCTGTTTTTATTGATTTTATACTTCCATTGTGCTAGGATTGTGTGATTCTTCCCAACAAAATTTTTAACGGCTTGGTCATTGGTTGGTTTACATTGGGTCAACGTTTAAGTTCATATTTTGTACTTGTATCAAACATGATGGTATCGTTGGAGGTTACAACTTTACATTAACTTCAATTTAACCATTGAATTTAATTAACACAGTGAGTACAACAACAACAAAAACAGTCTCAGTACCTCAAGGGCTCCCGCATATGCTGGATTTGGGGAGGGTAGATATACGCAGCCTTCCCTTTTCCGGGGGACTACCCTGAAAGGAGGCTGTTTCCGAAGACCCTCAATCTGAGAAGCTTATCGTTCGTCATCATGTCGTCCGCATAAGCCTGGCAGCCTATCCGCAAGAAAGCAACACATCAATGAGAGCTGGGGATCGCACAAGGCAAGCAATGCGAGCAAATTCAACGCAAAGCATGTACTATACAAATAATAGGCATATAAAGTATCAATTTGTACGAAAGTAGATAGCCATCATGAACTCAAATACACACATAAGTGCGCCTAAGAAGAAGACAAACGCCTATAAACAGTAGTGATAGCCCTCATACACTAGGTTGTCCTACTGTAAGCCGCTACCTCTGCTACCCCTATGCTAGCCATTAGTACAAAATATTTTTGTGTAAATAATCAATAAATAAATAGATAAGATAAACTAGTAGTAGCAAACAACAACAAAAAAAAAAAAAAAGAGAAAAAATGCAAATAAAAAAGAAATTAAAAGTGAAAAATAGTGATAAATTTGTGGAGGCATAAATGAACAATTATCAAAGCATCTTTTGTTGTTGATGGAGTTAGATTATGATCTTTCACTTACCATGGCTCTTCTCGGTCCAGAATCTAATGCTATACCATTAGTATTCTCTAGTAATGTTATTTTCAGAGTAAAATTATTATTCAGAACAAGATTTTTATTTTTAAAGTGATTTATTAACTTTTATTATTTATAAGACATATTATTACTTTAACAATAATATTTTATGTCACAGTGCTCTGGAGTTATTGGGGCATTTTTTTTAATAATTGTTTATTATATTTAATGGTGCTTTTGACTGACCCACCTGCCTACAAATATTAATGTGAAAAGGCTGAGGGAAATTATTAAAATAATTTAATAATTCTTTATTATATTATGTAATACATTTAATATTTTCCATTAAAAGAATTTTGGACCATTTGGTATCCCGTTGACATGGCCCTTTGCTTTGAATTATTCCAAATTCTGAAACACAAAATGTTACAGTACAAAAATAATCTTACATCAAAAAATATAAGACAATAATATAAAGTTATATATCAGATATGTTACTCTACCCATTGTCAATTTATTTTGGAATGAAATTTCACTTAGATTGTAACACAAAACAGAGAGATGGGATTCGTCTACACAGCTCAAAGGATGTATCAGGTCGAGTTGGGTCCAATGATTGTTTTTGGACCCACGACCCAGCTCGCTGCAGTTGACAAGTTGAAATGGGTCGGCCCACCACCTCAACACATTTTATCATTTTTGTTTAAAATTGTTCATTATATTTTATTATAGAACATAACTAATCCCTCACCTTTAATTTTTTAATAAACACTAATAAAGAACTAATTTTATCATAAAATAAAATACCAGAAAATAAATTGAATAAACTTATAAATATTAGAAATATATATATATATATATATATATATCGTGTCTAGGTCTATAATTTATTTGGGCTAGGAATAGGCTTAGCCCAAAACATTACTTAAGCCCATCAATCCTGCCTGCCAATTTATTTATATTTTTCCCATGAAAGTGACAGCTTTGAAAAGCTACCGTTAGAATTTGGGGGTAAAACATATGCAGTGTTACACTTACGGGTGCTATTTTGAATCGATGTCGTTTATGAAAAGCCCCCGGTCCTACAAAGAAAACAAAGAAACAATATAAAAAAAAATGATATCAAATAATATCAGACATGTAATCAATAATAAAGTAACCATGATAACATACAATATTTGACTTACGCATATTCGGTAGGGTTTAGGTTAGGTGATTAAGTAAGATCGGACTCCAACAAGTCCAACCCATCTTATAACCTATTTATAAACATTCAAATTTAAATTTATTTAAAAATCAATTTTCAATTTAATCCCATAATGAATAGCCCGATCGATATTACGAATACATATTAAAATAACTAAGCAATAAATATGATAAAAGGACAAGCTAGTCCCAGCAGGAACGTGCGTTTATCGATGGAGAAGGGGGCAAAAGAAGGGAGACTCAGCCAGATTTTGCTGGATGATGATGTTACGGGTGAATACTCAGAATTGATTTTAGATTTTAACGTGTTCGTTTATGTCCTACACCTTATACTTAAATTATGTTGATATTGAAAGTGAGAACCGAACCCATGATCTCTTGATCATCAAGACTCTGATACCATTTTTTTTTTTTGATAATTAAAAATTCATTAATCATGAAAATAATTACATAAATACAACGCCCAAAAGTTTTAGAGGGCCCAAAAAATTCCACAAACAACAAAATGTGGAATGATAGGAAAGACAAATCATTTGGAATGTACAATGAAGATCATTATGAGGACCATGCTATTAGTGGGGAAGTCCTTGAAACAACGTTTTTTTTTCAGTGAGTCCGCAACCTGGTTTACCTCCCTTCTTTGATGGATGATGGAGATCCATGAGAATTGTTTCCTTAGCATGTGAATTCTGTTAACAATGTTGGCGACCTTCCACGGCGAAGCATCAAAGCTATTGGCCCAAGTAACTGCATTCTTTGAGTCTGATTCAATAATTAAATAACCAACTTTTTCAAAAGTTCAAGCTGATAGATGAAGGCTCGGGTTTTAATTCTAACAATATAAACAGGGGACCATATTCAAGAAAGAAATGCATGAGGTTAAGGAGACAAATGGGGGCAGTTTTCCTAAAGGTAGGGAGGGGACCTTAATCGAACATATCACTTCATATTTACTCCTCTACATTCAACTCCCTTTTTAATGCCCCTTTTTTGCCTTTTTTGTGGTCTACATTTACCTGTCTACTCCTGTCACTGCCCCCACCACCCTCCTCGATCTTCTCGGTCTGCTAAATTTTTCATCAAGTGCAGTTTTATTCTAAAACTAATAGCTATTCGTGTGTTTATTAGTGCTTTGTGCAGTACTGCTTCTTGCTTTGTTGCTCTACTGCTTTACTGGTTCGTTTGTTTCCTTTGTTTTCACGCTTTTTAGGGTTGGGAGCCTTCAAACACAGCTTCCTCTTTGAGTATCACCCTTCGTAGACCTTGCTTTGACTGAATCCGTTGTGGCACTGGATTTGTTGTTAGTAGACTCGTGTAATAATGGTTTTAGAAAATAGTAGATATTTTCATTTTAAATCTCTAATATAAAGATATAAAATCTAAAAATAGAACAATTTGACCAATCAACCACCATGTCATACTGTGAAATCAACCTATAAAAGGGGAAAATGAAAAACACAAATTGTGTCTTAAACACCTCCCTATTATGACCCACATGTGATCGAGAGACGCCCATGATAGCCGTGATCGAGATCATAATGAATGACCCATGTGCCTATGACCATGCCAATGCCCTTATCTGTAACTTTGCCTGAGACATTATGTCCGTGACTATGTTTGTGACTATAACTTTGCCCTTGTAACGTTCTCTTCACCCCAAATCCCTCCATTTTCTAATCCAAGTTATCTCATGAGTCAACTATTCAACTTCTCTTTGTACTACTAAACTAAGCCATTATTAAAACCTAATCAATCCAAATAATAATGATAATTACATTATTAAGGAGTTAAAAATAATAATTCAAATTTGAAACAGTGAAAACATTATAAATATAACATAATAAATCTTTTTAAAATGTAAATATATTTTGTATGTCGTACGAGTTACACTAGTTATATATATTAATTAAAAATTAAAATGGTCCTGAACTGGGACAATTAATAGGAGATGGTTGGGCACACGTGGGCTCTTCATGCAGCCTCTGTTGGATTGGTCCATTACCCAACCCCAGTGTCGTCACACGTGATCTGCGCGTGATATCATTAATTTTAGTCCCCCATTATAATTTAGGATAGGATTAGGAATGATGTGATACGAGGTAAGCTGGGTGTAGCCTCGATCGAGGATAAATTGAGGGAGTACCACCTAAGATGGTTTGGACATGTTAGCAGAAGACCGACTTCAGCCCCAGTCAGGAGGTGTGAACAGCTAAACACAGAGATAAGCAGAAGAAGGAGGGGAAGACCAAAGAAGAGTTGGTTGGAGACGATTCGTTAAGACCTAACCTACCTAAACCTAAGAGAGGAGATGGCCTCAGATAGGACACGTTGGAGGGCTAGCATTAGGATAGCGGAGATGGCAGAGTAGAGTAGTTAGGGGAGTGGCTGGTAGTCTAAGATTCTTAGGCAAGCATAATATCTAGTGTAGCACTTTTAGGCTAGCTAAGTCCCTAATCATGCCCATTCTTCTATTTCTTCTTCTTCTTCTTCTCCTTCTCCTTTTTCTCTTCTTCTTCTACTTTTTTCCTCTATATGCATGTTATTGATTGGTGGTTTATCTGCAGGCACTCAACTACTTCAGGTTTGGGGGTCTCCGGAAACAGTCTCCTTTCCTGACGGAAGGGGTAAGGCTGCGTACATCACCCCCCCCAGACCCTGCGTTCTGCGGGAGCCGCTAGGCACTGAGACTGTTGTTGTTGTTGTTGTAGTATAATTTAGGGTAAATTACAAAAAATCTTCCTAACTTTTACTTCAAAAACAGAAAACCCTCCTCACAAATAAAACCACTCACTAAACCCCCTAAATTTTAAAAATTTTTCACTTTGCCCCCAAATAAATTTTTTTGACTATTTTGCCCCTCAACCAAAAAAAAGTTACATTTTATCTCAAAATATTTTTTCCTTAAAATTTTAAAATAATTATATTTTTATAAATATAAAAAAATTTCTTAATTTTTTTTGCTAAAAATATAAAATATTTAATTTTTGTCTAATAATATAAAACCTTTTTCTAAAAACAAAATTAAACATTAGGGGCAAAATGGTCAAAAATAAGTTACATGGGGGTTAAGTGATAAATTTTTAAAAGTAATGGGGTTTTGTGAGTGCTTTTATTTGTGAGGGGGGTTTTCTGTTTTTGAAGCAAAAAACAGGAGGGTTTTCTATAATTTACCCTATAATTTATGTCGTTCCTTGTCAATCCTTTTTTCTTTTTATGTTGAGGAATCGTCTTTTAGATTGTTATTAAAGTGGGTAATATTCAAATAAAGAATTAATAAAGAAGAGCAATTAAAAGATTTTACAAACGTGATAACGTGTTGTGATGAAAATCGCTGTCTTATTAAAGGACAATTTCGCCACTGTTAGGGTGCACATAGAATTACTGGCGAGCGTCGTCCGGAATTCATGCGATCCAACTCGTAAAGTGAATTGGAAGAGCTTTTTCTAAAGATTTGAGTAGAGAGGGAGAGAGAGGAAGAGAGAGAGAGAACGCTATCTGATTTGTAGTGTTTTTTGATGATTAGAAATCTTGGCCTAATATGGGATTTTGACAGTGCAGAAAATGATTGTTAGGAAGAGATGCCACTTCTCAATAGTCACTTCCGGCAAACAGATGCACGGTGGAAGTGCAGAATAGTAATTGGGAGCTCTAGAAATAGTTACGAGGCAAATAAGTGTAGTCACTTGGGAGCACTCTACGTTAAACACGATTTTACAAAACATTCGCCGAAAATATAAGTATCCATCATAAAAAGACACTCATACCCAAAATAGCTGTTTCAAAGTTAAATTTACAAACCAACTTATAGCTTTGCCAACAGGTTTCTATATCTATGACTACTCTAATTGGGCTCATTATACTCGTTTCTTCTTATCTATCCAAAAAAAATAAAAAAACTTATAATGATGACCGAAAATGCATGAAGTCAACTATAAGTAGGTGAGTAGTTGCTAACTCTTTTGTAAAAAGAAACATACCCAGTGCCTCAAGGGCTCCCGTCTACGTAGGGTTTTGGGGGGGGGGGGGCGGATGTACGCAGCCTTCCCCCTTCAGGGTGTTAACCTGAAGAGGGGCTGTTTCCCAGCGCCCCTAACCTGAGGGTGAGAACTTCCCTGGAGGTCACCCATCCTGATACTACTCTCGCCCAAGCATGCTTAAAGTCAGAGTTCTAATGAAATCCGGTGACGGCGTGTTGGTACCTTCTTTGGTTGCTAACTCTTTTGTACCTCCAGATAAATGCTTCGAATTAAGAATCATGTATTAGCATGATTTTCTAATTAAAAAATAAATAAATATATTTATATATATATATATATATATATATATATATATATATATATATATAGTTTAACCAAAGTTTTTAAAATATAGTTGAGGTTTGGATGATGTCAAATGTTGTCTGTGATTTCACCAACTCTCGCTTCCAATGCTCACAATATGTTCAGCTATCTTAATTTAAAAAAATTAAACATAAAAAATAACGTTATTTAAAATATTTTAGTACGTACCCTGAAGCTTGTGAAAATAATTAAAAGCTCCCTGACCTTTTTCATTTATTTTTTTCAAAACGTTAGATTTTCTTTGCATTATTAAATAGGACCCTCTTTGACAGGATGATATCATATTCTAGAGAAAAGATTGATGCGACATATTATTTTGAATACTTATTATAGTATATTGACGAGAATTCTCTTAAAAAACCTTCATTCCAACTTTTAATACCCTTTTACTTTAGTAGGTATTTAAGTTGACCTGCTAGTCTGCCATGTCAAGAGAAGTATTTTAGTTAATATACTGTAAATATTTAAAGCGATATGTTATATTTCTCTCCAAAATATAGCATCATCACACCGGGAAAAAGATTTTATAAAAAGTATATGTGACACTAAAAGAGTAAATTAAAAAATTGATTTTCTAACATGTGAACAACACAAGAAAAAGAAAAAGCAGTCGAGGAGTTGAGCCTGAACTGGCGAACCGAAGTCACTTTCAGAGAGGGCAGGGCATTTGGTTTTTTCATGTTGTGTCATATGTTAAGAAACGTTAATTGCAATAAATTATCGTATTTTATTAGTCCATACAAATTAATAATATTTTTTTTATTACATTCACAAATATCACTCAAAAAAATGAAACAAAAAGAAACCACACGAAGTATAATAATATGCAAGCACAGAGAGGAAACATGTTTCTGAAATGTATCTATCAGAGCATATAATATAATATTAATATTATTATAAGGAATTAATTGTTGGTAATTATATATTAATTAGGCACGCATGAACAGTTTATTATTTTAATTGGATTTGAAATGCACATTATATAAAACAAAGTGTAATCCATATCCATTTATATTGAAATCATCAAATTAATTAACTTAAACCAAAGTCGTTTAGATTCCTTGAACCCATTTATTACACCGAAACTTGCATCTTCAAACATGTTTAAGTTATGTTTTTTTTTTTTTTTTTTTTTGAAAAATTTTATGTACTAAATTATGAAGAAGTTATATTTCGTATTCAGTGCAAAATATTTCTGGTAATAAAATTTATTTTTATTGTTTTATTACTTATTGGTGCTTTATACTATCTATGCTCTCTCTATCTCATTTGCTTTTATGGTTTTCAGGTTGGGAGGCATAGGCTTTCATTAGGTTAGCACTTTAAAGTGGTAAGACTATATACGTCTCACCCCTTCCAAACCTTGTATTAGCGGGAGCTCTTATAGTACTGAGTTTTTTGTATGATATATATAATAAAAACTCAAACTAAACGATAATCTCTATCAAAAAAATATACTCAATCATGTATGAAATGCAAATAACAAAAAAAATATTAATTTATAAAAATATAGCAACAACAACAACTGATTCAGTACCTCAAGGGCTCCCGCATATGCAGGGTCTGGGTGAAGGGATGTATGCAACCTCAAGGTGTTATCGTAAAGGGAGGCTTTAGTAATTTTTTATTTAATTAGTAATAAGTTAAATATTTAAATTAAAAAATAATAATTTTTTATTTTTTAAAGTGTGAGGGAGAAAGCAAAATAAGGCTAAATTCAGTTAATGATAGGGGATTAATTAATAATAAATAAAATTAGAAATCAAAAATAAAAGAGGGTGTCTGGAATTTACACTGCAATTTTGACTATTCTAGTACTGCTACACGCTACCCGCTACTTCTCAAGGCTCCTCTTTGCCGGCTTCCACTCTCCCCTCTCGCGCGTGTGCCCCACCTTCCTGTTGGCATGTAATAATTGGAGTAGGACTGACAAAATCTGACACGATACTAAAATAATTGGTTTGGGTAGGGGGTTTTGAAGGAAGTTTGAATTTGGGTTGACCTGTTTAGGTAATTGGGTTGAATTTGGGTTTAACCCATGTAATCTATTTTTGATACGATTGATTCGTTTATATAGTTATGTTAGGCATATAAGTGATACATTATTGTTATTATATATATATATTTGGTAATTAAGATAATTTAAACTATATTTAATAATATTAATTTGATAATTTATTTTAACCGTTATAAATATAGCAGGTATTTATTGGTGTTATCAAACATGAAGTGGATTATTAACATGTTTGTAAATTGAAAAACTAAGCATTCAATATAATTGGACTGGTAAGGGTTGAGAGTTCCTAACCCGTTTAAGAAATGGGTCAGGTTCAGGTTAACCCCATTTCTAAGACCCCTTGCATAGCACGAACACGAACATGACACATTTGCCACCCCTAATTTGGAGCAGTAAATGAACCAACGGTTGGATGAACTACTCATGTTTGAATTCAATTATGGCTTGTGTTTGTCGTAGGCGTTTTATGTTAGATAAATTTAATAAGTCGAGTTTAATCAAGGAGGTCCTCGACTTGTTGTTAAAAAATTTGAGTTGCAATACCACAAAAAATGCTGCTTTTATCACTGCGTATATACAATAAATAATACTCAAAATGCTGCAGAAAAATTCAGAAAAATACTGCTGAATTTTTCTGTAAAATACTGTAAACAATGCAGAAAAATCCAGAAAAAATACTAATGAAGATTTACTGTAAAATACTGTAAATAATGCTAAAAATACTGTTGAATATACTGCAATAATATGACTAAAATTATAGCAAGATTACAGTGTTATAATGTAGTAAAATTTCAGGAAAAAACGCAGCGAAAGAAGCGAACACGACAATCAGAAATACCGTAAGAAAGAAGGTAGGTTAGAAAATACTGAAGATACCGTGCCGTGGGAAATATCACTGTCCTAAAAGACGATTTCGCCGCTGCTCCGGTGCCAACAGTGATGTCGGCGGCCGTCCTCCAGGATTAACACGGTCCAACTTTTAACGTGCACTCGTTAAACGTTGGGTAGGAGAGATCGAGAACCCGGCCCAGGAATTTAAGAGAGAAAGGACGAAAGAGATGTTGAAGATAGGGGATGATGGTTCTGTTATATATTTTGATGATCAATTGAGCATATGTATTTATACTAAAAATCATGCTCCAGCAAAACATATCAGTATTTAAGGATTAATTAACGGCCAAATTGCAACGTTAATAAACAGTTGATTGTAATTAGCACCATATTTAATTTGCAACAGTCATATTTTAATTACGAAATCAAAACGGTGATGGTAGTAGTAAAAAGGTTTTTCCGTAATAAATATACCCGACGAGAAAAATATCACCCACCCCCACGCCCGAGCACGGCGCGGCGGGCGGCACTTGCACGCGTGTGGTTCCCTCCATTCCTTCACCCAATGCTTAATTCAAATGACTAAAAAACATACTCCCTTATAAACCCAACCACCCCCTCCTAAATTATCAATGTGGGATTGGGGGTCTTGTATTCACAATGGAGCTTTCTTACTAATTTAGACTTAGCTTGTATAATTTTTCTAACAATCCCCACAAAGGACGCAAGCGAAAGAAAAAGAAAGGAATAGACTGGGCAAAGGGAGTTCGGTTTTTCATTGCCGATGTCTTGTGACTTGAATCGTTACCTAGTGTAACCCTAATTTAGGACCAACATCTTGCAAGGTGACTTTCGTCTTGAACCTCACAAGGGGTTGTATAGTCTTCCACTTGGACACATACCGAACTCCAGATCTCGGCAACTCCTGCGGTTTGGCACGTTTAATCGGCCATGCGCTCGTCCTGGATGTTCATAGGCGCTCTAGGAGGCAAGTTTTAATCCTTCATAGAGAGCGGCCAGACTCCCACACCTATATAGGTGGATCTCATCAAGCGTGTGTTACCGCATACCACCAAACATATGGATATGGGTCCATTAAGAGCTAAAGCTCAACCTTACCCCTGGTAACATACAGACAGTGTCATGTCATGTGCAAGTCGTGCTCACACCGCCAACATACGGCATTGGACCGGTCTCCAGACAGTGTCCGTCATGTGCAAGTCACGCTTACACCGCCAACACACGGCATTGGACCCGTCTCCGCACTGTCACACCATAGGGAGGGACAACATAAAACACAGTGCATATCTTGAATGAAACTATGACTTTTCACACTGAACCTAATAAGCCCAAGTTGGATACATCATAGTTTATTCGTGTACAGACTTCAGTCCCATCCCCCTCGATGTTTCTACAATCATTTTACGACAAAGGCCTTTTGTCAACGGATCCGCAAGATTCTTTTCAGATTTTACATAGTCGAGTGATATCACTCCACTTTCTAGTAGATCTTTTACGATCTTATGCCTGAGACGAATGTGTCTCCTCTTGCCATTGTACACCTTGTTCTTAGCCACAGCGATTGCAGCTTGACTATCACAGTGAAGCGACACTGATGGAGCTGGATGCCCCCACAATGGCACGTCTCCCAGTAGACTTCTTAGCCACTCGGCTTCATGATCTGCCAACTCAAGAGTAATAAACTCATATTCCATAGTAGACGTGACAGTACAAGATTGCTTAGATGATTTCTAGGATATAGCACCTCCAGCTAGTGTGAAAACATATCCACTAGTGGAATTAATTTTATCGTTATCAGACACGCAATTGGAGTCGCAATATCCTTCTAATACAGCGGGAAACTTCCTATAATGAAGTCCCCAATCCATGGTTCCTTTCAAATATTTAAGCAATCTTTTCAATGCATTCCAATGCTCTTGATTAGGATTATGTGTGTATCTACTGAGTCTACTTATAGCATATGCAATATCAGGTCTAGTGTAATTCATTAGAAACATAACACTACCAATTATCTTGGCATACTCAGATTAGCACATAGCAACACCTTTGTGTTTAGTTAAATAGACACTTGGATCATAAGGTGTTCTAACAGGATCAGTATTGATCTTATTAAACTTTCTAAGTATCTTCTCAACGTAGTGAGACTGGTTTAGGCTTATGCCTTCTAGAGTTTTTACAATTTTAACTCCTAAGATCACGTCTGCCTCACCCATATCTTTCATTTCAAATTTAGGGCATAGAAAGTTTTTCGTCTCATTGACAACATTCAAGTTTGTGCCAAATATCAGCATATCCTCAACATATAGACAAATTATTACACATCCATTCGAATCACACTTAGAGTACACACACGAATCACCATTGTTTACAAGGAAATTATTAGCTACTAACGTGTTGTTAAACTTCTCATGCCATTGTTTAGGTGCCTGTTTGAGACCATATAGAGATTTTATAAGTTTACAAACTATATTTTCATTACCAGGAACCACAAAACCCTCAGGTTGTTTCATGTAAATCTCTTCATCTAGGTCACCATTAAGAAATATTGTTTTAACATCCATTTGATGCACTACTAAATCATGGACAGACGCAAGGACGATCAAAGCTCTAATCGTGGCAATTTTAGCAACAGGTGAATAAGTATCAAAATAATCTAACCCCTGTTTCTGGGTATAACCCTTAGCCACGAACCTCGCCTTGAACTTGTCTATTGTTCCATCAGCCTTCATTTTCTTTCTAAAGACCCACTTACAACCTATTGGCTTACAACCTCTAGGAAGGTCTACCAATTCCCATGTATGGTTACCTATAATTGATTCTAGTTCGCTATTGATGGCTTCTTTCCAAAAGGTAGAATCAACTGACCTTATGGCCTCATCATAGGTTTTAGGGTATTCTTCTAATATATAGACATTTGCAATTTCTTCATTTATGAAGTTATCTTCTAATAGGAAAGTGGTTACAAAGTCAAGTCCAAAGTTGGTTTATTTCCTAGCTCTTTTACTCCTACGAATTTCAAGAGTGTCTATATCGTTAATATTATCATGACTAGCAGTTACATTATGTGAAGGCAAACTAGTAGGCTGTGCATCATTAGACTTCAAGGGAAATATATGTTCAAAGAATTTAGGATCTCTAGATTCCATGATATTATCACATGCATATGAATCATTAGATCCCTTAATTAAAAAACGATAATCAGCACTCTGATGAGCATATCCAATGAAAATAGAATCAACAGTCTTAGGTTCAATTCTGCTACGTTTAAAGTCAGGCAACCCAACCTTAGCTAAACACCCCCACACTTTTAAATATTTTAGATTAGGCGCATAACCTTTCCATATTTCGTATGGGGTTTTATCTAATTTCTTGTGAGGAACTCTATTAAGTACATGACAAGCGGATAGTATTGCCTCCCTCCACATGTTGTCAGGTAGTCCAGAACTAATAAGCATAACATTCATCATACCCTTGAAAGTTCTATTTTTCCTTTCTGCAACACCATTAGACTGTGGACAATAGGGTGGGCTTCGCTCATGTATTATTCCATTTTCCTCACATAATCTTTCTAGAGAGGTTGGATCATATTCTGCTCCTCTATCAGACCTAACTCTTTTAATTTTCCTTCCTAACTGATTTTATACTTCAGCTTTGTATTTTAAAAATATTTCTTCTGCCTCATCTTTAGTGCTTAGGAGATATAGCATTGAGTATCTTGAGTGATCATCTACAAAGGTTATGTAGTATCTTTTTCCACCTCTACTCATCAGACTCTTATAGTCTCCTAAGTCAGTATGAACTAGTTCAAGAAGTTCAGTTTGTCTCTCAATGGAATTAAAGGGTTTTTTAGCATATTTAGCTTCTACACATACTTCACACTTATTAAAGTTGACATCACTGAAGTTAGGGATCATGTTTATTTTCTTAAGCCGTTTAATTGATTCAACATTTATATGTCCTAAGCGAGCATGCCACAATTCAAGAGATTCAACAATATAAGCAAAAGAGGTACTAGCAGTGTTATTCATGCAAATGGCATCAAGGACAAACAGACCACCATTACAAAAACCATTTCCCACATATTCTCCATTCCTAGTCAGGACTAACTTGTCTGAGTCAAAGGATAATTTCAACCCAGCTTTGATCAAGAGACTACCCGAAATTAAATTTCTACGCATATCAGACACATGCAGCACATTCGTTAAAGTAAGAAATTTTTCAGAAGTGAGTTTTAAAGAAATCTTCCCTTTTCCGATGATTGGTGCAGCTGCAGAATTGCCCATAAAGACCACCTCTCCATCGGACATCTTCTGGTATGCTTGGAACATGTTTCTGTTTGTGCAGATGTGCCTGGTAGCCCCGGTATCCACTATCCATTCAGTCAAGTTGTTGACCAGGTTCACCTCTGCGACAACAGCTACAATGTTCTCTGCTTCTACAAGGTGGGCTTTATTCTTCGAATTTTTAGGCTTTTTACTTCTGCAGTATTTGGCTATATGTCCATACTTTCCACAGTGATAGCAGTCTCCAAGAAATTTGTTGTTCGGTTTTTGAATTTTTTCTCCAGGCTTGAAATTTGGGCAATGTTTTTTTTGCTTTGTTTTTGAACCTGTCTGCATTACTAGGTCTAGCTTCAACAATATTAGCTTTAGAATGGTCAGAGTATGCATACCCCCTGTCCTTAAGCCTATTTTCTTCTTCAATTTTTAAGTGGTTTATTAACTCCTCTAATGTCAGGTCCTTCTTTTTGTGCATGAGTAAATTTCGGTAATCCTTCCAGGAAGGTGGAAGTTTTCCAATTAAAACATACGCTTGAGTTATTTTGCAAATTTTAAGGCCTTCTGACAAAAGAGTAGTTACAATATTTTCATATTTATGGACTTGTTCGATTATTGGTTTGTTGTCCACGAATTTGAAATCTAACCATTTACTAACTACATATTTCCTAGTACCCGCATCATCACCCCAATATTTTTTCTGTAGAGAATCCCAAATCTCTTTTGCCGTGGTTAATTTTACATAGATATCAAACAACCCATCACTCATATAATGCAGTAAGTTTTTCCTACAGGTTCGGTTATCTACGGTGAATTTTTCTTTATATGAATTTTTCTCGTTTTCACCTTCAGGTACCTTTTTCTTGTAGAGCACGTAATTAAGGCATACTAGTTGTAGGAAAAACAAAATCTTTTGGGACCACCTCATATAGTTCTTCCCGTCAAGAGGTTCAACTTTTGACATGTCGGGAAGGGGCATTTTTGTTGCCATGTTCAAATATTAGTGCGTAAAACCAAATCGTCTTTTAGATTGTTAAAAAATTTGCGTTGCAATACCACAAAAAATGCTGCTTTTATCACTGCATATATACAGTAAATAATACTCAAAATAATGCAGAAAAATTCAGAAAAATACTGCTGAATTTTTCTGTAAAATACTGTAAACAATGCAGAAAAATCCAGAAAAAATACCGATGAAGATTTACTGTAAAATACTGTAAATAATGCTAAAAATACTGCTGAATATACTACGATAATACGACTGAAATTACAGCAAGATTACAGTGTTATAATGCAGTAAAATTTCAGGAAAAAACGCACCGAAAGAAGCGAACACGACAATTAGAAATACAGTAAGAAAGAAGGTAGGTTAGAAAAAACCGAAGATACCGTGCCGTGGGAAATACCACTGTCCTAAAAGACGATTTCGCCGCTGCTCCGGTGCAAACAGTGATGTCGGCAGCCGTCCTCCAGGATTAACACGGTCCAACTTTTAACGTGCACTCGTTAAACGTTGGGTAGGAGAGATCGAGAACCCTGCCCAGGAATTTAAGAGAGAAAGGACGAAAGAGATGTTGAAGATAGGGGATGATGGTTCTGTTATATATTTTGATGATCAATTGAGCATATGTATTTATACTAAAAATCATGCTCCAGCAAAACATATCAGTATTTAAGGATTAATTAACGGCCAAATTGCAATGTTAATAAACGGTTGATTGTAATTAGCACCATATTTAATTTGCAACAGTCATAATTTAATAACGAAATCAAAACGGTGATGGTAGTAGTAAAATTAAAAATATCACCCACACCCACGCCCAGGTGCGGCGCGGCGGGCGGGCGGCGCTCGCACGCGTGTGGTTCCCTCCATTCCTTCACCCAAGGCTTAATTCAAATGACTAAAAAACATACTCCCTTATAAACCCAACCACCCCCTCCTAAATTATAAATGTGGGATTGGGGTCTTGTATTCACAATGAAACTTTCTTACTAATTTAGACTTAGCTTGTATCATTTTTTTAACACTTGTTAACATTCACAAAAAGTTTGATAAAGGTTTTTGTTAAGAGTTTGTCAATGACTAGATTAGGAGCTCGTTAAGAGTTTCTTAATAGTCAGTATTAGCTAAAAAATAATTTGATAATAATCTAATAGTAGATCGAATAGCGTAGTGAGTTTAACTCAACAACAAGAGTAGCAATTATGAGCTGAACTTGGCACGACTAAGCTGATGAGTTGAGTCAAGTTAAATATCGATTTCGAACGCAGATAATTCATCGAATGTTCAGCTCATTTACACCCCTATTACTAGCTTAAGTCCCAACTCTATTATAGCATAGATAATACGATAAGTACTACAAAATAACATTTTAATAATTAAGGGGGATGCATTGTGTAGGAAGATACATGTACATGATAATACATTATATAATAAGATGTAAACTTAGTACATGAAAGCTTATTAATGATGTTATGTTTTCATAATACCATATTTCTTGTTGAATAACATATATTTATTATATCATGTACTTTTGGTCTATCCTAAAATTGGCTATATTAATGTTATAAGTACAAAAAAAGTATATATTTAATTATATACTCAATACATATGATATAAGATTAGTAGCTTATAAAATAAACTATAATAATTCAATATTACTTTTTTAATCTAATTACATAATAAGATATACATTGGATAAATAAATGCACACATTTTTTAAATAGCTATAATGTCGGACTAAAGTTTGAGTGAAGTGGAAAAAGTCAACATACTTGTTAAGTATTAAAAAAATAAATAATTTTCTTCCTTTATCCCTCCTTTCTTTTTGTCCCATAAAAGAATATAAGCCTTAAATTATTTTTTTTTTATTTTAACAAATTTTAGCCGTCCATTACAACGGAGGGTCAGGATTCGCACGTCTCACACTCTTAACCTCTTATAAGAAGTCACTATATATAGAAATATATATATATATATATATATGTATGTATGTATATCTATAATTACAAAAATTTACGCCCAATATACACATAAGTATCATATGATGTAATGAGAATTATTTGATATTATTTCTTTACAATAAAATAATATTTCATCACACATACTTAAGTAATTACTAAGAGCTCGTACAGAAATAATTTTCTAAAATGTCATTTCTTTATCTTATCTGAAATGTATCAAGTAGGACCAGGTTTATTGTTCACTTTTCTTATTATAATAATACTATAGATACACATACTTTATAATATACAAATAAACATATATATAATATATTATAATTTAATATATGAAATAAATGAATAAAAATAGAAAATAAATAAATAAAAAAAAGCATTAATATTGATGGGCCCAATTTGAGCAGCTTTAGGAAGAGAGGTGGTTGCATTGGATGACAAACAAACTCTTTTTGCAAAAATTGTCCCCTCCCCCTCTCTCCTCTTTTGCTTCTTTTGTTTCCCTCTTTAAATTTCAACTCCCCCTCCAACATTTTTTCCTTTTTTTTTTTTTTTAAATAATACTGTAACCTCGTTTGATATGTAAAAAGTAAAAATAAAAAAATTATAGAAAGGTTGGATTTTGGCTTTTGTTTGATTAACAGGAAGTAAGCAAAATACGAGAAGTGGAAATTGTTTCCTTTAAAACGTAGGAAGTAACTTATGTAACCCCCTATATAAGTTCTAATTCCTTCGTTTTTAACTATCTTCTCTAAGAAAATTCTATTTCTCATCGTGGCAATCAAATGTGTTTTACCTACTTCCTGATAAGGTGACACAGGAATTAAAATCTCAGGAAATATAATTTTCTGTAGGAATTTAATTCATGTAACAACCAAACGAGGCATGTGTCACTTCGTGTCTCCAACCAAGGTAATGATAATGATGAAATTGTGAAGAAAATTAATTTTTAAAATTCATTTCTTAAAAATTAATTTTTGTATAAATATTTTTACAGAAAGAGATTTTAACAGTGTTTTTTATTTGAAAAAACTTAATTTTTATTTTTACTTTTATTTTAGAGAAAAAAATACTATTTTTTATTTCAATTTAAAAAAAGAAAAAATAACTTTCACTCCTTTTTAGAATCAACATTTTTTTCTGAGGTCATAAACTATTTTTTCCTAAAAATACTTGTTTTTAGAAAAAATAATAATAAGAATTCAGACATACTTAAATTACCAACAAACGGAGCTATCTCGTGGTTAAGACTATTCATCCGCAATCACGAGTTTTTAGGTTCAAAACTCATATCCCATTCCTTGGATATTACTAGTCCTTTTTATGATATTAATGTATCTCCTTCATCTAAAAAAGTACTGACAATATTAAAATACACACGCGCCTACAAGCTACACGCAGTTGTATCTTTAAAAAAGAATAAATATTTGTTAACTATAAGAATTTTTTGTATTTCTAGAAAATTCAATTGTGTTAGTTTAGTCATTGTGCTTTAGTTATGTTAATTTTGTGATTTTAAAATTCATATAGTGTCAAATTGAAATTAAGTTAACTACGTAATTTTTAACTACACAATCATATCAGATGTAAGTAACCGTCACAAACCCACATGCTGACTTAATTTAAGCCAATCAGTAACCAAAGCACTGAAAGCTCCATCACTAAATTTTACCAAAGACTGACTAAATTAACACGATACAACTTGTATAAGTACTAATGATACAAACAAAAATACGATTAATAAATTGACATAATAACAATGTACAATAATTTTTAACGTAAATAACAAAAACAAACAACCTAATGCCTCAAAAAGGCTCTTGCCAAGCAGGGTTTGGGACGGTAAGATGTGCACAGTCTTACTCATATAGGATGCTACCCTTGTAGAGGGACTATTTCAAAAAGACCCCTAACATTAAGAAAACCTTACGCCATCATT